>LPNX010373260.1:373048-432161 GCA_001517045.1 Pseudotsuga menziesii
TGTAAAGATCGCCTCCAAAGCTAAAACCACCCCAAAAAGTGACATTTGGAGGCGGAAGACAACTGCCCCTAAATGTCAAATTTGTTGTAGTGTACCCCAATGAATATGATATAAAACTATTTTGAGTCTTCCTAGATGAAGTTGGCCTAGACAGTTAAGTGGGTCCGACTTGTTAGGGTAAAAGTGAAGTTGACATAAAGTGTATAAATAGAGGACTTGGGTTCCTCATTAGAACGTAAGACTCACTCACTTGAGTAGAGCATGGGAGAGAGAGAGAGAGAGAGATCAACAAGGAGGAAAATACCTATTTTATGGTTTTATCTTATACATATTATACACAGGAATTTTTGTTGGGTTTTCTTCCCCTTGAGGGTTTCCCAGGATAAATACTGTGTCTATCTTGTGATTGTGTTTCTTTTGGTGATTCTGCAATTGCTACTATTGTGAATTTTGATTAAACATTAATGATATCTAGTATAGAATATGACATATTAACATGGTATCAAAGCTATCATGAGTAGGACAAATTTCACAAGGTGAAACTATCTTTCCTCTCCCTCTTGAAGAAATTAGGGTTTCTACAAAGTTTGGAATTTGGAAGATCTGCTTGCATAGAAATTTGCACCTCCCTAGAGCACATCTATTGAGCCTAGGATCAAATTTTCTGGGTGGTTGAATCTCTGATAAATCCAAACCCTAGTTTGTCCCTAAACCAGAAAACTACCGTGAAAACAGAACCGGGAATTCTACAGAAGTTGCAACCTCGCATGAAAGTTTTGAAGGGTGAATATTTGGGATCTACAAAAATCAGCTGGAATAACCAACTCGGATCAAACAAGTGCATATCCTAGTAAGGTCATTTTTTCATTTTGAGAAAATTCTATTTTTAGTGACCTCCTGGATAGGATGATCACAAGCACTAAGCTTGAGGACAAGCTGGAAGGCACATAAAACTTCCTAGCTTGGAAGTATAGGATTGGTCTCATTCTGAAAGAGAATGTCCTTTAGAAGTACATCAAGGATGAATTGCATAACCAAAATAAGATGAATCTAAGGAGAAGCATGAAGACAACCTAATCAAGGAAATGAGGATCATTATTGATTTGATCAAAGTTCACTTTATCCCACAAGTGTCATCTAAGAAGACACCAAATAAAATGTATGATGCACTTTCCAGAATGTATGAGGGAAGGAACATCAACGGAAAGATGAATTTGAGAACTCAACAGAAGGGAACCAATATGAGTAGAGGAAAATCAATTCAATATAAATTCACAAGGGTCTCCTAGTTCAGGGAACAACTAATTGCTATTAGAGACACTTTTGATGAGGATGAACTAGTTATGACTTCTCTCAATGGTCTCACAAGACCTTGGGATTCATTCATATAGAGTCTGTGTTCCAGAAAATAAAGTATTAATTTTGACATCGTATGGGAAGATTGCATTCAAGAAGAAACCAGAGTAGCTAATAGAGAAGCTCTACCCAAAGAAGATGATCAAGCTCTAACCATCCATACTAAAGGAAGAAAAAAATCAAACTTCAAGAAAGGTAGTCGTAAACCTTCAAAGAATAAGTTTCAAAAGAAAATAGCAAATTAGAAGAAATATTACTCAAAATATCATTGCTAAAATTGTCATAATATAGGACACCTTGCCATAGAGTGCCCATCACCAAAGAAAAAAAACAACAAAAGAAATCATTCCCATTTAACTGAAGATGAGGATGAAGAAGAAGAAATACCTCAGAAGAGACTAACAAAAGAAGAAGATGTAGAAGAATATGTACTATTCTTAGCACTCTTTGGGTCTGTAACACCTGTAGAATATACATGGATTATTGATAGTGGTGCTTCAAAGCACATGACAGGGAAGAAGAAAATTCGGTCAATACTTGAAGAAAAGAACTCTCCTCAGAAAGTATCATTAGAACATTACTATCAATATCCCATTAAAGGTATTGGTGAATCAAGCTACAAGCTTGATCCTAGGACTTCCATGAAGATGAAGGAAGTACTATAAGTACCAGGTTTGAAAAAGAACTTAATTTTCATCTCATCTCTAGATAATAAAGGATATAGAGTTTCTTTTATATATGGAAAAGTACTCATGTGGTCTAAAGGAAACACACTTGAATATGCTGTGGTCATTGGTGAAGAAGAAGGAGGACTATACAAAATTAAAGGACATCAAGAGACAACCCTTGTCCATGAGACTGCCAGCTCAAGTGAATTATGGCATAGGAGTCTTTCTCACATCAACAACAAAGCACTTCCATATGTGAGAAAGGTGGCAACAGGGTTACAAGATCTGAAGATTGATCATGAGGGAACTTGCAAAGGATGTGCAAGAGTAAAGAACATCAAGAATCCATTTCCAAAAAGTGAAACAAAGACTAAAGGTACGTTGGGATTAAGTCATTCTGGTGTATGTGGTCCTATGCCCTCCATATCGTTAAGTGGATATGAATATTATGTCACATTTATTGATAAATATTCAAGAATAACATGGATATACTTCTTGAAGAACAAGAGTGAAGTGTTCGGGAAATTCAAGGAATTCAAAGCCTTGATAGAGAACCATTCAGAAAGAAGAATTAAGACACTGAGATCAGATAGTGGTGGAGAATATACTTCAAAATAATTTGAAGCATTATGCAAGGAGGCGAGAATCAAGAGGGAACTAACCACTCCATATAATCCTCAATAGAATGGTGTTGTGGAAATAAAGAATAGAACCATTATGGAAGCAATGAATACAATGATTCATGACCAAGACCTCCCCACACACCTATGGGATGAAGCAACAAGAACAACTGTATATGTGCATAATAGATTATCTCATAGTGCTCTTGGATTCAACACTTTTGAAGAAATGTATACATGAAAGAATCCTGAAGTGGGCCATCTCAATATTTTTGGATTCCCAATATATGTACATATTCCGAAAGAGAAGAGAAGCAAGTTGGATCCTTCTTGAAAGAAGGGAATATTTGATGGCTATTGTGAAGTCTCCAAATCCTTGAGGATATACATTTCAAGATTTCATCATATCGATATTAGTAGGGATGTAACATTTGATGAAGAAATAACTCTTTAGAAATCTAGAATATGTCAGCTTGAAGAAGTACATGAAGAGGATGTACCTTCCAAAATGGTAGAAGTTGAACCCTCTCCTAAAATAGTAGCATATGAAGATCATGATATGCTAGAACCTCAAGAACCCCCTATAATGGTTATGTATCAAAAGAGAAAACCTACTTGGGTAAGAGAAATCATACAAGAAGCAGAAATATATGGAGCTCCAAAAGGTTTCACAAGAACAAGCAAAAGATCAAAGCCATATTCCATTTATGTAGCTTTGATGTGTGACCTTGTAGATCGAGAACCCACCAGCTATGAGGAATCTGCTCAGAAGAAAGAGTGGGTGGAAGCAATGACGAAATAATACTATTCAATAATGAAGAACGATGTTTGGAATATAATACCCAAACCAAAAAACAAGAGTGTGGTATCTTCGAAATGGATCTACAAGATAAAACATGATGTTGATGGAAGTATTGAAAAGTACAAGGCAAGATTTATGGCTAGAGGATTCTCTCAGAAAGAGGAGATTGATTATGAAGAAAAATTTTCTCCAATAGCAAGGTACACTTCCATTAGAACCATCATGGTACTTGCTTCCATGATGAAGTGGGATCTACACTAGATGGATGTAAAGACAATCTTCCTAAATGGTATTATTGATGAAGAGGTTTACATCGAACAACCACGAGGATTTGAAGTCTAAGACAGAGTGACTCATGTTTGTAGGTTGAACAAGGATCTGTATGGACTGAATAAAGCTCCTAAAGCTTGGTATGGCAGAATAGATATCTTCTTGACAAGCTTTACCAAAAGTAAAGTTGATCCTAACCTTTACATGAAGGTTATGGATGATGTACCTATCATACTATTACTGTATGTGGATGATCTATTTCTGATAGGAAATGGGAAACAAATCACATAGAGAAAGAAGAATATAGCTAAATAATTTGAGATGAAAGATCTTGGATTGATGCATTATTTCCTCGGGTTGGAAGTGTGGCAGAGCCCAGAAGGAATATTTTTGAACCAAGGAAAGTATGCAGTGGAAATGTTGAAAATATTCAATATGTTGGATTGTAAATCCATGGACACTAACCTGAAGTTGTTATTTGATGAGTCGTCAGATTTAGTGGATATGACTCATTACAGACAGATCATTGGGTCATTGATGTATCGGACGAATACAAGGATAGATATATGCTTTGCTGTGAACACCTTAAGTCAGTATCTAGTAAAACCTAGACGGGTTCACTTGATAGCTACAAAGCGTAGGAATGGTCCTATATTTTGATGATGAGGATGATCTACGATGAGTCCTTATGGATGATAGGAGCTGCATCTAGGTGTGATCGAGATCTACATTCAGTTGTAGACGATTCAGCTAGTTGATACTATGGACCCTCCTCGTTAAGGGGGAGTAGGATGATGGAGGATTGCATCATCCTTAGACCTATGTCCGAAAATGATAGGGATTGATCATCCCATAAAGAGATCATGTGTATTGCAAGTAGAATGGTGGCAAAGGATCGAGAATATTTAAGTGTTGCAGCAAAGGATAAACAAGATCGAAGTGTTGCGGCAAAGGATTGAGAAGATCAAAGTGCTACTGCAAAGGATCACAAAGATCAAAGTGCTGCTGCAAAGGATCAAGAAGATCGAAGTGATGGTGTAAAGGATCGAGAATATCGAAGTGCAACTACAAAGGATAGAGAAGATTGAAGTGTTGATTCAAAGGATTGAGAAGATCGAAGTGCTGCAAAGGATCAAGAAGATCGAAGTGTTGCTGCAAAAGGATCAAGTGATTGTGTGCTACAAAAGATGAAGACATTGAAGAGTAACTATTCCGGTTGTTGATGAATGTTGAAAACTTCTACCTAGATACCGCTAAATATACTCTCTCTTGTTACTCCTATAGTTGATGATGATGTTGTCAGTAGAATACCCTTCTCATTAAGGGGGAGTGTTGAAATATTTTAGCTTTAAAGGGTATATTGCTATACCCAAGGGAGATGTTATTATTCCTCCATTGGGATGTTATTGTTGCAATTGGTCATCATATATTCATAAGGTAAAACCTCCATTGTAAGTCGGGTCATTAGTACCCCAATGAATATAATACAATATTGTTTTTAGTCTTCCTAGGTGAAGTTGGCCCAGTGAATTTAGTGGGGCCGGCTTGTTAGGGTAAAATTCAAGTTGACATAAAGTGTATAAATAGAGGAGCTGGGTTCCTTATTAGAACATAAGCTCACTCACTTGAGTAGCACATATGAGAGAGAGAGAGACAGATCAGCAAGGAGGAGAATACATGTTTTGGGGCTTTATCTTATACATTTTATACAAAGGAAGTTTTGTTGGGTTTTCTTCCCCTTGAGGGTTTCCCAGGATAAATACTGTGTCTATATGTGATTGTGTTTCTTTCAGTGATTCTGCATATGCTACTATTGTGAATTTGGATTCAACGCTAATGATATCTAATCTAGCATATGAAATCTTAACACAGTATGTGAATATTGATGAGAAAGTTGCTGATGTGTTGACCAAGCCTCTGTCTCGAGTAAAGTTTGAACACTTCCGTGACAGTCTTGGTGTAATTTGAAAGGATCTCCCTAGAAAGGGGGAGTGATGATGAGACTATCATCGGGGATGAGATGGCAATGTTGTGTAAGTACAAAAAAGGACAAGTGCACCTATAGATGCTGATAAGGTCCAACTTTCACTTGTAGGATGGTTTCGTAGATAACAACACTCTCTTGAGAGTGGTCCTAGCAATAAAATGATAAGGATGGTCTATGATGAGTCATGCATTCATTTGTGGACGACGTGGTCCTGCATTCATTAGCGGATGAGATCTACATTCATTTGCATACGATACTCTCTTCTGGAGAGTGATCCTACATTCACTTATAGGATGGTTCCATAGACAAGAGCAATATCTTGAGAGTGGTCCTAGAACTAACAGGATAAGGGTGGTATATGATGAGTACTGCATTCATTTTCCAACGATGTGGTTTTGCATTCATTTGTGAATGAAATATGCATTCATTTGCAAATGATGTGGTATTGCATTCATTTGCAGATGAGATATACATTCATTTGCAGATGTGATCTGCATTCATTTCTAGATTATACTCTCTTCTTGAGAGTGATCCTACTTTCACTTGTAGGATGGTGTCGTAGAAAAGAACACTCTCTTGAGAGTGGTCCTAGCACTAAATGCTAAGGATGGTCTATGATGAGTCTTGCATTAATTTGTAGATGATGCGATCCTACATTCATTTGCGGATGAGATTTGCATTCATTCGTAGTTTATGTGTTCCTGAATTCATTTGCGGATGAGATCTACATTCATTTGTAGAAAATTTGGTCCTGCATTTATTTCCAGATGAGATCTACATTCATTTGCAAATGATATGATCCTGCATTCATTTGCAGGTGATCCATCTAGTCGATGATGTGGACCCTTCTCATTAATGGGGAGTAGGCTGATGAGGATTGCATCATCCTTGGACCTATGTCCAAAAGAGATAGGGATTGATAATCTCGTAAAGAGATCATGTGTATTGTAGGTAATGTTGCGGCAAAGGATCAAGTGATCGAGTGTTGTAAGAAGATGAATATCAAAGTGTTGTTGCAAAGGATCAAGTGATCGACTGTTGCAAGAAGATTAAGATCAAAGTGTTGTGTAAAAGGATCAAGTAATCGAGTGCTGCAAGAAGATTATGATCAAAGTGTTGGTACAAAGGATCAAGTGATCGAGTGCTATAAGAAGATTAATATCAAAGTGTTGCTACAAAGGATCAAGTGATCAAGTGCTCCAAGAAGATCAAAGTGGTGCTGCAATGGATCAAGAGATCGAAGTGCTGCAAGAAGAAGATCAAAGTGTTGCTACAAAGGATCAAGTGATCGAGTGCTGTAGAAGATCAAAGATGAAGACTCGATGCGGTAGAAGATGATGTTCCTATACTGAAGGTGTTCCAGTAACTGTTCCATTTACTGATGGTTATTGAAAAATTCCTATGATGTATAGATGTATCACCTTGATGATGTTGCATATTCTATATCTCCATGCTCCTATAGTTGATGATGTTGTTGTCAGTAGAATACCCTTCTCGTTAAAGGGAGTGTTGAAATATTGTAACTTCAAAGAATATTCTAAATGTATTTGACTGATGTAACCCATGGGAGATGTTTTATTCCTCCCTTGGGATGTTACTATTGTATTTGGTCATCATAGAGTCATGAGGTATAACCTCCATTGTAAGTCGGTTCAATAGTACCCTTTTGAATATAATATAATACTATTTTGTGTCTTCCTAGGTGAAGTCGGCCCAGTAAGTTCGTTGGGGACGACTTGTTAGGGTAAAAGTCAAGTGGCAAAAAGAGTATAAATAGAGGAGTTGTGTTCCTCATTAGAGCACACACTCACTTGTGTATCGCGCATAGGAGAGAGATAGAGACATATATGTTGGGAGAAGGAGCACCTATTTGGGGTCTTTTATTTATACTTTTGATACATCTATATAGAGAAAGTTTTGCTGGGTTTTCTTCCCCACGAGGGTTTCCTAGGATAAATCACTATGTTCTTTTGTGTCGTTGTGCTTGTCTATATTTCAATGATCCTTTTGCATATGATTATGATGTTATGATACTAAATGTTATTAGATCTTGTATAACCATTAAACCTTAACATTATCCACAACTAATGCAACTTAGAGATTCCATTCAGGTGCAATTGAAAGCTAAGGAAGTTCTTTTATGCGACGTCATATTTGGGGATAAACATTTTTGTAAACCAACTAAAGCTCAGACAATACTATATTTTAAACGCGTTCCATAGAAAGTAAGAGGACAATGTTAGAAAAGTGATCGCAATCATCATTTTTCTCATAATGTACACATAGTCAATCCTTACCTTGATAAACAAGAGTTTTATAACATCTTGAATTTTTTGGGCGTGGTTAATGTGTATGAAAATTGGTATTCTTCCTGTATTCGGTTATCTACTTGGTTGAAGGACCTACCTGAAAATATGTATTTTGAAATTCCTTGTTTTACTGATGAAAATTGGAAGGGACTTTCAAGTCACCTGCAAAATGCTCCTTTGTTGAAGTATGTAAGTTCTTCCAACAACACAGATTTGGCAAATGTATAACATGCTTTCATCTACACTAGAATTTATCTTTTGTCAAAGGATTTGAGCATATCTTGGTTAACCAAATGGTATGGGGAGCTTAGAAGTGTCTCTGAATATTATTTAATTCTTGAATCTACTTAGAAGGAAATTATAAATTTAGATCCTCGGGAAGGTTGAATCAACATCCTAACATTATAGAACTTTATATCTTAGAATTTGTTGAGCGACTCTTGCATGCAGTATCAGACTCAAAAGATAGTAAGATTGTTATCACCAATGCACATTTTTTGCATATTCATTTGCAAGTAACTACATATATCCCAAACAACATACCAGTGTTTGTGAGAATATTCCCCTTGGAGTTGAAGGTGGGAATATCATCAGGGAATATTTCCACCTTCAGCTACAACTATCTCGAGATGATAGTGGAGAAAATTAAAGGATTAAATTATGAAATTACTCATGCCAAACCATGATTATTGAGTGTTTAAGTTTTAGAGCAATCATCATCTAAAGCCTTTTCCAAGAATATTGAGAAAGAAGCAGAAATTATGTATGAACAAATTCATCTATTATAGAAATTTCCTTATTAGTTTTTCATAAGATTATAGCAGTATATCTTAATTGTATTTATCAATAGGATCACTAGAAGATAGAGAAATAGCAAAACAATAACACAACAATAACACGAGTATTTTTATCCCATGTAACTTAAGTGGGAGAAAAACCAACAACCTTCATCTAAAGATGATAATTCTGAGATCAAAGTACAATGAAGAAGAAAGAGAAAATATGGAAAATCCTTCCAAAGATAGAAACTCCGAAAACAATATTCTTCTGCAGTATATGTGAACTTCTCTCTCTCCTAGAAAACTGCGAACTTCACTGTGCTACTGTGTTGCTGCAGTGTGGAATAATGAGGAGGGGCGCCTCCTATTTATACATATTTTCCACTAATAATTTAACTGGGGATGAATTCTCTTAGCTGGGGATCAATATAATTTATATTTTATAATTAATTTTGTCTTTTCTTTTTCCTGCTTTTCTCCCCAAGGTCTACATTGTTCTTTTGTATGATTGATTACAATAAGATCAACTCCCGCAGGAGGTACAATACAAGAACCATAAGAATAGCTTCCAAGGTTGCACAAATTCCAACACTCCCTCTCAACAAGGAATGTATTCTTTGGTCTTTATCAACATCAAGCTCATATGGGTTTAATCTATACATCTATATTGTCTCTATCATGTCTAAACATACTGAAGGTTATCTTTATGAATTTGTTCTAACTAGATGTCTGAGAGAAAATTTCTTGCTACGTATCTATCTCTACTACCATGCATGGCTAGATATCATGGATGAGAAAATGTGTACGGCCATCTACTACATGTTCGTCTCATTTTTCGATGGGGTACTCCCATACTTGGCTGAGAACTTGAATGAGTAAATTTGCACGACCATCTACTGATTGTTTGTCTCATCTGTCAATGGATTACTCCCATGCCTGGCTGAGAACCTAGATTAGTAGAGGTATCTGTGCAATCACACAACCATATGCTACCTGTTCGACTCATCTGCCGATGGGATTTCTCCCATACCTGGCTGAGCACCTGGATGAGCAAAGGCACTTGTGTGAACCCTACCATCTACTATGTGTCCTTCTCATCTGCCGATGGGATTTCTCCCATACCTGGACGAGCTGAGGTACCTAGGAAAAAGTATGTTAAATGTCTCTCAATCATCTCTCCCTCTCAAGGAGGGATACGTTCTCTTCTACTCCAAGTCTTCTGCCACAAAAGTATTCAAGCTTCATCCTGGGAAAACACTTGTTGTGAACATCCACTGTCTGGTTGTCTGATACATTCAATAATTTTTAAGAATATCCCTTTCAAACCGATGATTGGCAAGTGATTAAGAAAAAAGTATCTCAAACAATAAATCTTTTAAATGAAATTTTGAGGAGAGTTCCTCATTTAGTTATTCTTGAGGTTGTTTATTACTACAAAATGCTCTAATTAGGGGAGAACAATTATTTTATGCAACATGAATATTGTGGTGGCATATTATTATCCACCTTAACGATTGTCTTGGAACATCTAGACATCTTTAGTTTCTCGCTGAAATGGTGCGATAGTTGATCATTTTAACTATTGGTTGTTCAATAATATGGTTGGTTATTGTGCTACTAAAATTATCATTTCTATGGTTTCAATATTTTGTATGTTCTACCATTTCTTATGTCTAAATAGAAACTTCATTTCTCATATAATAGATGAATACTTAGCATTATAGATAGGAGGTCCAATTAGATCTATCCCTTATAATCTTCTATAATAGTCAAGAAATCATTACTTGTCCATTAACTCATCAACTTTAGTGGGGAGTGGTTCTCGGTTCTCACTTCTGAATTATCTATAGCTTAGAGATTTTGGGCTCTTCCTACTCTTCATGAGAACTTTGTGGAGGAGACATCCCTCCTTTAATGAAGTATATGTCTTATATGTTTAATTTGTATTGAAACATTCCCTGAGTTCTCTTTTAAGTTGACATGACTATTTCTTGGTATAGCTTTTAGTGTTTTGTAATGGGACTACGTTAGAAAACAACCATGTGGCTTAAAGAAGCAACTTTAGAAATTTTGGGACATTAAAACACAAAGTTGGTCCATATGAAATTCTAATTTAGCACATTGAGTATGTTACTCTAGCCATTTCCAAACCCTTTTGAGGTTGTTTTAATTTGAATTTTATTTAGAGGGATGAAATAGTTTATTTAATATTATCCTCGATTAGTTGAGAATCTTCTTTTTAGCCATCTTAATGGTCATAGTTTATAGATAATGCCGAAATAGTTTATTTAATATTATCCTTGGTAGTTGAAAATATTCTTTTTAGCAATGCTAATCGTGAGAGTTTATAGATAATGTCGAAATTGTTGAAATCCTTTTACTAAATGTTTTTGTTTTTGGGCTGATATGATCTCTTTTTGGAACAATCAAATCTATATGGAACAACTTTATTCATTTTTCTCATTATATAAGGTTTAACCTTCAAAATATGGAAGTTTATCCTTAACCAGATATATATTTTCATTTTGAATCTGATTATTATAATTCAAACCATTTGTGGATTCTTTAGTAGCTAAAGTAACTCTTAATTTCCTCAACCGGAATAAAACAAAGTTGTTACGTTCATTTCCACATCTTCTACCAAAGGTACGATGTAATTTACCTTTCAGACTATTATATATAATTTATTTTGTGTCTTGGATTTGAGTGGCATAGAAGCCTACCTAAGTGGTCCATGGTTCATAGGTTAAATTATTGAATGAAACATTGCATTCCATACATTGTAGTTCGTTGAAAATTGCATCCCCAAGAAGTACGCCTTGATAAAACGGTGGATTAAATACATGCTTAACCATAAGACAAGAAAAATAAGTACAATAGGATGCATGGTTGGAACATCATTGCACATTTATAATCGATTACGTTAACATACTTATGACATTTTTTTATTTTTTGCTTTCATTTGTTTTAGTATTTTTTACTGTTTTTTAAGCTTAATGCATGGAATGGAAGGACTAGTATTTTTCATATAAATAATATTTTTTATTATGCTTTTTTTTTTTTTTAGAAGTAGTGACTGTGTTTTTTACGGTAGTGGATAGAAGTGGTGATGGTCTAGATTTTCAAATCCTTGAATTTGGATGTTAATGTCAATTTGAGATCTATATATGAGTATATAATATCTATTTTAATAGTTGTTCATTGGATGTAGCTTGGATGGTTCGGAGGAATTATTGTTATTTTCCCCACCTAGATTCAATTCCTTGTAAGTAACATGTTAAGCCCTTAAATGGGTTTATATGATGATCTTGTTGTTGAGCCCTCACTATATCGAAAATGCTTAGCCACGTCATGTTCTCTCGTAGATTTCGGGGAGGTTTCCGTGAATGTAGAGAGCACCGATATCTGGTGTCGTGAACCACATGAAAACAAAAAATTCTCTAACAGTTATTACCAAGTACTGAAATATTATGCTATTAGTATATTGGAAACATTTAGATTATTTATCAGTTTTGGGGGTTGGTTGGATGATTTGATAAGAAGATATATGTAACTTTGTTTATTTGTTAAATATATGATGTCTCTGTGATTTCCTCTTTTATGGTATCTTCAGTGCTGCAATGTAAGATGTATTTTCAAAAAGAATAGGATTAGGGGATTTATAATAGTGGTATCATTGTCAAAATGTGCTACTAGTGGATCATCTATATCTGATATTTAGAATATTATAGATCTCAAGCCCATATTAAGGAAAGTTTGGGATTGTACATGAGTCTATACCTACTTGATAACAAAAAGTCTTTGCATATAAGTACAAGCTTCCATATGTAGGCATTTTTCTCTACATGTAAGCATGCAGAAAAATAAACAAGCCTCTCTTGGAAAATGAACAAGTCTCTTCCTCCTTTAGTTCTTTATATAACAACAGAGCTTCCATATTTTCTTCAACCTAATTTATTTGAATTCTCATTTTTTGTGGGTTTGAAGCTGCTACTTTTGTCTCTTCTTTCTCTAAATTTTCATTGTCATAGCCTATGTGTAGGTTTTGAAACCCAAACTAGTTATCTCCCTCCTTGCACCTTTCCTTCTAGAACAAGTCTACAATACCAATTTTATCCTATGTGCACTGATGCTAATAACATGTATGGTTGTCATGTCCCCCAATTCCTCTAATATTGGCAATCTTCAATGTTGTTCCCATGGGCCTACCGCTCTGTGGACTCAATTTTCTTCTTATGAACTACATTCATTTTCCTCAATTTATAAATTCCTCCAACATACCAAAGAGGAATGTAGTCTTTGTTTATTCTTTTTTTTGTTTCCTTCTAACGTTAATGTTTTATGACTTCATTCCTCTTTGGTATGTTGGAGGAATTTTCTATTCCTTTACTAAACTTATTGCAAGCTTCAGGGTTTCTTATTCCTTTCAAGTGTTTGGAGTTGAAACAAACTTGAAATTTTATAACTTCATACTTTTGTTGTCAAAGGCATTTCCTTTATAAATGTTGATGATCTATGGTGGTTTGTGCCATCCTTGAGTAATGGTTGTGTTGTTATTTGGAAATGGAGTTTGGTGTTAAATTTTCACCACCTCTGGAAATAAATTTTAATTGCTAAAGGTCTAAAGGATACTTATTCCAAAAATTGAAATCAAATGTAAATTTTCTTTGAGCTATGGATTTTCTGATGCCTTACGATTGTTTGGAGTTGAAACAAGCATGAGTTTGGTTTCCTTGTCCTTTTTCTGCCAAAGGTCTTTTCGTCATAAATGTCCATGATCAATTGTGGTATTTTATACCTTGGTGTAATAGTTGTGCTATTACAACAACATAGTTAAATTTGCACCGTCTCCAGAAAAACTTTTCAATTTCCAAATATTTAAAAGAGACCGTAGTCCAAAATGAAAGTAAAAGGTAATAACACAATTCTTAACAACTATTTCTTAATTTGTTAATTTTTTCTTGGGACAATAAGTTTTTAATTTTCATTAAACATCCTAGTATAGTCAAATTTGTCAGTTAGTATGCTATTTAGACATTTTTTGTACAAGTTCATAGGAAACCTCCAAGAAATTCTTATCTACATTCCTTATCCGAATTAGGTGTGTTGCAATCCCCACACGAGATTGTGTTTTTCATTTATTCAAAGGTCAATGATTATTTGAGTTCCCCTCAGAGATGATTTTGTTGTAACCCTCTCTTAGGACTTTGCATATTCCTCCTATTAGCCTTGTTATCTCTACCTAGTTATCTATTCCTCAGTCCTATGTTTTGATTATAAAGTGCTAAAAAGTTTCCATCATTGTATCTATACACACCTCTTATTTTTTCCTTATCCAAATTGTATTTGGACACCCTAACAAAGTTGATTTTTATCCATCTCTATTTGGAGGGTTCCAAGTGAACCATAGTGGCTCTCTGTGAGCTATTGACTATTAACAATCCAAAATTTTATACTTTTAAATGAATCCTCTTTAATTTTCATGTTACAAGTTGCTTCTAGATGACCATAGAGGTGACAAATATTACATCTAAATGCATGCTCACATAGTCTAGTTTATATTTCCATGACAACCAATTAAAAACAACTCAACATCCTCAAGAAGTTATTTTTATCCACATTAACCTCAAAGCACAACCAATTAAAATGTTACAACATCCTTATAACATTAGAATTTATTGATGCAAACTTGACTTTATAACACGTGACTTAATGACTTTTAGCACTAAGAATTTTTTTATCTAATCACCTAAGTTGCAGGAAACTCGGACTCCTCTGCCTCAATACCCTGAAATATTTAGGATACTTAAATGCCTCTGAAATATCTCTAGATGTCTTCAGGACGTTTCAAAATTTGGAAATGTTTCCCAAAACATATTGGGATATTTTTATGTGTTTTGGGTAGTCCCTACATATTTTTTTATAGACAATGAATTTTTGAGGTTATTTGGGTTTCACACTACACTTCTAAAAGGGAAACAAAAACTCCACATAAAAAAATATTTTTATATAATGTAATATATTTTAGAGTTCATTTCCTAGTAGAGATGGCTTTCGTAGTTCTACATGCTATTATTTGTAAGGTCATCTATTCAATGATCTCAATAATAGAATATCATCGCCTAATATTGATGGTATAAGGATGTCTAATATTAATGGTGCAAACATGAGGTCTGTAAGAATCGTATTTCAACAATCTTCATCATTGAAGGAAAAAACTTCTGGCCATAGTGTTTCATGTCAAAAGAATGGTAGTTATGATGTAGTATCCTCTAATGCATTCCAGAATATCTTCATGATCTCCTCTTGTTATATTTCTATGGTGTCCCTTTGATGTAAAATCTCTCTATTCATGTAGAGGGGTAAGTACAACTATCTATTCTTTGCATTCTAATATAAAGTTGTGTTTTTATAGGTTGGAGTCATTTTGCATAATTTACAATTGTTTTGTGAACAAGCAACCAAACAAATCTAAATACTCAAGCAATTTTCATCCTTTTGGTATATTGATTTAGCTATTTTTCTAAGGATTTTTACCTTCTAGGAATTCCTTATGATGTTATAGTATATTTTGGAAAGCTCGTTAAAGTTGATTTTTTTAAAATACACTCCATCAATTCTATAAAAAAGAACATGATTGGGGATGGAAAATTTTTAGGGAGCTATCAAACGTATCAGATGGATTCATTCACAATATAATATCCTTGTGATTAATGCTCAATTTCAAGTTATTAGGTATGCATTAGTACACTATCTTGTTTTGTAAGACCCTTTTGCAGACCACTTTGATCGATTGCATAATTGTTTCGTATATTATGTTTCCTGATCATGGTATATTTTTGTGCTTATTAGTGTGATCGGGAAAAAGTAAATTGGATTTTAAGCATGCTTGTATTTGTATCTTATTGTCTTTTGTTTGACATGCAAATGTTGCAATCTAGGTGTTAATATTGCTCCTCTCCCCAATTCTTAAAAAGTTCTAGCTCAATGAAATACCACCTTTTTTAAAAGCAAGAAGTTGGTGGTTTGATTCCTCTATGGCCTAATGATATTGCAATGCATTTCTAATAACATATTTTTTATGTTGATTTATATTAATGGTAAGCTATTTTTTTATACATGGGGGGTTTCTAAGTGTCTTTGTATGTTCTTATGAAGGGGGTTCTACACCACCTTTGTAAGTTGTTACGATGGGGTTTATGACTGTCCTAATAGAAGTCAATGAGGGGGGTTTTAAAATGCTCTCATAGGTCACTATGAGGGAGGTTCTAAACTGTCCCCATAGGTTAATAAATGCCCATGTATGGACCTACGAGGGAGGTTCTAAATATCCTTTTTCTACCACAAGGGGGTTATAAACCACCACTGTAAGATTCTACGAGGGGGGTTCATAACCACCTTTGTATGCATCTATGGGGGGCGGGTTCCAAACCGCTTTTGTAAACATATATGAAGGGGGTTCTAAACTTCCCTTGTAAGTTCCTACAAGGGGGGTTCTAAATTTCCCTCGTATGTTTCTATGAGGGGGGTTTTAAACTTCGCTTGTATGTTATTATGAGAGTGTTTCAAAATTGCACTCATAAGTATTTAAGTGGGGGGTTTGAACCCTGCCCCGCCAAGTTTTGTAATAAGGGGGTTGAAAACTACCCCCATAGGTTTGCAAGAGGGGTTTTGAAAGGGGGGTTCAAAACTGTCCCCGTATGTTTGTAAGAGGGAGTTTAATATGGGGGTTCAAAAATTCCCTCATAAGTATATATGGGGGGTTTTAGAATTGTTATACTTTGCACTTTAATTCAAGTATGTGAGATCTTTGAATTTAAAGATATACAAGCATAGAAATACATAAGAACAAACGATTTTCCTCGGGGAAACCATAAAGGAGAAAATGCCACAAACTTATTCAGAATAGTTCTATCACTAAGTACAATGTCAAACCAAGATAAAATACCCAGAGAAAATATATATTCCACAATTTCTTCTTCTTCTCACACTTGGGCACTTGTCTCTCTCTCTCTCTTTAGCGAACTTGAGTGAGTGAGTGTGTCCAAATGAGGGAGATTGCCTCCCTACTTATATTATTCAATTGTGTGACTCACTTACTTAACTAGGTCAACCAAGTTCTCTAATTGGGGCTGACCTGCCTAGGAAAAACTCTTAAAATACATTTTATATAATACTTTTTTTGGGACTATTGCTTCGAATCACAACAGAGGTTTTCCCTCAACATTATGGCATGAACAAATACAATAAAATAACATCCACAAATGGAGGAAAAACATGTCTGACTGAGGTAAAATAAAATACAATATTAATATACAATAGAATATCTTTCGAAGTTACATTTTCAACAACACTCCCTCTTAATTAGGAAGGTATTCTCTCAACATGGTCATCGTCACAACTGGACATAGTCTCTGGACATCATCACTAGATCATCATCACTGGATCATCATATTTGTATCATCATCACTGGATCATGATTTATGCTACATCAATTCTTATCTTGTCAACCATAGACTAGTAGCATCTTTCGAAGCTATTCGTCCTTAGAAGTTTCTACAGATCCAATCTTGTTTCATGTTGGATGTAGGCCTAGATACTATCTAGGAATTCATTGGTCATATCCCTATAATTCCATCCCTTTTTCATGATGTATGTACCTTGCAGTTCCAGTCTTGTTTCATATTGGATTCCTTCGGAGGGTCAGCCATATTTCATATTGAATGCCTTTGCAAGGTCAGTGTTGTTTCATACTGAATGCGGAAAAATGTAGTGTGATTCCTACAAAACTAGAACACATCTAGGTATTAATCATCCCCATGAGCAATTCGTCAAGTAGGTACAACACATGACCATTCATTACATTGCCACAACAATCACATATGTCTCCTACCGTCATCTCATCATATCCATATCATCTCATCATCACACATAGAGAGCATCCCAGATGCACACCTCATGTCCAACAGACCACTTGCTTTCTACCAACATGGGAGCATGCCAGGAGTACCCCAAGAGCATTATGTCCTAAGGACCACCTATGAATTCCACCATGCGAGAACAACCTAGGAGCACCTAAGGTGCATTACGTATCTCAATTGTTAGTCAGCATCTACCAGCATGTCAACATGCCAGGAGCACCCCAGGTGCATTACATCCCAAGGGCCACTTATGTCTTCCACCATATGATAACATCCTAAGAACACACCAAGTATCTTTGTGACCGGTGGACTTCTCCTCATCTCCAACATGGGAGCACATACAAGAGCACCCCAAGTGCATTACATCCCGAGGACCACTTGTTTCTTCCACCATGTGAGATATCACTCTTGTGCATTTGCATCTTTCAATATTTCATCATCTCCAACATGGGAGCATAGCCAGGAGCACGCCAGGTGCATTACATCCTAAGGACCACCTGCATCTTTCACCATGCGAGAACTCATCACACCCTCTTTCTAGGGACCTTGATCTAAATCACACCAAGTTTCTTTCTTAAGTATTTGAACTTCATTGTGGCTAACGGCTTGGTTAACACATTGGATATATGCTCATTTGTCACTACATATTGGAGCTTGACTACTCCTCTCTGCACCATATCTGGCATATAGTGATACTTGACCTTGATGTGCCATGACACACAAGTCATCTCTAACTCGACATCAAACAATCCCACAAGTATCTTCTGAAGCCACACTACCTCACAACTTGCTGAACAAGTTGCAATGTACTATGCCTTGGCTATACTTAGTGCTACGCTCTTATACTTCTTGTTGTACCAAGAATTCATGCCAAACCTCAAGCTCAAGAAACAACCTGAAGTGCTCTTCTTATTTGTAGAACTACCAACCCAATCAAAGTCAACATATCCCACATGAAGATCCTCTAATATCTCACATCTCTAAGGCCATACTCATTGGTACCCTGTTAACACAAAAAATTGTTCACCTAGCTCTCCATGGTCTAAACTATAATCATACATAATATTCCCACGATTATTTAATCCATTTTGACCTTCACAATTGTATTTCCACTAAATATGGTCCAAAACATCATTATTCCTTTCCCATAAATGAAGGGAAGATGGGCATTTATTGTGATTTATCCCCACTCTCTCCAAAAAAGGGTAAAAAACCCTAAAAATGTGAATGGGTCAAAATATCATAGATAAATACCATGGATAATAAAATACCATGGGTCAAAAACCCTAGGACCATCCCATAAATACATTGTGAAGGACTCCAAAATACTTTTTTCCATTTGCTCTCAGTCACACTATACACTTTTTCTGCCATTATTCCCATATTTTGACACACTATTCCCCACGGTGTATGTTGAGTTCACTCCGTACCCATTTGGATCCATTCCCCCATTTTAAAACTATTCGTGGAAGAGACTGGAGGCCCAAACTATGGAGCTGCAGAACCACTTCCAAGGACGGCTATGGTGGCCCACTTTCAGAAAAGGTATTTTTTGTTCTTATCATGCATTAGTTATTTTTATATATTCAAAAAAAACCCTAAAAATATTTGTTATATTTGTCTTGTTTGTTTTGTTATTGTTCAAATCTGCCTTATGACCTGCATTGTCTAGGGTTGGTGCTTTTTCACGTAGTAGGGGAGAAATCCCCACTACAGTTTTGGTGACTCCACTCGGTCGATCTATATAGATATTTTCTTTTGTAGGTTTTGCAATTGGTTTATTCTCCTTTGCTTCCTTCAACCATCACAGATATGAGCCCTCGTGGAAGATCTAAACCAGTACTACGTTAGTGCCTACCTCCCGAGCCTAGTCGAAAACCATTTTTAAAAAAAATTCTTGTTTGGGTTGAGTCGCTCTTATTCATTCAAAAGCTGTGACCCAGTCGCACCTTGTTGCCCAATAAGCATGACCTAGGTTGCACTTTTTTCCCTGATAAGTGCGACATGGACCAAAAAGCCAGATCACGCTTGTCTCGGCTTTTGGAGCGACACCGGTTGCTACTATGACACAGTTTTGAGCGACCTATCATGCTTAATCCTATGTTTTATGTGACCCAATTCTATCG
This sequence comes from Pseudotsuga menziesii, assembly GCA_001517045.1. Lineage (NCBI taxonomy): Eukaryota > Viridiplantae > Streptophyta > Pinopsida > Pinales > Pinaceae > Pseudotsuga > Pseudotsuga menziesii. Next base: position 392,887 of record LPNX010373260.1, read on the forward strand.
ACTATTTTTCTTCCTCAATTGTGACCATTTCCCAGTTATGTGCGACCTTGATCACACCTGTTCCGCCGAAAGGTGCGAACTGCAGTTTTTAAGTCCTTTTTGGTGCTTGAGATCCCTGTTTCAGACCCCCTATCTATGTTAAACCCATTTTTGACCTGTTTCGACCCAGATTTGATCCTTTGTAGCCCCCTGGTATTTTTTGTGGTCCTACTTGGTTGAGACCCCATGTATGTTTCCTACATTTGATTAGTTCCTTTTTCTACTCATTTACTTCAAGTATATTTTATTTCTAGATGAACAAGTTATTTTGCAGCATATTTACTGTCATTTACTGCCTTTTATCTAGATTTTATTTTGCAACCTGGTAATGATATTGTTACATATTCACCGTTGGATTGCTGGGGTTTGTACACACCATTTGCACACATCTCACACCCTAAAGATAAAAACGCTTGGTTCATGACCCCAAGCTAGCCTTAAAAATAACTTAATACAACCAACATTGTAACCTCATTTGAGGACAAAACAATATTGTAGCTAAGTTAGGACATTGGGGATATGCATCCAATCAACACCCCTTTGTTACTCACATCTTGAGACATTGTTGTTGTCCATTAGGGGACCAAAATCCTCTTGTACTATTTGACATGGTCACAACCAGTTTGTTGGAATCCCCCCTGCTCTGCAGGAGTATGTTGCAAAGAAGGGGTTCCAAAAGTCAAGGTGGCATATCACACTCCATATTGCACCAAAGGATAACCATTCACAGTCATACCTGTATCACCCAGTCGCAGGTTGGGGAACAAATGTCTTAAGCACCAGTAAACCAAGAAGATGTGTCATGAACAAGGTAGCCTAGTTTCCATTATTTCTAGGGATCTTTTACCTAGAGGTACTTCTCGATAGTGGGATTCTCTTAGCTTATTGTTCTTCCATTTCGTATTGTCTAACTGGGATTCATTGCCTTACTAAGGATATGATTTGTGAGGGGATTCTAGCTTGTAGTTAGGATTTTTCTTGCATCTTTATCCCATAGATTAGTGCACCATTTTATTTTATAGGTAGTGCCACTTGTTATATTTATGGCCACTTTGTTGTAGACTCTCCTTGCTGTAACCCATTGCAGTTCGGTTTTAGAGATTATTGTTGGCATGTGAGCTGCCATTTATACACTCTCCTTCTACACACTCGGTTGTAGTTGGGTTTTTTAAGCCTGTGATTGGTACTCTTGAGTTTTCATTCATTACATAACACTCCATCACGTCATCATAACTCCACCATGCTACTCACATAGACTCAGGGGGCATACCCCCCAGTTCGGTTCCTTGAATCGTCACCGTCGGATCCATATTCGACACTATTCACCACCTTCGGAGCCACAGATGGCCTCTGAGTCTGAGTCTGATTCAGATTGATATCAATCCAAATCTACCTTGTTCACTGCCCCATCTAGCCCCATGGATGGTGCAAATCTTGATCCATTTTAAAGGGGATGGTCAGTAGTGGGCTTGCATCCATTCCACCCATAATTACGGGTATCCCTTCCACTGGACTGACTGGTCCTGGTCCTAGTGGTACCCTTGCTACTGCACACACTGCGACTGGTCCACTTACCACTATGGGTGTCCCCATGCCAACCACTATGTTTCCGACCATTTCATCATTTCTACCTGGGGGTAGTGGCCCTTCCACGCCTATTTCTACTATTCCTACCATTCCAGTGACTAATCCTCATGTCAAAAGTCAACCTTACACACCCCTATTTACACATGGGAATTACATTCCTACCACTGCCAGCACCATTGATGGCTCTCCCCGATCTATTCTCGGTTCTAGTCTATCTTTTATGGCTAGTCTCAACCTACCTAATTTGGCATGGTTGACCAATGACCCCATTCACCATAACCCAAAATGGCCTCCTATGCCTACCAAAATTCCCTCAAACATCCCTAAGTTTGAGGGTAAGGCGGGATAGGATCCCTGAAATCACATTTTGTCATTTCACTTATGGTGTTCATCCAAAGACATAGTGGATGATTCCGTTCAGTTGAGGTTATTCTAGCGCACACTCACTAGTTCTACATACAAGTGGTATATCGAACTGCCTCATGCAACTTACCCTGACTTCTCCTCATTAGCCTACATGTTCCTTCAATAATTCTAGTTACCTTCCCATTATGACGAGGGTGTGGAAATATTATTATCATGTAGACAAAACATAGCTACCCATATCATGGATCATATCCATGAATTGCATTGTTTTTGTAGCTTGTGTAATATCCAGCTGGATGATAGTGTTTTCTTGGATTGATTCCTTAAAACCTTACTCCCTCCCATAGCTAAGGACATCGCATCTGAGAGCCCGCAAAACGAGGAGTAATCCATCCTTAAGGCTCAACAATTCTATATTATATATGCCCAATCTATTTACTTGTATACCATTATACCCGATGCTCCCCGTGCTGACTCCTTACGTCAAGATACATCGGGGGCATCCCATGTTGCCGATGGAATCATAGGCTATGTTACACAACATCCTCATTTTCATCTAGCATCTCCTAGGATGCCAATTCATTTTGGTCACACCCATAGTGTTGTCCAACCAGGCTACACCCCTAATTATTCACACGTAATGACTCAGTCTGGAGCCACCCCTTCCTATGCGCCTCGCGCACCAACTCCTTACGGTCATGGACCAATGTTACAGCTGATTTTACCACACATGGTTGATCACATATTTATGTCCTTCCCCATACTTCTACAGACTATTTGTACCCCATGGACTGATATTATACTTTGATGTTTCCAAGTTCATACCTAAAAACACATGTTTATTGCTGTACGTGACTTTTAATCCCATACTCATGTGTATATGCAGTTTTTGACCTCAACCCCACATACATCAGGATGTGTGCATAAATCCAAATATTTTTGGATTTTTCCTTGATGTGTGTCAGAACCACTTGACTCTTAGCCTTCCATATTCCTCGAGATCGCTCGGATTTGACCCTCCTTTACCCCTTCGGAGTGCTATATAAGAAACCCCTTGGATACATTGAAGAGGAGGAATTGAAGAGCAAGGAAACTAGAGTCCATTGTTGCCGTAGCTTGCATATACTTGAGTTTGCATCCCTTTGTCCCTTTGGATCACTTTGTGTTCTTCCCAAGATTTCCCTTTCTTGTGAGCTTTCTATTGAGAGATCTAGGATTGAGGTGGTGGAGGCCTAGGTGGAGGACTCAGTTTCTCCGGTTTGCAGACATGCCGACAAAGGTTGTCACTTGTGTAATCTCTGATTTGATTAATAGAAATATCTTTTCCTATCCAATAATGTGCATTTGAATAAATATTGAATCCATAGATATGTTTAATTTCTTATACATTGTTGGCTTGGGAAAGGAGCACAAGGAAGAAGTTCATGCACAGGAAAAAGAAGGTGCTATGCGTGTGTGACAGAAAGAAAGGAAGGTCGCCAAGGAAGTAAAGGACCAGCGCAAGAAGAATGGGGATGCATGTGATGAAGGAAAGGTGAGTGCATGGGCGTGCAGGTGATAATGACTGGAAGACATCAGGTGTAGATCATGGACGTTTAAGGTGGCGTAAGCCCGCGGCAATGCACGTACGAGGGAATATTTGCAAGTCAGGCCGATAGTGCCTTGTGTCAGGCCCTGACAGCCTATAACTATTTTTGATGACTGATCATGACCTGTAATTGTTAAGCAGTGTGTAGTTGACCCAGTGTGTTCTGAAAGAAGATATGAATAGGGAGAACCTGTTCTATATAAGGGTTGGTTGGTGATTAATAGTTATTGTTTGGCTGTTCATTGGTGGTCCATAGCGAAGGACACCGTTTTGCTGTAAATTTGTAGAGATTAGAAGAAGAGAAGAGTCAGGAAGAGTCTTGTAGTGACAGGAGGCTGTTGAGTTGTGGATCTAGATGTTGTGTGCGCAGACCGCTAGGAGTAGAAGTAGGGTAGAAGAAAAAACTAGAGAGCATGAGAACCAGAAGTCTGAGTCATAAAGACATATCATAAGATTAGTCTGCATCCTGCAGATTGTAAGGTGCTAGATCCTTTTCTCATGCTAGATGAAGAGCACGCTGGTGTGTTTTCCCAGATGGGTTTCCACGTTATCCCTTGTGTTTGAATGAGTGATTGATGTTGTGAACGTTCATGTGAATGGTTGTTATTGGCTTACTATATGATGATGAAATATTGATTAAATGCATGATGTTATATTGTAATCAGTAGATGAATGTTTGAGAAATCATTGTTGAAATATATGCCTATATCATCCTATGTGCAATGTCTTGAATCACAACATAAGTTGCAGATGGTCTATTAGTACATCAAGTTAGTCGCTTTGCACAAGTTGTGCCAGTTGTGAGGTTAAGAACAAAATTAGGTTGCATGCATAGACATATAGTTGTGCTTAGTTGTGTAAGACTGAATCCAACGTCCAGCCATCCCATTGCCTTCGTCAAGCGCCTTGGCCACATGCCAAGGGACTATAACCCCTCACTAACTGTGGAAACATGGTTCTAGTGGTTACCCATCGAAGAGATATCTCGGGTGAGAATGCACCTGCTTTGCGGGCATTGCCGAAGGGGCTTGCTCTGTTGGGCCTGTATCTCGGGTGTTTTTTGGGTTGATGGGTTGCACAGAACCTGGGTCGCGTGAGTTAGGAAAAGTGGCCAACAAATGGTTTCGTTGCTGGGACCCTTAATTAATTAAATCAAGGGAAATGTTGTGGTACTTGACGAAGAATGAGATAGAAGATTGGCTGGATTCTAAAATGCTATAATTTGCGCAAGAGGAGAGCATAGGGACAGGTTTGAGTACATAAAAATGGGTAGACGAATATATATATTCTGACATTCATGAGATCTTCTTTTCCAAGTTCCCCATTATACTGCATGAGTGGTTTTCAAGATTGGAAACTAAGCAGAAAAACTTCCAGAGAAGAGAGATCATCGAGTGGAGTGATTAGTTGGTTCGTGAGGTAACCAGTGTAAGTAACACCATTTCTTGAGCTGTTTATTTTTGGGTTGACAGTATATTGCAAGGATATATTACTGAGTTTGCAGTAGATACTATAACCTCATATAGTGAAGTTGAAATAATTTTTTTCCAAGGACCCCGAAGAAGATACTTGTTATGTATCAGTACATGGATAAAAATGCTTTCCTATGAGAAGGGCATCTTACAGGTGAGCAGTTGAGTTGCGTTCCTAAGAAGGAGGCTATGTCATAGATGACCTATTAAGAATATGGGAAAGGGTGATTTGAAATGTTCCCTGGAAGCACAAAACCTGAACTAGAAGTTGGAACCCTAAGGAGTGGAAGAATATTTAGATAAGGAAAGAGAGGAAAAACCGAAAAGGGACGATGGAATCCTAGCCTGTTCGAGGAGAACGAACACGAAATTTGATCGTATGAAGACAAAGGGTCTTGTGATGAGGAGGAGTACTATAGCCTGATCTCGGACGGACCAAAATATTCTGACGAATCTATAGAGATGCCAAGGTCAGGACGCAACTACATAACACCAGCAATATCACCAAAGGTAAGATCTAGAGTTTCATCCTAAGAAAGGACTGCTAATACGGATAGTGATTACCTTGTGACTAGTGCATGAGAAGGTACACCCCCTTTGAATCCTGTCCCAGAAAACCCTGACACCAACTCAATGGTTGAGATGGATGTCTGGTTACCCACATTCAATGGAAATGGAATGAAAGACCTAGAGTAGCATTGGTTCCTCTATGAAGCTATTTGGATGGTGCGTTTAGTACATAATGCATATATAAAGAAGGCATAGATGATCATGACCTTGAGGGGTCACGCGTTGGATTGGTTCATGAAATTTTGTGCCACACCAATTAGAACACCACAGAAGACCCTTGAAGAGATCCAAATTGCAATGATCTCTAAGTTCAAGAAACCTAAATCAAAGTCACAGTGTATTACCGAGATCAAAGGAATCAAACAAGCATTGACAAAAATGGTATGGAATTTTGACCAACAATTTAAAACAACGATGGCCAAGGTAAGCTTCCAAATGACCGATGTACAACATAAAGAGTGGTTTATTGCTGCACTGTTACCACACATTCGAGGGTCGTTAATGTAGCAAAAAGATTGAATCGCAGATAGAAGCACTAGAACTGGCAATGAAATTAGAGTCCTCGCCCATTGGTGACGATGCCACAGGGATGGTACAGATTCAATTGCAGCTGGCCAATCTAATGATACAACTTCAAGACATCAAGAATGGTAAAGAAGCACAAGAATATTTGTGGTGCACAAAATATAGGACATATGAACACACTAAGGATAACTTTTCGACCTTCATGAACTATGTCACTTCAGGTGCACCCAACCCATTAAATGGCCATGGACTACCGTGGTGTTGCATATTCTAGTAAAGAATCCATTGCGACGAATATTGTTTATATTTGCAAAAATTTGTAAGTACCCCTGCAAGCCTCTTCTGTAAATTTTGTAAATCAGTAGGACATGATGAGAAAGATTGTAGAGCATATCAACTCTTGAAAGAAAAGACTATCGACACCTACTTAATGAAAAATGAAGGGTTCACTCAGGCTGAATAGGTGCAAGCCTTGCATTAGCCTCCGCAGTTCCCACCTAATCAGCACCAACCATAGTACGTGCCTCAACAGTCATATGTGCAACAAAACCACTATCAGCCACACTACTAGTAGAACCAGTACCCGCCATAGCAACCACACCCACAGGGAAGGGGTGGCCGAAAATTCAGAGGAAGAGGTGGAGGAGGAGTATTTGGTAGAGGAATAGGTCAAGTTACATGCTATAAATGTGGACAACTGGGTCAGTATGCTAGAAATATTGTTTTGAGCCCGCGAAGACATGTTCATACTGTAAGGGACATGACCATAATGTCAAACAATGTCCTCAATTGATCACAAAGTGGAAAGCAAGTACCATTGTAGGACCTAACCTCATGCAGAACCAAAAACCAAATCTGAATGTGAATGTTTAGATGATTGTGGCTGAAACACAAGACCTAAACGTCACTGTTGTAACACGAGGAGGTGCGATAACCAAAGAAGACCAGGATAAACCACAATAACAATCGTAGCCACAACTAAGGCCAACGACGCAGAAAAAGGAGCCGTTGAATGTCCAGAAATAGAAGGAGGTATTCTTGGATGTACAAACAGAATTCATAGGCCCAGAAGTACCATCGACATCCACATAATTCAAGGAAATGCCTGAACGGTTTCAACGCATATTCTAGAAGAAGGTTCCACGAAAGGTTAGTAAGCTAAAAGCCTTTTCTGTCAAGTTGTTTGACGCTAATGCAAGATAAATATGTTATTGCATAACTACAAGCAATGATAGAAGAGATACTTTTAGAGTCGTGACTTGAAAATAAATTTAACCAAGTCCAAAAGAAATTTAAAACTGGTCGTGAGTTGAGGATGAATACGCAGATAGGTGACTATGACATTGATTATATCATCTTGGAGCTGGGCTCAGATGTAAATATTTTGACACGACAAACTTGGGAAAGTATGGGCAAGCCACGCTTGGATTGGTCTCCCATCTAGTTGCGACTTTCCAATCAGGCGAAGGTTCTAGCCATTGGCCGGTTGAGCAATGTCTTCGTCGATGTCCAAGGGTTGCACACATTTGCAGACTTTGAAGTCATTAAAATTTTTGATGACATGAACCCATACCTCGCTCTGCTGGGAATATATTGGGCCATAGACAATCAGACCATCATAAATTTCAAGAAAAGGATTCTCTCATTCGAAGATGAGGAAATGAGGGTAGTATCACCCATCGATCCATTAGAGGGACTGAGATACATTTAGCCTATCTATAATGAGGGACAGGGTGACCATATCAACAAGATCTACAATGTCATAGCTATGGAGGAAGATTATATCAATCCGAAAGAAGATGGAAACCTGAGCTGGAAAAGTGCTAGTTCCTGCACATCTGACTCATGAGAGGCTTTAGAGGGTTGGAAAAATAGATTACATGAAGTCTCTTTGAGAAGGTGTGAAAGAGTTACAAGGTTTGTGTGATGGGTGGAGAATGACTCAAGGGAGCTACCCACCTATGAGGGTTTACCCGACCTTACGACTTTCTTAAATAGATTTGAAGAACTCGTAGTAGAATCACAACGTTTTTCCACGCTCGATCATGCACTAAGAGCTACACCCGCTAGATGGTGGGGTGTGCATAAGAAGTCTATAATAGATTGGCGACAGTGTAGAAGGTTGATGGAAGTCAGGTTTGGATAAGAGGTCACTTTCTCAAACCATAAGTATTTAGGACAGATGAACCCAGTTGAACATCTTAACCATTGTCGCACAGTATTTGTAGAATATCCACAGCAGGAGTGGGTCCATCATTTCATACAAACATTTGAAATGACACCTAGAACCTGGTATACCTCTATGGACCTGTGACAAGGAACCCAATATTGGGAAATACTCACTAAGCAGTTTGCGCATACATTGGAATTTGTTGATGAGCACCGTACAATTGATGCTACGTTTCAGGCGATAAAGGAGAAGATATTTGTTGAGATCCTTGTCAAAGAGGCTAATTCTCACCAATGCAATGCAACCATTCAGTAGTGGATGGCATGTGACAATCTATCTGGAGACCCAGATGATGATCTAGCTAACATCAACATACTAGAATTAGAGGGCACAAGAGAAGTAGAAGGAAGTGGCAATTCAAGTGACTAGTTCCTCCAGACCTTAAAAATCGAGAAAGTAAATATCAGATCACCAGAAAACCCAAAGTTCACCAATATTAGAGATTATTGGGATGAAGAAGTAGTTGCAAAGATCATGGATCTACTACATGAGTATCAAGACCTATTCCCTACAAAATTCTCATAAATGAGGGGAAAAATGGGAGACTTAGGGGAGATGAAAATACCCCTGCAACCAGATGCTAAACCAAGTAAGTAGTGACAAAAGGCATGGCATGATCAACATATCAGGGTTAATCCATTCGAAGAAGGAGGACACTATAGCAAATTTTTCAAGCACTAGAGCAAGTTGAAGACACATTGGCTAGGGCCATTCAAGATCGCGCACATCACTGATGCAGGTGCATTAAAATGCCAGAATTTAGATGGTACCTATGTCATGGGTATGGTGAAAGAAAGTCGCCTGAAGCTGTGCTATGACATGCCTAACATCTCAGGTTAGAATAAAAAAGAAGAAGAGATGAGAGGCCAAAGGACATAACCTATTCTGTCGTAGGGTTGCGATAGAACCAGCATAGAAGCACAAGAAATAAGCGCAAACGACAAAACATGCAAGAATAAATCCACCATGCAAGAACAAATATGGAAAAGGAAGCACGCGGCAGGAATAGAAGGAAGTTGCACAGACAATGAGATTTGCGTGAACAAAGAAAACTGCGCAGAAGAGGAAATCTGCATAAAAGAAGGAATATGCGCAAAATATGTCACTTGTGCGGAAAAAGGGAATAAAGAAAAAAGTCGTTAGTGCACAAGAATAAGAAAAAAGAATCAAAAGGATGCAAAGGCAGAAATGAAGAAGCTTCCCCTCCAGTAGAAGGTCACCAAAAATGCAGAGATTAAGAGACTGCAGCAAGAAGTGCAGACCCTTTTTGGAGGATCTAGTTGGTAATCCAACTAGTTGAATAGCTGACTAATTAGAGATTAGGTCGACCACATAAAGTCATATCAGTTGACCGAACCGACAGGTAGTTATTTGTAACTTTTTGTAATCATATAGATTAGGTTATTGAGCTAGATGAGAACTTGGTTCATTTTTGTGTATGTATGGACCCTCATGTTATAATATAATTTGTTTCTTTCTTATCTATATTCTTGTCTCTTGTGTCTGTTATGTCTATATGCTTCCATGTGTATTATTGGTAACCCTTTGTGATCTATGAGATTAAAACATTGGTTCCATTGCTGGTAGTACATATACAAATGTAATGACCATAAGCAAATGATATGAGAATAGGAGATTAAGAACTAGTGGGAGCATAAGATAGCAAATTATTTGCAGAACTATGCAAGGAGAAACATATTGACCATTGCTTAGGCGAAGGAGAAATTATTCATTGAAACACATGAGAAATTTGTAGAATCGGTACCTCAACTTTTGAAAAAACTTCTGGATGAAAAAGCCGAAAGCAAATAAGGACCAAAAGCTACTGGAGAAACTGATCTGAGGGAGACGAACAAACTTGTCGGAGTGGTTTGAAAAGATCACAAATGAATTCTACGAGGAACAAGCCATGGAAGAAAGAACCTTAGTCGAAAGCATTCAAAAAAGGTTTTATACAGACCTCACCGAGCAGTTCCTTTGCTCCTTACCGACCCTTTTGTTCAAATTCCTAATAGAAAAGGGGGTGGGCCATATCGTAGAACCTCGTCTATCACTATGTGAACCACTGCCAAATTCTAACTGGGCAGAGAAACAGAAGAAGTGGGAAAAATTCATTGCTGAAAGGGAGTGGGAGTACTTCCTAAGAAAATAAACATAATTATCTGAGCTTTCTAAAGCATCGAGTAGGCCAAGGGGGGATAGCTGGGCATATGTCGGGGTAAATTAAAAAGGATTCTAGTCAACCAAAGAAAATACCATCACCAGCAATGAAAATTCAACCTAAAAAGGAAATTGAACGAACAGTGACACACAAAGGTACGATGATTTTACATAGAGTAGAAAGAGAGAAGAGGATGAAAATAAGGGAATAAAGAAGAGAATAGGCTATAGCGCTGCAAAGAGGGATGAAAAATAGGGTGATAGACCAAGAAAGAAATCCACCAGAGTCGGGTCATGACCGACAAGAAGAAGGCATAGAAGAAGAAGCATCACCCATGGAAGAAGATTTGTGGATAGAGAAGAAAGAAGCTCTCCAACTAGAAATTCCCTAGGAGATAAGATCTTTGTCTCCAACGAATCCAAGTACCAGGATATAGGCCATTGTCGAAGAAGGCCTACGACTAAGAGCTGGTGAGTTTGGTATATGGATCCGGATAGACGACGAGGTAAACATTGATAATCATCTAGTGATTCGTCGACCGGAGGAAGGAAATTGGGTAACACTTCAGGTGTACCCTTCCAACTGAAGTATCCACTTGCTTTACTTGACACATGATGGAGTACCACCCTTGCCAAATAAATCTTTGCAAAATACGGAACTATCGAACCTACAAAAAAATCAGTGCAGTTGGACATCGACAGGAGAAGTCGACCCGAACCAACTACTTGTTGGAGAAGAAACGACAAATAAAAAGACCGAAAAGAATGAAAGTTCCATCGACAACAACCTTTTACAACAAGACAAACAAGAAATCCCACTACCCCCACCACCACCCCCCCCCACTGCCACCTCCTGAAGGAGACAGCGACAGTGATACCGACATGGGTCACGGATCAACACATATCCCTCTATATGAGGGTGACGAAGACCCTAGATGACATTGGTTTGTCTGTGAGTCAATATGGGATGCAAATCAAGTTACGGTCGAAGAACGATAGATGGAACAGTTCACCGATGCCTTGAGGAAAAGAGCACTAACTTGGTACATGACCTATATCAAGAGAACCCCCGAAGCATCCAAATTAGACATTAAAGAACAATTCTTTTATTTCTTTAAAACTCCAGATGCAAAACATCTAGCAGCCAAAAAGCTGAAAACAACATCTCAGAAGCCATCAGAGTCTTTCCGAGAATATGACAAATGAGGGAAGGACCTCCTCAGCCAACTAGACTATGTAATTGATGAACAACTATTAATTCAGTGGTTTCTTTCAGGTCTATCATAGAAAATTCGGCGGCACCTAAGCTTGGAGACATTTAAAACATATGAAGACGCACTTACCAAATCTCTGCAAGTAGAGATCGACAAATATTTGCTAGCATATCCCATTGATACTAGACTGGAAGAACAACTAGAAATCATGCAAAAATAATTGAAAGAGCTGAACCTCAAGAATCAGGATGTCTGGTGCATAAAATGCTCCACAGTCAGACACACTAAAGATAACTGTCGACAAGACGTAAGTCGACAGGATGTTTGGTTTGTTCAGACAAAATGCTTCTACGACATTTTCCAAGAAAATGGAGAACATACAATGAAAGATTTCCCATATAACATGAAAAATGGAAAAGCATATTGGTGTGCAATCTGTGAGGTAAAAGGTCACACAACGACCGACTGCCACCTAAATTTAAAGAACCGATAAAATTACCAAGAAGTATACCAAACGAACGCAGTCACACAGAATAATGATAACACCCAGAGAAACAATGATCAAAACGAGCCAAATAATCAAAGATATGAATGCCGTCGATATGAGTGTTAGTTCAAAAATCGTCGTGGATGATATGGAGGTCGAGGACGATTTTCTGGAAATCATGACAATCGACCACGACGGTCCATCTAGTGCTTTACATGCTACAAAGAAGGCAATTGCTATGCAGACTGTCCATATAAGTATTAATTCTTGCACATTGATCTAGGAACAAATGATCAATCTCATCAAGAAATAATCAATAAATAACTCAGAAATGGTGTTAATCGGAACGAGAATGGTTTCCTCTATGTATATTCAATAAACAATGAATAGTTACAATAACAATGTCAAGCAATAGCTTGAATAAATAAGGAATTCGAATACCTAAGGAGGCCATTCGAAATCAATGAGTGAGTCTGGCTTAACTGACTGTAAGCCATAAATTCACACTCAGTTAACCACTTGACCAAAACCCTAACTGACTCACCAAACCCTAACTGAATTTGGAGTGCAATAAATGAATGAATCTCAACTAAAGGAGATCCAACACATGTCATAGCAAGCCAACCATCAAGTGCTAGTGCTCCATGACTTCAATGAACCCCGATGAGGTTAATTGAAGCTGAACTGATCATCAAAAGTTGGTGGAGGCGCCCCTGTTGACTCCAAATCAGCAAATAATAATAAATAATCATTAAATAATATATTTAATGAGAGGAGGCACCTTAACTGACTGGTTGAACTGATTGTAACCACTAGTTAGCAATTAGGTGCATTAATATCACTCAGATCACCCCCGAAGTGCTCCAGTTAGCCTCCTTGACTGTAGGAGAAGTCTAAGTTAGCCTCCTTGACTGTAGGTAGGCATGGGTGTGATTGGATGATGTCAATTAATTCTCCACTGATGTCAATTAATGTTAATTATACTTAGGATAATGGTTTAACTAGGCCAATTTGACCAAAAAGAGTGTGTATGGTGGTAAATGTCTCCAACACCCCCCCTTAAGCTATACTCAGGAAGAGTTAGAAAACATAGATGCATAAAAATTCTAGGGCCTTGGAAACTAAGGCCATAGGTCACCCTGTATAATGCAAAAACTGAAAAAATACTCAAAACAAACTAAGTGAGGAAAAGAGAGAAAAACTAGTGGGAAAACCCCCCCTCAAGTTGAACACTGAAAGTAGTTCGAATCACCTTGATGAACTCACCCCCAACAGTGAACAGAAGTAAGTGAAATTCTTTTCTGAAAATCTCTTAGTGAAGATGTCTGCAATTTTCTCATCAGTCAAGCAGTATTGTAGAATGATGGTCCTATCATGCACTAGCTCCCTGAAGTAGTGCATGTGAATTTTTACATGCTTGGTCCTTTGCCTAGTAACTGGATCCATGGATATGTTAATAGCACTCTGGTTGTCACAAAAGAGGACAGTGAACAAACTACTACCAAGATCAAACTCTGAAAGAATGCCTAGCAACCAAACTGCTTGGATGCAAGCATTCACCGCTCCTGGATACTCGGCCTCTGCTGAAGATAGTGCTATGGCTGCCTACTTTTTTCTTGACCAGAAAATGGGGCCACCACCAAACATGAATACATATCCGAAAGTTGAATTCTGATCAATAGAATCACTTTCCCAATTGGAATATGTGTATCCAACTAGCTCTAGCTCAGAGTCTGCAGCATATTGAATGCCGTAGGTCCTCGTTCCCTGAATGTACTGGAGGATCGTCTTGGCTTCCTTCCAATGAATATCATGAGGCCGCTGCATGTATCTTGATATAGCATTCATGTCATAACAAATATCAGGCCTAGAATGTGTCAAGTACAACAAGCTACCAATCAGCTGTCGATAGATAGTGCAGTCCATGGGAGGTGTGTGTTTTCCTTCTTCAAGGCTGATCCCTAAAAGGAAAAGGAATGGTACAGGCCTACATTCAGCCATGTTAAACTTGAATAACAGGTTTTAAGTGTATTTGGACTGAGTGACCATAATCCCATCAGAATTTTTCTTGATTTCGAGCCCCAAATCACTCATTTAAAAGGCATTGTGGAGAGCAGTTTTGATGGCTGAAATAGAGGCAACTGTGCTGCCTGTGATCAGTAAGTTATCAACATATAAAACAATGATAATTATATGACCATCATGCTGCTTTAAATACACATTTGGATCTGATCTACATCTCTGAAAGTTTTGCGAGAGAAGAAAGGCATCCATCTTGGAATACCACTCTCTTGGGGCCTGTTTTAACCCGTATAGTGACTTCTTTAGCTTGCAAACCAAATATGGATCAGTGATGTAGCCCTCAGGATGCTTCATTTATATCTCCTCATGAATATCTCCATGTAGAAATGCTGACTTAACATCCATGTGATGCACCTCCCAGTGCTTGGATGCTGAAATTGCCAAAACAAGGTGGATGGAGTCCATTTTTGCAACAGATGCAAAGGTCTCATGGTAGTTCACTCCTTGTACTCGAGAGAAAATTTTGCTACCAAACTTGCATTATATTTGTAGGTGCTTCCATCATCAGAAAACGTTTTCTGAAACACCCACATTCATTGAACCAATTTCCTTCTCGGAGGAAGAGAAACTACCTCCCAAGTAGTGTTTTTCTGAAGAGAATTCATCTCTTCATCCATGGCAACTTGCCATCTCAGATCATTCCGAGCATGGTAGTAGGATTTTGGATCTGAACTAATCATCAAATATCAATTTTTGGACAGCAAATTATCAGAACAAGAGAGCACAATACCTGCTCTTTGGAAATCAGACCGGGTTCTCCTTGGATCATCCGGATTTCCAATGTTGTCTCCTGCAGAGGAGAGTGTCTGTTGGGCCCATGTAGGAAGATGATTTTGCACTTCAGGTTATAATTCAGCATCTAATTATTTCTGCATAATGATATCAGAAATCATAGGATCCAAATCAGGGTCATCACCCCCAATTTCATCATCCTAATATTCAGTAGAATAGGAAGGAAATTCAGCAGTTTTCTCCTTCACTAGTTCCATCTCCTAAAGAGGCTCATTGAACTTGAAACTTCTCTCAATGATGATCTGTTTGGTATTTATATATAGCAGATTGAATCCTTTATATTCATCAATATACCCAATAAACATAAATTCTATGCTTTGCGGTTGCAAAGCCCTTCTTTTATCAAGAGGAATCCAGGCCCATGCAGTGGACCCAAACACCCGTAGGTTCGACACATCCGGCTTGTGTCCGAAGTATGCTTTGAAATGAGTCTTTACTTTCATGGATGAGTGTGGCACCTTGTTCTAAATTTATGCTGCAGCATGCATGGCTTCATCCCATAAATTTGCAACAAGCTTCTTTGACTCCAACATACAGGTGGTCATCTCCTTGAGAGACCGGTTCTTCCTTTTCGCTACTCCATTCTGCTGGGGAGTGTAGGGAATTGAATGCTGGAACTAAATACCACTTTGGGAGAATATGTATAGTAAATCATTACTAACATACTCCCCTCCATTATCAGATCTCAAGATCTTGATCTTAATCCCAGAGGCATTTTTGATCAAGGCCTTCAATTCTGAAATTTTTTCACTTACTTCTGATTTCTTTTTGAGAAAGAAAACCCATGTATACCTTGAAAAAAAATCAATAAAAGTAAGGAGATACCTTGATCCATTCATGGATGTGACAGGCATCAGACCACTGATATTAGAATGTATCAGCCCCAATATGCTTGTAGCTCGGTTTGCCTTCCCCCGTTTGAACTTGTGCTCGGGGTGTTTTCCAATCACACAACCCTTGCAGACTCCCGAGGTTTCCTTGATGACCGAGAGGCCTTCAACCATGGTGTTTTTCTATAATTGCTACAAATATTTGAAATTAAGATGGCCAAACCTCTCATGCCACAACCTACTAACCTCATTTCCATGAGTTAGCAGAGCAATGGGATTTGCATCCGCAACAAAGTGAGAGAACTCATAGGCTTTTGCATGATGATTTGCAAGGCCTTTTGCAATGAGTTTCCCGGATGCAATTTCTGTTATCTCAACATCATTTGGGCTGAAAGAGACTCTCTTAGGAATTCCTGTATGTGTCATCTGATAGACACTAAGGATATTTGCTGCTAGAGATGGTACATACAAAACATTAGAGAAAAAACCATTTTCAAGATTTACAGTACCTTGTCCTTCGAAAATGATGGTGGAGTCATCTCCCATGTGGATGGGGATGGATTTTCTAGTCTCCAAGGATGAAAATGAGTCTTTTTCAGCCATCACGTGATTTGAAGCTCTAGAGTCAATCAGCAGTGCTTTGGACTTCAAAGTGCTTTCCATGAGGGCATGACCTTTCTCATGTTGTGGTTCCCGATCTTGGTGATCTCTCCTCCGAAAGCTCTCTGGAAGATTGATGTGATTCCTCTAAAGGAGAGAGGTTGTTTCATTAATCTTTTTATTCATGCAGGAATGTTCATGGTGAAAACCCTTCCCGCAGTAAGAACACTTGACTTCTTCTTTCCCTTTCTGCCCTTTACCTTTGTTCTTCCTTGAGTCGAAAGATTCATCATGCTGTTGGTTTGCAACTCTAGGCTTGGGAGCATCAAATTTAGTTTTCTTATTTTTCTATTGCTTTCCTTTACCCTTCAGATCTTTGGGCCCCGAGACATGGAGGGTTTGATCACAGGAAGATCAAATGATCCCCATCTGGACAAGCTTGTCATGTTCATTTGTTAGGGACTCAATGAAGGCATTGAGTGTAGGCATCTTCCATCCAGGGGTTGTGAGATTCCCCTCACGAAATGTAGAAACAAAAACTGAATAATCAGCCCCGAGTTTGGAGAGAATGGCAAGGATGAGCTGATCATCCTCCTTCTCCACGTTGCATTGCTTCAAGAGTAAAACAATATGCTTGAACTTTGTAAAGAAATCATTCAGAGTCTCGAAATTGGAAGGTTGGAGAGACATGAATTCATTTTCAAGCTGGTAAACCCTTAAGTCATCATGCTTTCCATATAGATATTCCAATTTGTCCCATATTTCTTTTGGTGTCTTCAAATCCGTAATATGGAAGAGAAGGTCTCAGGAAATAGAGAGGCAAAAGAAATCGAAGTCTTCATCCTTCTTGTTCAAGAATCTTGCTTTTTCTACGGCAGATCCAGGCTCAACTTCAGTGTCCATGGTGACTCTAAAAATCCCTTTGGAGTGCAACTGAATCTCCATATAACTTTTCCATGAGTGGAAATTGTATGGAGTCAAGAGATCTACTGAGGAGGCCATCTAGATGTGCTGTAGCGAATGCTTCACTTGTAGAAACCTGAAAATCAAAGCAGAAAGGGAAAAATAAGGTCGGATAGCCTGCACATTCTAGGCTTTCATCACACCCAACATAGAAAATCAAGAAAGCTTGATCAACAAGTTCTTTACTTGGGATATTGAGTGGCAAGCCTTGGCTTCTGGTGCAGTGCTGGAATTTTGAGCTATTGCTCACTTTTCATGGGGAAATCTATCAAAAAGCTTGTTTTTGAGAGATAGATCTTTGTCCCATCGTCTGCTTCGATACCATATTAATTCTTGCATATTGATCTAGGAACAAATAATCAATCTCATCAACAAATAATCAACAAATAACTCAAAAATGGTGTTAATCAGAACCAGAATGGTTTCCTCTGTGTATATTCAATAAACAATGAATAGTTACAATAACAATGTCAAGCAATAGCTTGAATCAATGAGGAATTTGATAGGAGGCCATTCAAAATCAATGAGTGAGTCTGGCTTAATTGACTGTAAACCATAGGTTCACACTTAGTTAACCTCTTGACCAAAACCCTAATTGACTCACCAAACCCTAACTAAAGTCGGAGTGTAATAAATGACTGAATCTTAACTGAAGGAGATCCAACACATGTCATAGCAAGCCAACCATCAAGTGCTAGTGCTCCATGACTTCAATGAGCCCCGATGAGGTTAACTGAAGCTGAACTGATCATCAGAAGTTGGTGGAGGTGCCCTTGTTGACTCCAAATCATTAAGTAATAATAAATAATCATTAAATAATATATTTAATGAGAGGAGGTGCCTTAACTGACTGGTTGAACTGATTGTAACCACCAGTTAGCAATTAGGTGCATTAATATCACTCAGATCACCCCCAAGGTGCTCCAATTAGCCTCCTTAACTGTAGGAGAAGGATAAGTTAGCCTCCTTGAGTGTAGGTAGGCGTGGGTGTGATTGGATGATTTCAATTGATGCTCCACTGATGTCAATTAATGTCAATTATATTTAGTATAGTGGTTTAACTAGGCCAATTTGACCAAAAAGAGTGTGTATGGTAGTAAATGTCTCCAAAAAAAAGGATAGAATTGAACTAAAGTTTTGTACTAGCTGTGGTGTGGGAAATCACTCATTAGAGGATTGTCCCACCATGCTCGACAAAATTAATAAAAAGAAAAATGTTAATGTCTTATCGTGTGTTCAAAAACATGATGTAATCAATACAAAGAACTTGCACATAGTAACCCGACAAGGGACAAAAATTGGAAATGATAATCCACGTATAAGTAAAATCAAAGAAAAGAATGATTATCCTAACCCGGATAAACGAAAACAATTATATAACGAAGCAACGAATATGTTTAAAGAATTTGCTAGATAGGAAGAAGTCGATGACAGTCGATAAAATATAGTTAAATAATTAATACGCTTAGTACAGGATGATAAATCAATATCTCAATTCATTGACTTATTGTATAATATGAAGCATAATAATAATACATAAAAACAAACCAAAAACATATGCAGTCTAAACCAAAAATACAAACGTGATGCCGACCCACTTATCGACCTAGAAATTGAAGGATACCATGTTCGACAAGTTGTACTCGACTTGGGTTCACAAGTAAATACTATGACTAGTGACACTTGGGAACAATTGGGAAGACCTCGACTATATGAGTCAGGAATATACCTCAAGTTAGCTGACCAAGGACTGATTGAACCTATCGGGGTTTGGAAAAATGTCGATACAACAATAAAAGGAATATTGACTAAAGTCGAATTTGAAATTATTGACCCTAAAGAAGGATCCAGCACCTTCCCATCCTTGGTAGGTTGACCATGGGGAAGAAAAATGAAAGCATCAATATCTCTAGAAAAAGAAAGAATAAAATTAAAAGGAAATGGACAGAAAATCATAGTCCATATTCATCCCTCCCAAGGAGAACCCTTGACAAAACCCATTGATGAAGAAGTCGACATTCGACAATTATATCAAATTCAAAATAATGAAGACTACACTAAACCCAATACCTATGGTGAGCTTCACTTAGGAAACCAAGACTCAGTGGGATATAATTCATATGTAGAACTATACGATTGGGAAGTCAAAAACTACGAGACCCAAGCAAGAGGCTGCTGGACCGTCCAAGCTATACAGAAGAAACTATTCCATCAATATTTCTCAGTCTCCATCATCCCAAAAATATTTGAAAAGAAAACCAGGGAATACCCTACCTTAAACCCAACAAATATAAGTATCAGACAAATCCCAAGGTATAAAGAAAGAGAATCCCCAGTTATGCATATAGAACAAGTCTCTAAAAACATAGGTGAACATGGCCGACTACAAAGCTTGGTAGAAACCTTTATAGGACAAGCTGCTCGATGGTGGGATACCCATCAATCAAGATTGCAGACATGGAAAATAGCTTCAACTTAATTCATAGAAATATTTGGAGGAAAGAAGCTAGCCAAACAAGTGCAAATACCTGTGTTCATCCAAGGGAAAGACCCAGAGGAGCACATAAAAACATGTGAAAGAGAATGGAGAAGACTTGTTTATAAAGGCGAACGTACATGGCCACACCTATTTCCCTTGACACTAGATGACTTACCAAACAAATGGTATAAAAAGGAAGAAGCACGAGGTGAAACATTTCAATGGAACGAGCTTAGAGAGAACTTCACTAAGGACTTCAGTTTTATACCGTAGAATGAAAAGTTAGTCTAAACTGCAAAGCGAATAAAAGAATTTATAGAATTGACTAGGAACAACAGTCTGATACAAAACCATGATCGACCGACAATACCATGCAATAACATAGAAACCAATATAATACCACAGTCGATAAGACTGTAAATGGAAAATGAAAATCTGGAAGGGAAAAGCTTTCGATGGAAATCATATCACTCAGAAACAACAAAACCAATTCGTACAGTACTTAAAGTCAGAAAAATTGACAAAGAAGCTACTGATCGAATGACCGCAGCAGAATTCCCTATTACATTCTCACAATTTAAAGAAGGGAGTCGACCGATCAATGAAGGAAAAGCACTAGAATGGTTGGATGCAAAAGTTAAAACTAAAGAGTTTAACATATCAAATGATGATCGACCAAAAATGGCAAAAATTGGCGATTACCGGAACGAAGAACAAATGACCAAAATAGTAAACCTACTGAAAGAATTCCAAGATGTCTTTGCTAGAGACTATAAATATCTCAAAGGGCTAGTCCATGAGATGGGTGAAATGAAGATCGACATCAAAATCGATGCCCGACCTGTAAAAAATAGGCCATACAAATTAGCTCATAAATACAAAGAGATAGTCAAGAAAGAGATCAACAATATGTTTGCAGCAGGAATTATCTACCCTATTGACCAGTTGGAATGGGAAAGCCCGATGGTTGTCCAACCAAAGAAACATGACCCGATGAAGCTAAGGATCTGTGTCGATTTCATAGAATTAAATAAAGTCACCCTAACAGACCCATTCCCAACAACATACGCAGATGAAATATTAAATGAAGTCGTAGGACATGAATGCTACTCGTTTACAGACGGATTCTTAGGGTACAACCAAGTACCAATAGCTAAAGAGGACTAGAAAAAGACGACATTCATATGTGAATTTGGCTCATTCGCCTACAAAGTTATGCCTTTTGGTCTAAAAAACAAACCTGTAGTATTTTCGAGAATTGTTTTCAAAACATTTCAAGAATATATCTACAAAACAATGGCAGTATATTTCGATGATTGGACAATCTAATCCATGTTGAAAGATCACTGCAAATGGCTAAGGCTCATGCTAGAGAGATGCTGACAAATTCAGTTATCTCTCAACATAAGAAAATGCATCTTCCTAACCCCTATAGGGATACTACTAGGGAACATTGTATGCAAAGAAGGCATCAAGGTCGACTTTGAAAAGATAAAAATTGTCCTCAACTTGAAACCTCTAGTAAATCCAAAACAGGTCAGGGTATTGCTGGGACACACAGGATATTATAGGAAATTTATTAGATACTACTCAAATATGACCTATCCACTAGAATAACTATTGAGAGAAGATCAAGAGTTCGACTGGATAGATGAATGTAACATATCATTTGACACATTAAAAAGGAAACTAGGCAAGGCACCTATCCTCAGATTCCAGAATTGGTCGATCAAATTTCACGTACATATCGACACATCAGGCCTAGCAATAGGCGCGATCTTAACACAACCAGGGGATGATGGAATGGATTACCCTATAGTATATAGCAGCAAAAAACTAAACAAGGAAGAAAGAAACTATTCGACAATAGAGAGGGAAGCATTGGGAATGGTATTTGCACTACAGAAGTACCAACATTACCTACTAGTCAACCCTTTTATCTTCTATACTGACCACTAAGCATTGAAATACCTCATAAACAAACCTTTGCACCATGGGAGGATTTGTCGATGGCTACTAATATTCCAAGAATTTGAATTCGAAGTTGTTGTTAAACTAGGAAAATTAAATGTCGGACCCGACCACTTGTCCAGAATCGACACAGGAGAGGACTCGACAGGAGTTGAAGATTACCTACCAAATGCACATTTATTTTGAATAGAATTTGTCCTAGCAAAATTGGAGGAAATAACTCAATTCTTACAAAATGGTCAAGCACCAGAGGGCCTAAGCATGAAAAATAAACAAATTTTAGCTATGAAGGATGCACCATAGAGCCTCATGAATGGATTTTTATATAAAATGGGCTTGGACAACATCCTCTGATGATGTGTGTTAGAACATGAAAGAGATAATATCATGCATGAAGCACACTATGGACCAAAGGAAGTACATTTTCAAGCAGATACGATTGCCAATAAAATCCAACAGTCAGGGATATGGTGGCTGACATTGTACAAGGATTGCAAAACGTTTGTCAGCCAATGCGACCGATGCCAATGATTGGGTCGAAATATGATTAGTACAAAAATTCCCTTGATATCAGTAAAACCAAGTTTGACATTTGAAATTTGGGCCATCGACTTCATAGGACCATTCCCAATTCCAGCAAAAACAATAGGTGTGAGATATATAATAACTGTAGTAGAATATGTAACCAAATGGGCGAAGGAAGAGCCTGTCGAAACATGTTCCAGTGAGGTAGCTAGTAAATTTATCTATGAAAACATAATTACTAGATTTGGATGCCCACTAACCTTAATTAGTGACCAAGGATCACACTTCATTAACAAAACCATCAAAGCACTGACATACCAGTTCAAAATTGACCACTGACGTAGTACAACTTATCACCCTCAGTCGAATGGGGTAATATAGGAATTCAACGAAACATTAACAAGGGGTTTAACAAAAATATGCAACACCAACAAGGATGATTGGGACAAAAAAATCCCTACAGTATTATGGGCCTATAGGACAACATACAAACGTTCGACCGACCAACACTGTTTCAACTAGTCTATGGCCAAGAAGCAGTCGTTCCACTACATTTCTGATAGAAAACACCTATCATAGCAGATATATTACATGTCGACATCGAATAAGGAAGGAAGGACCAACTAATGCAACTAAGCAAGCTAGAAGAACACCAACTGCTTGCTTTACAACATCAAGAAATTCAAAAACTGCAGCAGAAGGTTGGGAATGATCACAATATCAAAAACAAAAATATGTCAGTAGGGGACCTCACCATACTATACAATAGTCGAGTAAAAGGAAAACCCAAAAAGTTACACACAGAATAGATGGGACCTTACGTTGTCGAAGAAATTCATGCCAACGGATCGGTCCGACTAAGAACGTTAGAAGGTATAATATTTCATAAACTTGTTAATGGTGCTCGACTAAAACGGTACAAAAATTAAGCAAGTTCAAAAAAAAAAGAGATATATATATATAACGACCATAACTGTTAGAAAAAACCTATAAAAACCTAAAAATACCAAAAAAAACAAACCGAACCAACACCCATAAGCCAAAATGACAGGAAATTTTGAATGATATACTATATAGCACGTTGACAACTGACAACCCCCCCATCGACATACCACCATTGACCGCCAGCATGATTGACATCGACCGACGACTCCAAAGGTCCAGTCATGCCTTCATGACTACGGTCAGAAGGAGCACCAAAATCAAAATGCATTTAACGCAAACTCGATAGACTATCGTGGACCATCATTTCTGTGATTAATACATCCATCGACAGAATCATCACCCGCTCCACCTATAAATACCACACCAGAAAAAGATCGTTTACCGTATTTTGAAGAAATAGAGCAACCAAGTATTCATAAATTTGAGAGCAGAAACCCTGTAAGAAAAACCGACCAAGAGACTGACAAAATGGCCTCGAAGCAATCCAGAGCCATAGCTACAAAAATAGAAGAACTACAATTCGCCGAAACCCCACCCATGAGAAGATTGAGAAACATAAAAAATGCCAAGGTATAGAAAACTTCATGGGTGAAAACCTAGGCAGAAATCAAAGAATGGGCCTATGTGGACAAGAAAATGACACAGGAAGCAGATAAGATAAGCCACAGTACCATTATGAGTTACATGAACACACCTTTCATGGCGAGTTTTGGAGGAAAAAAAGAAACAACTATAAAATTTATCATCAGTTAGTATCACAATGGTAAATTATACTTCGACAGACTAGTAGAAATTTTTGACGAAGTCATACACAAGCTTACCAGTCTCTCAATCTAGGGCGACCCTGTTCCTATTGACATAAAAGAAGGACTGGTCAAACGACTAATAGGAACACCAACAGGGAAGAACTTTAAAGGTCTAATGATCAGTCAAATACAAGCCCAAAAACTGTAAATTGTGGCAAAAATTATAGCAACAGGACTCACCCCTACAGATTCAGTGAGTGATCTAAAGCTAGACATGCTGGAAGCAGTCGACATAATAGTAGGCAAAGGGAAAGTTTATCGTTGGGCTCAGTATGTCGCCGACATGCTCAATACCATATGTGAGAAATGCCAAGAGTCAGCTGGAATTATCAGGTTCCCATCATTGATAATTTGGATAGCCATGTTCCACTTATGTCCGGTCGGAGATAAGCAGTTCCAAGAACCTGGAAAATATCACATGTGGAGCTTCAAACCATTTTCACAGAATGGAACACTGAAAGAACTAGAAAATCGCAAAGTAATGCTAGAAAATTGGTTCTAGACTTTAAAGGTCTAGACAACTAGATGGAGGGTTCCTCAGAACATCAGAAGAATCCTACCAAAAACTGCACATATTCAACTAGAGCTCGACCACACTGTAGTCTAGTACATGCAGGGGGAAAAAGCAAAATCAAAACCTCTTGACTATTATCCAACAGTCGAAGATATTTTCCAAGAATTAGCTCGACAATCCAATACTAAGTTGTTGATACTAGCAGGGGCTAAAGAAATAAACCAACCAATTGAAGAACCATTGACCGACCAAGAAAAAGAGGAGGACTAAGAACTCCGCTTATATATCAGTACCTTCATGTTGTAAGATATACCAGCAGAGGACACCAGTAGACTTCAACTGACAACTGTGCTGCAACCTATCCAAATGGGAAGCACACCGACTGAACATCAGGTGGCTATACTAACAGAAAAAAATATCATCTCGACTTACCTATAGGAGGAAGGAGAGTAGCAAATAGAATAAGATATTGAATCAGATAATCCAGAATATGCTATGACAAAAGAAAACTTAAGGAAAATAGCAAAGGAAATAACAGTCTCAAGAAAATAAAGGAAAATCAGGAAAAAGGGAAGGGGAAGCGTAAGCTTATCCTATCTGAATAAGAAGATGAAGACGAACTATTGGCTACTACTGTTGACATCATAGAAGACGCAGCAACAAATAAAATTTTGGTCAAAACACAATTCAAGCGGTTCGTTGACGCAGTAGGATGAGAACATTGTAAAAACTACAACCACTTCAGTCGATGAGAACATTGTTCATCTAGTCTCTACACCCCCACCCCCATTTCCAACCCAGATCACACAAGAAGATACCCCAAATCTACCCACCATAAGCCCTATCGAAATCTATAAGAATGCTATGCGAGAGACACTAAAATAACGATTCAACCATGATGGTGATTTCTAGGCATTCATTGAAAAATTACCCGAACTACTCACCTCTGTTCAGAAAATTACCACCAAATGCCCACTAATTGAATCTAGTTCACCACGCCAGATCCTTTCTCAGCAAATTGACCAAATACCCTAGAAACCAAGATTTGTGGGAACTATCTAGTCCATATTCTTAGGGAAACCCTACAAGACATGTCAAATTGTCGGAATCCTCACTTCATCACTTACCCCATCAGATGTCTCAAATCCCATACCATCCAATGAACCAGCAAGAGACATGGAAGAAGATAACCAGGAAGATATTTTAGCAATCAACCAGGTGATCAAAAACCTATTCTTTGATGACCCAACCAATTCACCACCAGAGGTAGATGATCCACCGTTGACTGACAATATCCCCACTACACTAATTACACCAGACCATTCACCATCTCCACCACCACCTCCCAATCCAGAACCTTTGCCAAACCTTGAACCACCTATTTCAACTCCCCTAGATACACACTGAGCTAGAAGTTCCACCCAAGAAGCTCAACTAGAAATTCCATCGACCAATGAAGATCGGTAGCCAGGAAACCAACCACAGGGAAATCAACCACTTACAGAACCACAGGAAGAATAATAGACAGAATAGCATAGACACAAAAGAAAAAGAAAAGACAAAAAGAAGAAAGAACACCACAAAGAACAAAGGCCAACAGTGATCCACCTCAACCAACTTGGATTGACTACAGCAGTCGACACAACAAAACTAAGAGATGGAGAGTTGGGTCAACTCCTAGAAACCCTTGCCATAGAAGCAGCAAAAAGAAGCCACACTAGACGAGAGCAGCTCGATAGCACTAAGAAAAATCAAATCGAATTTCTGACAAAATGCAGGAGTTTGATTCAAACAGTGATACCGAGACCAATAGAGGCCAACACCGATAAGCCACTAAAAAAAGCATACTAGCTATTTGAAAGTGTGGTGTCGACCCTACAAATACACCTACAAAATACAAAGGAAGATCAAAAATAGGAAACATCTAGACTACTAGGGTAGTAGTATACATCATTCTTGGAAGCTCACAAAGTACTACATGACCACTTGAAAGAGTCTATCATCACAACAGAATTACTCTGCAACTGGCCTACCTACTACGGACACGTATTTTAGCAGACCCGCCAGATTCGTGAGCAAATACAAGATCTAGAAAAGGCAAGGCATCGATGAAACAATGAGAAGTACAATACAAGACCAAATTGTATTGGAAATAGCCAAACTACAGAAATTGGAGAAACAAGCACACTAGTGGGTACAACAAGCACTACTGAGCCTCAACAAGATGGACACAATCTGCCCAAGGATGAAGAGACTACTAGATACAGCGAAAGAAAATGTTCAATTTATAGGACCCGACATGGAAAGCATCACAGATCTTTCCATCCATGAGAAAATGTTGACTCTATCAAGCATCACAACTTTGACTATCGACATCTAGAAAGTACTATAGAAATGGACTGAGTTTCAACACCAACTAGCCATTACAGCAGAAGCCATTGTGTAAGTATGTGTGCAGAAACGACCAACCATCCGACTACACAGTCCATGAAGACAAACCATAATAGAAGTAACCACCTCAGATAATGCAGTGTTGAGTACCTCCCATATTTCTTCAGGACGAAGAAATATTTTGTTCCTGGGGGAGATGTTGGAGGAGCTAGTCGATGAGATGACTAATTAGAGATTAGGTCGGACGCATAAAGTCGTGTCGGTTGACCAAACTGACAAGTAGTTATTTGTAACTATTTGTAATCATATATATTAGGATGTTGAGCCAGATGAGAACTTGGTTTAGTTTTCTGTATGTATGGACCCTCATGTTATAATATAATCTGTTACTTCCTTATCTATATTCTTGTCTCTTATGTCTGTTAGTTTATATTCTTCCATGTGTATTATTGGTAACCCTATGTGATTTGTGAGATTACAACAACTCTTCACAAATGAGAACAAGCTAGCGAAGCTGAGGTAGAGACACATCAATCAGAAGCCGAGTGACTCATAGACCTTATTCAGCCTGTGCAGCAAAAAATTCAAGGCATAGTACAATCGATAGAGGTGGGACCATTGGAACATGTCCGTTCTGACCGTGTTGAGAAACTGGCTGCATAAGCATAAGAAGCTGCAGTGGAAGTCGTTGATGTTCAACAGATGGTGAATACATTCCAGGACAAGGTTTGTCCTCCTACGTAGCCAGAGCCATTGCCAACAACTTAATATTGTGCAAGGAAATAAAATTTTGCAACAAGCCCAGTTTTGTAGAGATATACCTTTTTGCTTAGCGGCTTGGGATGAGCCACATGTGAGTGTTGGGGGCCTGTTGGCCTGGGAAATGAGCACAAGGAAGAAGTTCATGCCTAAGCAAAAGAAGGTGCACCACACACGTGGCATAAAGAAAGGAAGGCCGCGAAGGAAGAAAAGGACTAGTGCAGGAAGAATGGAGATGCGCGTGACGAAGGAAAGGCGAGCGCATGGGTGTGCAGGGGATAACGACCAGAAGACGACAGGTGCAGATCGTGGCCGTTTAAGGTGGCATAAGCCTGCGGCAATGCACGTATGAGGGAATATTTGTAAGTCAGGATGATAGTGCCTTGTGTCAGACCTTCATAGCCTATAACCATTTTTTATGGCTGATCATGACCTGTAACTGTTAAGCAGTGTGTAGTCAACCCTGGATGGTCTGAAAGAAGTTATAAATAGGGAGAACCCATTCTGTATAAGGGTTGGTTGATGATTAATAGTTATTGTTTGGATGTTCATTGGCGGTCCATAGCGAAGGACATTGTTTTGCTGTAATTTTGTAGAGATTAGAAGAAGAGAAGACTCGAGAAGAGTCTCGTAGCGATACGAGGCCGTTGGGTCGCAGATTTGGCTACTGTGTGTGCAGAACACTAGGAGTAGAAGTAGGGTAGAAGAATAAACCAGAGAGTATGAGAACTAGAATTATGAGTCATAAAGACATATCATAAGAACAATTTGGATCTTGCAGACTATAAGGTGATAGATCCTTTTCTCATGCCAGATGAAGAGCACCTTGGTGGGTTTTCCCAGATGGGTTTCCATGTTACCCCTTATGCTTGAATGGGTGATTGATGCTTTGAATGTTTATGTGAAAGACTGTTATTGGCTTACTGTATGATGATGAAATATTGATTAAATGCATGATTTTATATTGTAATTAGTAGATGAATGTTTGATAAAGCGTCGTTGAAATATATGCCTATATCGGCCTTTGTGCAATGTCTTGAATCACAACGTAAGTTGCAGATGGTCTGTTAGTACACCAATTCAGCTCCGTCGCACAAATTGCACCAGTTGTGAGGTTAAGAACAAGTTTAGGTTGCATGCCTTGACATATAGTTGTGCTCAGTTGTGCAAGATTGAATCCACCATCCATCCATCCCGTTGCCTTCATCGAGCGCTTTGGCTGCACGCCAAGGGACTATAAACCCTTGCCAACTGCAAAAACAGGGTTTCGATGGTTACCCATCAAAGAGATATCTCAGGTGAGACTATGCCTGCTTTGCGGGAGTTGCCGACGGGGATTGCTTTGTCGAGTCGATATCTCGGGTTTTTGTTGGGTAGATGGGCTGCATAGAACCTGGGTCGCGTGAGTTAGGAAAAGTGGCCAACATACGTTGTTGATTATATATTCTAGAGTATATATAACATCATATTATATAGCATGCTTGTCTTGTTTGCTGTTGTTGAGAGCAAATTTCTAGCACAAGTGGGATTGGAAAAAGCTCAATGGGGATCTACTTCAACCGTCCGGAATAAGGTATGATTCTAGATCCTTTAGTGTTATATGTTTGGTTTCTCTTGCATATTAGGAAGGGATTGATTTCTCAAGTCTAGCTGTCTGTTGTGGTACACCCCAAGCCATAGGAAGTTTCTCTCCATAACAACTGAATTGTTAGGCACACTCATGTAATGGCTAGATGGCTAGATTTGCAGCACCACCAAATTCTCTTTCCTATTATTCTCAACCTGTGCTACCTACTCCATCTCTCACTCTGACTCTTCCTACTCCGACAGGATAGGTCTACGCACAACAAAACCTCCCTAACCAACCTTCCCCAATAATCAACAAGGGCAGGAAAGGAACAAGAGAGGTAATAATCGAGGTAAAAACCAGAATAAAGGAGGTGGCCAACAAGCCAACCCTATGAACAATAATGATTCCAACCCTCCTGCAGAGGATCCCCAAAGTCCCACTCGACCTAGGAAGAACCCAAAGTTGCGAACTAACCATCCGTGCGCCATTTGTAACACTTAAGGCCATTATGCTGGAATATCAAGAAATACTGAGAGGGGGTGGGGTGAATGAGTAGTATGTAATCTATTTACATTTTTATCACTTTAAAACATAATCAACAATAATAAGGCAGAACACACAATTTTATCATGGAATCCCAATTGGGTAAACCACCAATACTTTCTATTATTACAAAATTGTGAATACAATAGTTTATGTCTACTTCTATAGACAAGGATGGTATTTCACCGTATTTAATAACAACTACTCGAAGGAGGCTATGACCCCCTCTTTTGTCAGCCACTACAGACAGGATGCTACTACACCCTATTTACCAGCTACAACTAAAAGGAGGCTACGACAGGCCAACAATCCTATTTCTTGCCCTAGCGCCTCCCAACCTTCCTCGTATGATAATTTGGTCTTTGAAATTTCTTCAATTAATCTATAAATTGAATGTAATATACAAATATTTGAAGGTTTAAACTATTGTTTATATACCCTCAAACATTCAACAGTCATGTACCTTCATCGTGACTCTCCAAGACAACTAAACTAATTCTCTGTTAATCAATTTTTTACTATTTAATTTTCCAGTCGTGACCTTCTGTAGTTTAATTTCCACAAATATCCTTCTGCAACGTCCTTTCTGCAAGATACTTTTTGCACCATTGATTTCTTGCGAACTCGTTGTATACTCTCGATATGATGCGGATTGTAGATTGCGAACGTGCGTTTTGACTTTTCTCAAAAGGTCCTTCCACAACTCCCCTTCTACAAGGTACTTTCCGCAATGGCCTTTCTGCACTGTTGATTTCTTGTAGACTCTTTCTAGACCATTGATTTGATATCAGATGCAGATTGTGGATTGTGGGTTTTCCAAACTCCTTCAAAGTGCTTCCACAATATTTCTTTCACATCGTTGATCTCATGCAGACTCTTTCCTGATCATTGATCTTAGATCAGCTACAGATTGTGGATTGCGGGTTTTCAAAATTTCATGAAAATGTTTCCGCAAATTCTTCTTGACTGTTGATTTCCTTACGGGTTCACTCCTTTCCATCGATCTCTTGTAGAGTACATCCTGACCATTGATCTATGATCAAATGTGTATTTGTGCTATAGTTTTGTGGATCTCTTTGCATCCATATATTTTTTGTGGACTTTCTTCTAACTGTCGGATCTATTCATTGTCCCCTCTTTCGAAAAAGGTACAAGGCCTGATAGGTCATCCCGAGCTCCATCCTGGTGACTTATCATGGATTCCAAGAAAAAAATACCTTTTCTATATGCGTCGAATAATTATCGTGAGGACAATGGATATAAACACATACAAACTCAATCGCCTTGTCAATGTGGGATAAATCCAAATCATGAAAATCAAGTTGCACCGTTGATCTCCTGATCAAATGGTTACTGAGTATTCATGAAAAATTATGCTGCATATCCTCATCTACTCTGACTCTTGAATTGATTGACCGCTACTCCTCGAACTTCCATATGACTTTGTAATTACTTTGTCTTTCTCTGAGTTTTCCGTGGCATTATGTTCATTGGTTTTGTCATTGCTGAACTCTTTTGACATCAATCGACAACTATTTTCAACATTCTCCCCCTTTGGCATTGATGTCAACATTTTGTCTTGGCCAATTTTATCCCCCTTTGATAGCAAATGATAAAATCTTCCTTATGACAACTCCCACTGTCAGAATATCTCCCCTTGCCATGCTTCCTTTTCTCCTCTTTATTCATTGTAAAGAAATTACTCCCAACTTGATTCTAAGATGCTCAAACACTTCTTTGGGTAATGGTTTAGTGAATATGTCAGCAATCTGTTCTTCACTATTAATATATTCCAATGGACAATTTTTTGAGACACTTGATCTCTTACAAAGTGATATTTGATGGGAATATGTTTTTTTTTCGAGTGCATAACACGATTTTTGGATATGTTTATTGCACTTGTATTGTCACAGTGTATAACAATGTGGTCCTCATATTTTACAAGTAAATCTTTCAATGCTTGCTTCATCCAAATGACTTGTGTACAACATGATGCATCATCAATATACTCGGCTTCTGCTGTAGACAATGAAATGCAGGATTACTTTTTTATTACCCACGACACTAAGCAATCTCCTAAGTAGAATGCTGCTCCACTTGTGCTTTTCCTGTCATAAATACTTTCTTCCCAGTCTGCATCAGCGAATTCCTTTAGAGTGAAGTCATTTCTCTTTGGATACCATAATCCATAATCCATGTTACCTTTTAGATATCTAAAAATACTTTTTATTGCAGCCACATGTGTTTCCTTAGGGGATGATTGGAATCTAGAAACCAACCCTACAACTTGCATTACATATGGTCTTGTAGAAGTTGCATATAATAAATTGCCAATCATTGACCTATACATAGTATGATCTGCTTCTAGAGATTCATCTTCCTTGCTCAATTTACAGCCCGTGACCATAGAAGTATTAACAGGTTTGGATTCTTCCATTTTGAACTTTTTCAACATCTCTTCGATATATTTAGTTTGAAATATGAAGATTCCTTTTCCTGATTGAGATATGAGTAAACCGAGAAAAAATGTTAGTTCTCCTTTGACATTTCAAATTCCTTCTTCATTTTTGAAGCAAAGTTTACACTCATAATTTGTAGATCACTACCAAATATGATATCATCTACATAAACTACAACAATGATCATATTCTTGCTTTCAAAATTTATTTATAGATTACTATCAGTGGCCCCTCTTCTATATCTTTGTTGTTTTAAGTAATTATCAAGTTTAGAGAACCATGCCCTTGGAGCTTTTTTAAGGCCATAAAGTGCCTTTTTTAAGTTTGCAAACCTATTTTCTATTTTTGGATAAGATAAATCCTCCAAGATGCTCAATATATACATCTTCTTCAAGTTCCCCATTAATAAATGCATATTTTACATCCATTTGATACACTTTAAAATTATTGTAGCATGCAAATGCTAGAAACATCTTAATGGATTCAAGTCTTGCCACAGGTGCAAAGGTTTCTTCAAAGTCAACACCTTCTACTTGAGCATATCCCTTGCATACTAATATGGATTTGTTTCTTGTCATATGACCATGGTCATTGAATTTTGTGCTTAAAGATCCATTTGGTTCCAATAACATTCATGCTCTTAGTTCTTGGTACAAGTTCCCAAGTTTGGTTCTTCTCTATCTGATCAAGTTCATCATTCATAGCCTTAATCCAATCCTTACTTTTGCAAGCTTATTTAAATTTTTTTGGTTCTACTAACGAAAGTAGTGCTTGTTATTCTTCATAAATTAATTTTCTCCTTGTTTTAAAGTCCAGACTCTTTGTCACCAATTATTTGACTTTCAGGATGATTCTTCTTAACCCACCTAGATGGATTCTTTGTGTTTGATCTTGGAGAATATTCATTCTCATCTTCGCGTGGTTCTTCTTCTTCTTCCTTAAAAATATCCTCTTCATCATTTTTTTATTCATTCCCTTTTCTTCATCATCAATTTCTTCATTCCCCGTTTCTTCATCATCAATTTCTTCAAATTCCACACTTTCTTGGATTTGTATTTTTCTTGGTGCAATATCATCAAGAGTTACATTTTCACTTTGTATGATATTGTGCAGCTTTATATTATAAAATCTATATTCCTTTTTGGTGGAATAATATCCAAGATATATACCTTCATTTGTTCTCGAGTCAAACTTTCCTAGATTGTCATTATCTCTTTTTATGTAGCATTTACTTCCAAACTCTCTAAAATATTTAACTGAAGCTGGTCTTCCAAACCGTATTTCATAAGGAGTCTTGTTACTGTACACTCTGAGTTGTCCTCTGTTTTGTACATATACAACTATATATACTGCTTCTCTCCAATAAGCATCTGGTATTTTTTCTTCATTGAGCATAGTCCTAGCCGCATATTGAACTGTCATGTTCTTTCTCTTAGCAAATCCATTTTGATGAGGGGTTTTTGCTACTGAGAACTTCCTCTTGATTCCACAAATTTCATAAAATGCAATGAATTCATTTGAGGTGAACTCACCACCATTATCTGATCTTAGACATTTAATCTTGAGATTTGTTTAATTTTCTACAAATGCTTTAAAAGCTTTGAACTTTGTAAAGGATTCTGATTTTTCTTTCAAAAATGTCACCCAAGTCATCCTTGTATAATCATCGATTAATAACATGAATTAATATTCACCTTGAAGTCTTTTAGTCCTTGCTGGTCCAAAAATATTAGTGTGAATTAATTCCAATGGCTAGGAGGTTGTATGTTCTTTGACCTTAAAGCTTGTTCTTGTTTTCTTCCCATGAAGATAGTGCCTACACACATGATTTGGTGGTTTTATGATCTTTGGAAAATTCCTTACAGCTCCCTTCTTACTCACTTTTATAATATTGTCAAAGTTCAAATGCCCCATCCTTCTATGCCATAATAAAATTTCGTCAATTTGACTCATATAACATTGTTATTCATTTTCTAGAATATACACATTGCTTGGAGTTCTCATAGCAGTCCTAACAAGTCTTCCTAAATCCTTTCTTATGATTTCACACTTCTTGGAATCAAATATACATATTTACCCTTGATCACATGTTTGGCTTACACTTAAGAGATTGGGTTTTAAGTTCTATAGAAGCAAAACATTTTCAGCTTTCATTTTGTCTCTAAGAACCACTGTACCCTTTCCAATCATTTTAGAAGATAGATTATCTCCAAAAGTGACCTTTCCCTTTTGTTTTCTTTTTAAGCTTCTAAACTTATTTGGGTCTCTTGTCATGTGCTTTGAGCATCCACTGTCAATGTGCCATAGATTTTTCTTTTCTGTAGCACATATATCTAGTGAACATTTCACATCATCCTTGATCTTCCAACCTTTTCTCTCTTCATGTTTTTGAGATTTTGTGGTGTAATTTCCCATAGGAATCACTAGTTTGGAATATCTAGCAATATGTCCCTCATTACCACATTTGTGACATTCCATATTATAAGTGAGAGGATCAATGGAATTATAGTTTCTTCCTTTTGGACTTCTTACAGTAGCATTCTTCTTATAGATAGGATATTGTGATGTGATGATTTTCCCAATGGGAATCATTTGTTTACAATTCCTAGCTGTATGTCCAAAATTGTTACAGGTATAACAATTCCCCAAAAGGAGTTGCTGATGTCTACTTGGCACATTGTTTGTCTTGCTTTTATTTTGAGAGAGAGCAAATTTATGACTTTGTTCCTTTACCACTGGTCTCATAAGTGCATTGGCATAACTTTTATTTCCTTTATTAATGAAATAGGGTTGTTCTGACTTCTTTCTATTGACAAAACCTAGTCCAGTTTTATTACCAAATGACCTTTGGAAACTTAGGATGTCATCTAGAGTCTTTGAACTGATTTCAAACTTTGACTTAATGGTTTCATCATCAAGATTCTTTCTAAGTTGCATAATCACTTTTTAAGCTACAGATCTAAATCCTCTTCAATCTTTTTGGTTTCTTGAAACTAGGTTTTCAAACTACTAATGACTTGGTTTGACTGTCTGTTCCTTTTTCAGCAATTTTCAATTTCTTTAAGAGCATTGATAAGTTCATCCTCAATATCTAGCACACCTTCTATTTCTTCAGGAATTTTGTTTTCTATCCCCATGTATAGGAGTTCAACATCTTTATCTTCACTAGACTCATTTGAGCAGTCATTGTCCATGGAATAAAAGGTTTTCTTCTTGTTTTACTTATTAAACATCCTTTTGTTCTTCTTTGAATCTTCAGGACACTCATCCTCATTTTTTTGTTTGGGATAAGGACATTTGGAAGCATAGTGACCAACTCGTCCACAATTAAAACATGTTAAGGGTAGTTTCCCTTTGTACTTACCAATACCTCTTTTAATATTTTTAACAAGAAGTGCTTCTTCATCATCAAATTCTTCTGTCTGAATATTTGTCTTAGAATTCTTAGCTACCTTATATGCTATAAAGGTTTCTTCCTTCTTTTCAGGATTATCTTGCTCAATCCTCATTTCATAGGCTATGAAGATCCCATAGAGTTCTAGCATGGCGAGTTTGTCAATATTTTCTCTATATTCTAGGGTGGAAATATTTGGATTGTAAAACATTGGAAGTGATCTTAGTACCTTTTCAGCAATTTCCTTTTCTTTCAATTCTAATCCTAGCCCTTGAATTGCATTAACGATTTCATCAATTCTCTCAAAGTATCCTACAATGTTTTCTTCTTCCTTCATTTTTAGACTCTCAAATTGAGTTTTTAAGTTCTGGAGTTTATGCCTCTTTACCTTGGAGTCTCCTTCATAGATGGTTCACAATTTGGTCCATATATTCTTTGTTGTCTTGGAATGCATCACTTTGAAAAAGACCTTTCTGCCTAATCCAACCAAAAGTGTATTAACAACTTTAGCATTGTATCCAAATTTCTTTACTTCTTTAGGATCCATGGGAGGATATTTTGGATATACATATCCTCTTTCTAAAATCATCCATATATCTAGTCCAATAGACAGTATATGGGTTCTCATTCTAATGATCCAAAAAGCATAATCTTCTCCATTGAATATTGGAACCTTGGAGGACGTTTTGACTTGTTGATTCATAGTGATAAAAGATCTCTCTTCACGTGATTAAAATTTTAGTGAAGAACCTACTATGATACCAATTGTTGGAATATCAAGCAATAATAAGAGTGGGGGGGGTGAATTAGTATTACATAATCTATTTAAAACTTTATCACTTTAAAATAGAATCAACAATAATAAGATAGAACACACAATTTTATCGTGGAATCCCAACTAGGTAAACCACCAATAATTTCTATTACTGCAAAATTGTGTATACAATAGTTTATGTCTACTTCTATACACAAGGATGATATTTCACCCCATTTACCAGCAAATACTGGAAGGAGGCTACGATCCCCTATTTTTTCAGCCACTACTGATAGGATGCTACTATGCCCTATTTACCAGCTACAACTAGAAGGATGCTATGCCCCCATAGAAAGCCTGTTGCTTGCCCTAGCGCCTCCCAACCTCCCTCATATGATAATTTGGTCTCTGAGAGTTCTTCAATCGATCTATCAATTGAATGTATAGAGACAAATATTTGAAGGTATAAACTATTTTTTATATACCCTCAAACATTCAACAATCACCTACCTTCATTGTGACTCTCCAAGACAACTAAACTATTTCAAAACTAATTCTCTGTTAATCAATTTTTTACTGTTTAATTTTCCAGTTGTGACCTTCCGCAATTTCCTTTCTGCAACAATCCTCCCGCAACGTCCTTTACACAAGATACTTTCCACACCACTGATTTCTTGCAAACTATTTCTTGACTTTTGATTTGATGCGGATTGCGGATGCATGTTTTGACTTTTCTCAAAATGTCCTTCCGCAATTTCCCTTCCACAACTACCTTTCCACAAGGTACTTT
This sequence comes from Pseudotsuga menziesii, assembly GCA_001517045.1. Taxonomy (NCBI): domain Eukaryota; kingdom Viridiplantae; phylum Streptophyta; class Pinopsida; order Pinales; family Pinaceae; genus Pseudotsuga; species Pseudotsuga menziesii. The sequence goes on from LPNX010373260.1 coordinate 430,292, forward strand.
TCGCAACGGTATTTCCTCACCGCTGATTTCTTACAGACTCGTCCTAGACCGTTGATATGAGATCAGATGTGGATTATGAATTTTGGGTTTTCCAAACTCCTTAAAAGTGATTACGTAATTTTCTTTCCACAATATTTATTCCACACCGTCGATGATCCAGAGGATTATTCATCTTTAATTTACACTGATCCAATATGGTACAATAGTTATTAATCTATGGTTCAAAGAACATAACACTTGTATGTTCCACACATATGCTAAACATAGTGGTGACATATCGCACTTGCTGCGACATATGTCGCACATGCTACGACATACATATCACACTGCTGTGACAGACTTAGCTGCGACATACTTATCACTTGATGTGACAGACTTTGCTGCGACAGACTTATCACTTGCTATGACAGACTTATCACTTGCTGTGACAGACTTAGCTGCGACAGACTTATCACTTGCTGTGACAGAGTTATCACTTGCTGTGACAGAATTAGCTGCGACAGACTTATCACTTACTGTGACATACTTAGCTGCGAAATACTTATTGCACTTGCTGCAACATTGTGAAGTTAATGGTGACATCAAACGGTTACGTTACGTGTGACGCTATGTACGTAACGGTCATTGCAACGTGTTGTGAGTCAACATGTGCGTGGAGTTAGTTGCAACGTTTCGGGGATATGGAACGTCATGGTAACATAATGCTTGTGCAGTGACTTGGCCGAATTGCATGGTTCAGCTTAGCGTATGGTTGTAACAATAATAAAAAAGATAACAGCTGAGATGATGGAATCGAATCGGTTACTTATCCCTCCTGCTAAATGCTTAAATAGGGGATTCTGGCCGCAGTGAATGGGGGAGAGGATTCAACTCGTTTAGAAGGCAGCGCATCATTTCTCTGTTATGAGAAGCTTGGAGAATTTGCCATAAAGTGTTGAAATGCTGTGGAAGTCGAATTTCTCTATTATATTTTAGCTTTCTTTGCCTTTCAAAGGCTAAATGTAATTTCTAGAAGAGAGGTCTTAAAGATTTTGTACAGCATTCTGTTTATAGTTGCTAAAGTTGTTTCCAGAACCATTTTGTACCATTTAAAAAAAAGATTAATTGGATCGGTACCCATTGGAGAGGGACTCGGAGACATAGCCCAGTGGAAGGGGTGAAATCCGTTATCAACTTCTGTTTGTGACGCTCTGATTCTATTCTTCTTTATATTTGTTTATCAGTTTGTTTTCCATCTATTTTTAGTATTTAATTTCTGTTAATGTTGTTCCATTAATTAACCCGCTGAACGCATTTTTTTGACACAAACTTTTAATGCACACAAGTTGAGGTCCGACGGATCATGTTATGGTATCAGAGCTGGTTGACTGCTTGTGCAAGTTTGTGAATGCTTACCAGATCCAGGTTAAAGCGTGGTGAAGGAGAATTAGTTGAAGAAGATCCTAAGATTGGCTCAAGGAGAACATTCTCAAGAACCATGTCTTCTCCACGAGGGGAAGAAGAAGGACATACAAAATGGGAAAAACCTGTTGTTTCTGAATCTAAGTTTTTAGAGGCTTTTATGAGCATGAAAGCCATGATGGAAATTCTACTCGATGAGCGAGCAGAAAGAAAGAAGAAAGAAGAAGGATCTTCATCCAAAGATGCAGAAGTGAAGAAGGAAGAAAAGGGTAAAGGATTAGGAGGTGATGGTGATCCTCTTGATACTACTCAAAATTTATCTTCTTCTCATGCTTCTCATTCACATAATGATAATGCAAATTCTAACATGCCTTATTTCAAATTGGATGTTAAGTTTGAGTTACCAATTTATAATGGAGATTTAGATGCTGAAAAGTTAGACAATTGGATCAAGCAGCTTGAAGTATAT
>LPNX010373260.1:432207-638807 GCA_001517045.1 Pseudotsuga menziesii
TTTTGAACGGTTGAAGTAGATCCTCGTTGAGCTTTCCAATCTTCGGCTTGAATTGATATAATACTTCCTCAACAATAAGTAAACAATACAAGCATACTATATTTCATGGTGTTAGATCTATTCTAGCATATATAATCAATAATGTAAAATCATTTGACATATTCCAATGGATGCAATATTCATTCAAATACACATTACTGGATAGGAAAAGATATTTCTATTAATATAAATCAGAGATTAGAAGTGACAACCTATGACGGCATGTCTGCGAACCGGAGAAACTGAATCCCCCACTTGGGCCTCCACCACCTCAATCCTCCATCACTCTGATAGCAAGCTCACTAGCAAAAGGCAATCTTGGGAAGAACACAACAGTGCTCCAAGGGACAAAGGGATGCAGACTCAAGTATAAGTTCTGGCAACAATGGACTATAGTTTCATTACTCTCAATTCTCTCTTATGCTTTCAATGTCTCAATGGGTTCCTTATATAGCTTTTCAAAGGGATACTGAAAGGTCGAATCCGTGCGATCTCAAGGCATATGGAAGGCCAGGAGTCATATGAGTCGGATCCAAGTCAAGGAACGCTCCAAAAGGATTTGGATTATTCATACATCCCGATGTACGTGACTATAAGTAGAATATCCGCATATGTACGTGGTTATCAGGGAAAAATCTGCGTATATCACTTTTCTTATGTTTTTAGGGATGACCAAGGACACATCAAAAGACAAAAAGTGGTCCATAGGGGCTAATGAGTCTGCAGTAGGACAGGGGAAGGCCATACAATGTGTGATTCACCTAGTGTGGTGAAATCCGCTATAACAGATGCCCCCTAATGTATGAGATCAGAGGGGTTATATGATGGCCAAAATACATTATAAGTCCATCCCAGAAGTGAAGTGATGAAGGTACCCAAATGGAAGAATAGCCACCCAATCAGCATAATACCATAATACAACTCTGCATATAACTACAAATACATATAGCAGTCCCGGATACATAAGAGTACAATGGCCATGAATAGGCATGAAACATGATAACACATATGTGGTCATCACCACGTACAATATACATAGATCAGAATCTCCATGATGAAGATATACAAAGGACCATGATCTCCATAAAGGCTGAAGATATACAATAGATCAAGATCTCCATAGTGGCTGGAAATGTCTGACATATACTGGAACAAGTCACGAGAGCTGAAATCTCATGAACACTAGCACGATCAAGGAGGTAGCATATAATGGATGCCACCAATCTGGAAGGTCTTCTACATACACCGCTACGAGTACATGTCCTACTATGCGAATAGAGGTGTCGAGGTCGAACATAGTAGTCCATCATCTGATTACCGGTCATTGATGTATACCGTCAACAGACGGGAGATCACCCACCGATAATGAAAATGGGAATCAAGGTACTAGAGTGCAAACTAACAAGTGTGAATAAATGTGTTGAGGTCGAATACTTGAGAGAATCCATCGATCAGGGGACATGGATGTATTCCCAAAACTGTCGATGGTGAGAGAACCTGCCATTGATGACTGCAAGTCTCAAGCCACTCAAAAATGACTCTAGACTCCAATCCTAGAATAAATGATCTAAAGTTGATGGGATGAAATCCGCTGGAAGGAGGGCATTAGGGCATCCCCCATCATCCAACACGAGGTACTCAGCAAGGCTGTATAATGTGGAAGGACTCGATCATAAGGTGCACGAACCAGAACTATACCGGGAATGGCCGACATGCAAAGTCAAGATAACTGAGGAATGGCTGACTCAGGTTTCAACTTCCTTTGAACAAGAGCATAACGGCGTATGGTGACTGAATGAAGGTAGCATAGACTTGATATACAAACTGGGACATCTCTCTGACGCAGGAGGAATCAATAGAGGCTCCATAGGGACTGGAAGCTTAACCAGTCGGTGGAGATAAACTCAGATAACGAGTACAGCTCCTAAGTCAAACTATAACCCAACCAATGGATGTGATATACAGTGCTCTGTTCAAAGGCGACACAACTCAACAGTTGCCAAAGATAATATCTTTTCTTGTCCGGCTTTTTGGTTTTTTGATTTTTTTGGTCTTTTTCAGTTGTTTGAAAAGCTTGAAAAAAGAATAAACTAGATTTATAGCTACAAACTAGGAGGAGACGAGTGTCATTTATGGCAAACAAACTAGTTCCAAGTAGTGGAACATACCTATGCTCAATGCAAGGATACATGTGTAGGATATCGACACTTGGGGGAAAATCCCCTCCCGGTAAAAAGGGAATCAAGCTACGAAGGATATAAAGAAAGGCTCTGCATGGCTAGACATGAGAGAAGCTTGGGCTATACGGCTGAAACGAAATGTCAGGGGAGCCGGCATAAAGCTCAATAAGACAGGCAAAGCTCATGATAATGCATCCACAACTTGATACAAGGGAGTCCGGGGGATCATGGCCAGCATAAGATCAAGAGGAGTATGAGGCTCTTGCGAAATGTCATGGCAATACTATACAATGGACTCCCACACCCTAAAGGGAGAAACATCGGCATGGGAACCAACTGCAAATAAGGTGTTAACTAGGGTACCCATGTAAGGTGAGGCTCTACCACTCATATCATGCCACTTCTATAGCAGCAAGAAGGTTCTGTGACATAATAGAGTGGGTTCGTACCTAAGGATATAGTGACACGGTCATAGGGTCATGCAAAATGAAAACGATGGTAAACCTAACCTATACGCCAGTGTAGATGTTATACCTGAGATCAGTATGAACAGGTCAATCCAAAGGCTGAAACGGCATTGAAAACGGTATTCTACATCACAGATTAGGTCAAAAACGGTCCAAAATGGTTAGAAACGGTCAAAACTATAGGAAAGGGGGTAAAAATTTTCAAATATTTAAAATATTTTCTATAAATAGTAAAAAATGGAAATCATTTGAAACTTTTACCCATTGGAGCTCTGATTTTCAACTGCAAATTCCAGGAGATCCAACCGACGGAATTCACAACCGTTTCCTCCAGGTATTTACTCATGCTCTCAGCTTGCATTTCAATACAATTTTTACAAGTTTTCATGGTCAAATGAGGTTTTTAAGGCCAATTCTACATGAGCACTGCGGCCCACACGGGTATCGAGGCTTTTTCCGCATATAGGGCTGGCTATACGTGGAAAAGGGGCTGGAAACTGCGTACATACGCAGCTGTTTGCAAAACAGCCGCGTATGACGCCGCGCAAGAGGATTTACAAGAATCTAATGGACATTTGGTTAATTTCTCATGCAGGATGGTGCTAGAGTGGTGAGAACATGAGCATGTTGAAGTAGAGGAAGCAGTAAGGGCCGACATAATGGCTCAAGAAGCTCTAAGAAGGTGCAGACTCTACAATTTTTGGTGCCTAGATGGCTTGAGGGCCAAACTAGGACTGCTACAGATGCTGGTAGACTATTGGGATCCAGACTCATAGTCCTTCTGGATAGATGGTATGTCCCTCACCATTGAGGTGGAGGATATCTACTTTATCACAGGTCTATCTAGAAGAGGGGAGGTGGTGAACCTTCGTTCTCGAGGTGGTGCAGGTCACGGGCTTACTATCGATGAGTACATAGCTATGTACTGCGACCCAGATACTGAGAAGGTGGGGAGTCAAGTTCCCACCAATGCTATACAGGTGCTGGGCCTAAAGGCCATACTGCTGATGCTGGGCAGGATAGCAGGCTTAGCATCACTCCATCAGGCCTCTCGGCCACTGATGTTCTATGTGGTGGAGTGTACGACACCGACCATCTATGACTGGAGAACTTCACTACTGAGCAACATGAAACACTAGCCGCCAGTGAGTGTAAGGCAGGTAGGATACGGAACTTCTGGTTCAGCAGCATTTTGATCATGCTTTTCTTCAAGTGTGTTCCAGGATTGAGCCCTAGAGTGGATGTTCCTCTCCACGGGGTTCGAGATCCAGCCCAACGACATTGGGCAGATGCGATGCGCAGACTGGGGGGTGGTAGGGTGGCCAACCCCTATCCAGGTGACTTTTTTCCATGGTGGCGATGACAGATTGTTGCCATAGATGACTACCCTTATGCAGGGATAGATTTCCGGGGGGATCCAGACATGCCATTGCCACCAGGATCAGCATATGGAGACATAGGTAATGAATCTCGACCCTCACATTTTTCTTTTTTAAACTTTTTGAAGTATTTAATTTTTTTTTTGTTTTCTTGATTATATGGAATCAAAAAGACATGTTTTTGGGTGACAATACATAATGACATCTACCATTCATGTGCAGATGTGGGACCATGGCGACCAGAGGGCTTCCCACGTCATAGATGGAGGGGAAGAGGAGACGATATCACCGGTGTGGATGCAGAGCGAACACTCCAAAACATCCATACCAACTTCGTGCGACTGACTCACAAGGTTCCCATGGCGCAAGTCGAGGACTTGCCTGAGGCTATGCAGAGACAGGTGGTGGGTGTACCACGTGCATGGGTGTGTTTATTCCGGTGGCTAGCTAGAGCTGTGGTGACATATCATGATCACAACCCTCCTCCACCTCCACAGGACTAGACACCTGGGAGTGTATCTATTTTGTACTACCGTGTATATGATGGTGGCTTTCAAAGCCCCAATTTTGTACTATGACACTATGTATTACCACATTTTTGATATGTATAAAAAGTTTTATGGTGATTAGTTTATTTATTTACATGCGTAAAAATTGTGTTTATGATTAATTTATGATGAATGAAACAAATGCCAATCTAACACATAGTTAGCATATGAGTCAGCAACTTGATTATAATTTCTTGGAATGTGTATATATGTTATATTCTCAAATTGCCGTTCTAAAAATCTCACACGTAAGAATCTCCTCAATAACGTCGGATCTCTAACATGGTACAAACCATTTAGCTATGACACTACTAACTCTGAATCAAGACGTACCTCAAGAGAGAGAACACCATGCGAAATGGAATCCCGTAGAAGCTCAATAATGGTGCTATATTCAGAAACATTGTTGGAAGATGGCCGTAGACATACACCTCCTGAAGACAGTACTTGACCCATAGGAGTATAAATCACCCAAGCAGCTGAGGCTGAGTGCTGAGTGTGACGGCTTGCACCATCCGTGAATCCTATGTAGGTGGAAGATTCCATTGACATCTGCCATAAGAAATGGAAACTAATCACAAACCCAATCACGATAAACAAGACCTAACTATGCAAAAAAGATGTACAATAATATACAACAAGCAACCTCGGCTAAAGATTATGCATATTATTTTTTGAGATAGAGCCCATTTCTAGGCTCCGCCAAGGCCATCCCTTCGTAATCCACTAACTCATAGGCACCCTTCTCTAACACACGCTTGACCACGTAAGGACCACGCCACAAAGGATTGAACTTCCCTGCCCCCAAGGGTTCTTTCGATTGATCCCACAAAAGGACCAAGTCTCCCTCACTAAACACTCTTGGACGGACAGAATTATCGTATTAGGCCTTTACGCGATGCTTATTAACCTCTAGAGTCACCAAGGCATCTCTACGCTGCTCATCGAGTTGCTCAAGGTGAACCAAACGCTCCTCCAAAGGTGAAGTGTCTAGTAAGAGTTCCATGGCTAACTTTAACGAAGGAATCTCGCATTCAATCGGCAATATCAACTCCACTCCATGTACAAACTGATATGGAGAAAATCCAGTGGCAATCTTAACCGCAGTTCAATATGCCCACAAAGCAGGGTACAACATAATATGCTAGTTTGTCTTGCTTTGTGCGATGGTTCGTTGGAGAATCGACTTAAGTGATTTATTCACTACTTCAACCTGTCCATTTGCTTGAGGATAGTAAGAAGAGGAGTGCTATTGCTTATACCCTAACTTGGATGCCAACTCTTCCATCATACGGTTCTGAAAGTGCGAGCCATGGTCAGTGACAAGCTCTCTCGCAATCCCGAACCGAGTAATGATTCCCCCACTTGGGCCTCCACCACCTCAATCCTCCATCACTCTCATAGCAAGCTCACTAGAAAAAGGCAAGCTTGGGAAGAACACAACAGTGCTCCAAGGGACAAAGGGATGCAGACTCAAGTATAAGTTCTGGCAACAATGGACTATAGTTTCGTTACTCTCAATTCTCTCTTATTCTTTCAATGTCTCAATGGGTTCCTTATATAGCTTTTCAAAGGGATATTGAAAGGTCAAATCCGTGCGATCTCAAGGCATATGGAAGGCCAAGAGTCATATGAGTCGGATCCAAGTCAAGGAACACTCCAAAAGGATTTGGATTATTCATACATCCCGATGTACATGACTATAGGGATAATATCCGTGTATGTACGCGGTTATCAGGGAAAAAGCCACGTATATCACTTTTCTTATGTTTTTAGGGATGATCAAGGACACATCAAAAGACAAAAAGTGGTCCATAGGGGCTAATGAGTCTGCAGTGGGACAGGGGAAGGCCATACAATGTGTGATTCACCTAGTGTGGTGAAATCCGCTATAACAGTATGTGTTCAAGCTACCCATTTAGAAGCCAGGGGTAAGCATGCTAATGATACTTTTGTGAAGAAATAATTTAACTTTGACAGCAAATCGAAAGGTCAAGATAAGGGGAAAAAGAAGATGGCTACTGTTAAGAAAGAGGGTGAAAAGCCTACATGTTCGCATTGTCAGAAGGGACATGATGTCTCTAAGTGTTGGAAACTTCATCCAGAGTTAAGGCCAAAGAAGTTCGGAGGAAACAAGGATAAAGGAAAAGCAAAAGCTACTGCAGCAGTTATTCAAGACTTAGGATCCGACTCAGGTGATGAAACAAAGGTTACAGCTGTTGGAATCTAGGGTAAGAATAAAAGTATCTTACTTCCCATTTATGCAAAATCAAGTTCTAGTGCAAGTACAAATCTGCCCTCTACTTCTAAGCTAAATGATAAAGATAGAAGTGCACTGTTTCATGTTCATGTCATTGCAAATCACACAAAGATTGATACATTGTTTGATAGTGGTTCACAAGTAAATATGATATCAGAAGAAGTGGTTAAGAAATTGTATTTAGTTACTATGCCTCATGAAAAGCCCTATCCTCTAGGTTGGGTTACTAATGATACACGATTGCAAGTTACAAAGAAATGTGTATTGAAGTTTTCCATTACTGAAAAGTTCATAGATGAGGTAGAACTAGATGTAGTACCACTTGACATTTGTGGAATTGTACTTGGGAGTCCATATTTGTATGACCGGAAAGCAGTCTTTTATAGAGAGCAGAATAAGTATCATCTTTTTAAAGATGGTGTAGAATATATTGTATGAGCACATAAGATAAAGACCAATCTAGCCATAGTCTCTGCAGGACAAATGAAGAGGTTGGTAGATGCTAGTAAGAATTTTGTGTTAATGATGGTTAAGGAGAAAAATGATGAGATCTCTAAATATTTTGAAGGGTGTAACCCTAAGCATAAATATAAACTAATTGAAATCATTTCTGAGTATGATGATTTGTTTCAAGATCCGAAATGGTTACCACCAAAGAGGGAGATTCAGCATGAGATACATTTGTAGCAGGATGTGCCACTCCTGAACATAGCCATGTACTGGATGTCTAGGAGCTAATTGAGAAGGGGGTCATCCAGCTAAGCACTTCTCCTTGTGGCTCTCCTATAGTCTTGGTTCCAAAGAAGGATGGGTCATGGAGGATGTGTATCGACTACAGGGCCCTTAACAAAATCACCATTAAAAACAGGTATCCTCTTCCTCGCATTGATGATTTTCTTGATCAGTTGAAACATGCCATTTATTTTACAAAATTGGATCTGCGTAGTGGGTATCATCAAATCCGTGTTGCTGAAAATGATGCCTGGAAAACAGCGCTTAAAACAAAACAGGGTTTGTATGAATGGCTTGTAATGCCTTTCGGGCTATGTAACGCTCCTGCTACTTTCATGCGGGTCATGAATGATGTCTTTCAACCATTTATTGATGATTTTGTAATTGTATATCTGGATGATATCCTAGTGTTTAGAAAAACCCGAGGGGAACACATTGTACATTTGAAGAAAGTTTTAGATGTACTGAGGAAGGAGAAGCTTTATGTAAAAATGCCTAAATGTGAATTTGCTAAAACTTCTTTAGTATATCTGGGCCATATTATTGGTGGAGGCCACCTGCGAGTGGACCCAGCCAAGGTTGATGTCATTGTAAACTGGCCATGGCCTAACATCATTACTGAAATCAGAAGTTTTCTGGGTGCAGTTCAGTATTGGAGGAAATTCATTTCTGGATTTTCTTCCATTGCTGCTCCATTACATGCATTGACAAGTGTTAAATAAATTTTCCAGTGGGGAGGCAAGCATCATACATCCTTCGACACCTTGAAGGAAAAGATTAGCACATCACCAGTTCTAACGTTGCCAGATTTGCAGCAACCATTTGAGATTGAAACCGATGCCAGCGGGTTTGCCATGGGAGCAGTTTTGATGCAAGGAAGGAAGTCGATCTGTTACCATTCAGAGACATTCTCTACTGCGGTAAGTAACTATCCGACTTATGACAAAGAGTTGTATGCTTTGGTACAAAGTGTGAAGAAGTGGAAACATTATATCATGGGAAAAGAAATAGTCATACATACTGATCATCAGCCACTTCAATATTTACAATCTCAAACTAAAGTACAACAAAGTAGGCATTTAAGATGGATGGGATTCTTACAACAGTTTCATCTCGTAATTAAGTACAAAAAGGGAATTCATAACAAGGTAGCATACACGTTATCAAGGCCACCTATGAATGCTTCAATCATTCTTCAGAATAGTTCATTAACACATGAAAGTTACATTGAACAGTATGTAGAAGATAAATATTTTAAGAAAGTATATGCATCATTAAACCATAGTAAACAGGAAGAGAACTATTTTGTGCATGATCAGCTCTTGTATCATCTTGGTAAACTCTGTATTCTAGAGAAAGAAAGAGTGCATGTGATCCGAGAGGCACATAGTTCATTGATTGCAGGACATTTTGGAGTAAGTAAAACATTGTCTGTATTGCAGAATCATTGTTATTGGCCTCAGATGCAAGAAACTATAGCTAAATACATAAGAGGCTGTGTTATGTGTTCAACGAGTAAGCCTAGCAATAGGAAATTGGGTTTGTACACACCTCTTCCAGTTTCTTCTTGTCCTTGGGAAAGCATTTCTATGGACTTTGTAGGAGGACTACCTATGTCTAGAAAAGGGCATGATTATCTATATGTTGTTGTGCATAGATTTAGCAAAATGTGTATCTTAATGCCATGTAACAAACAGATCACTGCTGAACAAATAGCTCATCTATTCTTTCAGAATGTTTGGGTACATTTTGGGCTACCCATGTCTATTGTATCTGATCGGGATTCCCGGTTCTTGGGAGAATTCTGGTCGACTTTATGGGAGCTTATGGACACTAAACTGAAGAAAAGTACAGCTTTTAATCCACAGACCGATGGGAAAACAGAGGTAGTAAACAAGACAGTGGTTCAGCTTCTCAGAGGATATTGTAGTAAGCATCCTAAACTCTGGGATGAGTAGTTGTAGTATATACATCATGCCTACAATCATGCAGTTCATTCTTCCACGAAAAAATCTCCTTTTGAAACTTGTTTTGGTTATTTGCCAAAAAGACTGATGGACTTCTCTTTTGGCAAAGATGCAGTGGATGGACATCATGATGCAGATAAAGTGCTAAGGTTCATTCAGAGAATCCAAGTAGTATAGCAGGCAGTTCAAGAATAGTTGGAGAAGAGCCAGGCATGACAAGCATTGAGTTGATCATCAATTTCAGGTTGGTGACAGATTTTGGTTACATATCACCAAAGAAAGGATGAAAGGTGAAGGTAAAAAGCTTAAACCTATTCGGTATGGTCCTTTTGAGATCTTGGAAAAGATCGGTACTAATGCTTTTCGCTTGAATTTACCTCCATACATGCAAATTTATTCAGTTGTCAATGTTGAGAATCTTAAATTGTATGAGCCTCCTATGATCATGTATGAGGAAATTATCATGCAGATTCCTTCAGTTGATGATATGGCACTTGAATATATGAATGAGTTGCAGGATGATGTTATTCTTGACAGAAATGTAAGGACTTCACGAAGGGGGAATGCTGAGTACCTCCGAGTGGGGCTTAAGGGCATGCATCCCAGCAAAGCAATATGGATGGAGATTGGAAAAGTGAGGGAGCTATACCCTCACTTACTTGCAGAATAATTCAGGCTTTTGGTGGTCCAAAATCTCTCCAATAGGGAGGAATGATCCAGAGGATTATTCATCTTTAATTTACACTGATCCAATATGGTACAATAGTTATTAATCTATGGTTCAAATAACATAACACATGTATGTTCCACACATATGCTAAACATAGTGGTGACATATCACACTTGCTGCGACATATGTCGCACCTGCTGCGACATACGTCACACCTGCTGTGACAGACATATCACACTGCTATGACATAATTACCTGCGACATACTTATCACTTGCTGTGATAGACTTTGCTGTGACAGACTTATCACTTGCTGTGACAGACTTATCACTTGCTATGACAGACTTTGCTGCGACAGACTTATCACTTGCTGTGACAGACTTAGCTACGACAGACTTATCACTTGCTGTGATAGACTTATCACTTGCTGTGACAGACTTAGCTATGACAGACTTATCACTTGCTGTGACAGACTTAGCTGCGACATACTTATCGCACTTGCTGCGACATCGTGAAGTTAGTGGTGACATCAAACGATTACGTTATGTGTGACGCTATGTGCGTAACGGTCATTGCAACGTGTTGTGAGTCAACATGTACGTGGAGTTAGTTGCAATGTTTTGGGGATATGGAATGTCGTGGTAACATAATGCTTATGCAGTGAATTTGCCGAATTGCATGGTTCAGCTTAGCATATGGTTGTAACAATAATAAAAAAGATAATAGCTGAGATGATGGAATCGAATCGGTTACTTATCCCTCCCGCTAAATGCTTAAATAGGGGATTCTGGCCGCAGTGAAGGGGGGAGAGGATTCAACTTGTTTAGAAGGAAGCGCATCGTTTCTCTGTTATGAGAAGCTTAGAGAATTTTTCATAAAGTGTTGAAATGTTGTGGAAGTTGACTTTCTATGTTATATTTTAGCTTTCTTTGCCTTTCGAAGGCTAAATGTAATTTCTAGAAGAGAGGTCTTAAAGATTTTGTACAGCATTCTGTTTACAGTTGTTGAAGTTGTTTCCAGAACCATTTTGTACCATTTTAAAAAAATATTAATTGGATCGGTACCCATTGGAGAGGGACCCGGAGACGTAGCCCAGTGGAGGGGTGAAATTCGTTATCAACTTCTGTTTGTGACACTCTGATTCTATGCTTCTTTATATCTATTTATCAGTTTGTTTTCCATCTATTTTCAGTATTTAATTTTTGTTAATGCTATTCCATTAATTAACCTGCTGAATGCATTTTTTTAACACAAACTTTTAATGCACACAAGTTGAGGTCCAACGGATCAATCGATCTCATGCAGACTCTTTCCTGATCGTCGATCTTAGATCAAATGTAGATTGAGGATTGTGGGTTTTCAAAATTTCATGAAAATGTTTCTGCAAATTCTTCTTGATCATATATTTCCTTGCAGGTTCACTCTCATCTATTGATCTCTTCAAGAGTCCATCCTGATCGTTGATCTACTATCAAATGCGGATTTGTGCTATAGCGTTGTGGATCGCTCTGCAACCGTAGATTTTCTGTGGACTTTCTTCTAACCGTCAGATCTGTTCATTGTTGCCTCTTCCAAAAAAAAGGTACGGGGCTTGAAAGGTAATCTCGGGCTCCAGGATGGTGACTTCTCATGGAGTCCAAGCACCTATCTCCCCCACAATACCTTTTCTCTATGCGTCGAATAATTATAGTGAGGCCAGTGGATATAAACACATACAAAGTCAACCGCGCTGTCAATGTGGGATAAATCCCAATCATCAAAATTGATTTGCATCGTTGATCATCTTATCGAACAATTGTTGAGTCTTCATGATGGATTATGCTATAGATCCCCATCTCCTCCGCATCTTGCATCGATCGACCACTACTACTCAAACTACCATCTGACTTTGTAATCCCTTTTTCTTTCCATGAGTTTTCCTTATCATTATTTTCACTTTGTCATTGGTGAACTCTTTTGACATCAATTGACAACTGTTTTCAACACATTACACCCATTAGTGTACTCACTTGAATCAATCCACCATTTACTCCAAAATTATAGTCAACGTGACCCCAATATGGCTACTCCAGCTCAGCCAAACACAAAACCATGAGGTCCTCCACCTATGGTGCTCCAAAACCCCCTTCCAAACCAAGGTATAGTTGCAACCAAACCCTTGGCACAAAAAAAAATGCAACTACTTATGTGGTTCAACCCATTGATCATGGTGTCCATCACGTCATGACTTTATCATCTGATCTCAACCTACAGACTTGATGAAACCAATATAGTTCCACCATAGAAACCATTGACCCATTGGCGACACCTAAATCCACCACTCCTAACATGTCTTTGCATTTGTTAAGACCTCCTATGGATGACACTTCCAAAGTCCCATGGTTCCCTTTGTGTTGCGAATAGTTCCTCTTCCAGAGCTACACTCAAATACAGTATAGTTGATGATTTGGCTTAGTCTCCCAAAGCCATGTCTTCTCTGGAAGTGCTTAGAACCTATCCTTCACAATGTAAAGCATTGTTATCCATGCTAGGTGTCATCGATCCCTCTGATTATTTTTAGTTTTTCTATCATTAAGTTAGCATAACATTAGGATCTTTAACTGAGAGAATAACAAGTACAGTAATCAAACACAAGAGACAATGAACACAGTGTTTATCTTCGGGGAAACCATAAATGGTGAAAACCCCGCAAATTCCTGTGAGAAAGAATCAGCACCAAAAATAGAACCCAAAACATAAAGATGATCTCCATAGCTTTTGTCTCTCTCTCTTAGACTAAGAGAGCTTCTCCTCTCTCACTTATGCACCCCAATGAGTGAGTGAGTATGTGTTATAAATAGAGAGTCTCACTCTCTATTTATATTGTTTCATTCACTTAACCTTTAACTCTATTACATAGTCTCGAGTAACCCTAACTCAGTTATGTAGGCTTGAGTAACCACAACTGTGGTACTAATGACCCAACTTACATTAACTCACCTAGGGCCAACTTCTCTAGGAAAGTATAATAACCCAAGGGCCCCACAACTGCAGGGACTTTAACCCTTGACCAATAGGAGGGTTACCCACAATGACTTGACATGACTTGTTACATTATAGAAACTTCCTGATAGGAACATCGGGGTATGACATGACTCAAATATATTACAGACACATCCCGGAATAAACATCGGGGTACAATACATAAGATATATGGATGAATACATTTCAAAGTTACAAATACATCAACACTCCCTCCTAACTAGGGAGGTATTCTCTCGACACAATATATCAGTACAAGTATTCTTCTCTGTATCATCTGGATCATCATCAAGTCATTTTTGTCTTCAAGTCATCTTCATCTTCAAGTCATCTTTATTTCCAAGTCATCTTCATCTTCAAGTCATCTTTATCTTTAGGTCATCTTCATTTTCAAGTCATCTTCATCATCGGATCTAGATCATCACTCAATTTGGATCATCTTCACTGGATCTAGATCATCACTGGATCTGGATCATGTTCATTGGATCTAGATCATCACTGGATCTGGATCATCATCATTGGATATGGATCATCATGACTCGATCTGGATCATCACTAGGTCATCATCACAGATGTTATCTCTTGATTCTTCTTGTCATAGGAATCTCTATAGAGCCAGCCCTTTTTCATGCTGGATGTACATCTACAGAGCCAGTCCTTTTTCATACTGGATGTATCATCGCACAGAGCTAGTCCTTTTTCATACTAGATGTGGCATCCACTCAGAGCTAGTCCTTTTGCATACTAGATGAGTCTTCACAGAGCCAGTCCTTTTTCATACTGGGTGTGGGATCCAACCAGAGCTAGTCCTTTTTCATACTAGATGAGTCTTCACAGAGCTAGTCCTTTTTCATACTGGGTGTGGCATCCACACAGAGCTAGTCCTTTTTCATACTAGATGAGTCTTCAAAGAGCCAGTCCTTTTTCATACTAGATGTGGGATCCACACAAAGCTAGTCCTTTTTCATACTAGATGTGTCTTCACAGAGCCAGTCCTTTTTCATACCAGATGTGGCATCTACACAGAGCTGGTCCTTTTTCATACTAGATGTGTCTTCATAGAGCCATCCCTTTTTCATGCTGGATGTGGGATCATCACATACATATGACAATGGAAGGAACCAATCCTCTCACCATGTCACAGCTCTTACATCCAACCATGGAAGGAACCAATCCTCTCACCATGTCAGAAGGGCACATCACTTATATCTGACCATGGAAGGAACCAATCCTCTCACCATGTCAGAAAGGTACAACACTTATATATTACCATGGAAGGAACCAATCCTCTCACCATGTCAGAAGGGCTTACGAAATCATCACTTCCCTTTGGAGGGAACCTCGATCTGGAGAACACCAAGCTTCTCCCTGAAGTACTCAAACTTCACTCTGGCCATTTCTAGCATAGAATCACATTAGGGCTGATTACGTCCAAGGATAACTTGCAAGCTTCACCAGGACCTATTACTTCCGAGGACAACCTACAAGACCGCTTATGTCTGAGCAACCTACGAGCTTCACTAGGATTTATGCTTAGAAAACATGTCTCACCAACTATGCTAGAACTCCCTCTTTTGAGAGATCTCGATCTGTATCACAAATTGGAGCTTCACTGCTCCTCTCTACATCATACCAAAAATTCAATTCAAATCAATCAAATCAAATAGTAGTTTTCAAGAGAAACATACTACCTCCAAAATAGCAAGTGGTAACATCTTTTACCTTGACTGTACTAAGCGCCATGCAGGGCTTCATCCTACCAACCAAGAGCTCACACATGATCTCATACTGAAGAAGCACCCCCAAAGTGCTCTTCCTATCAATGGCACTACCAGCCTAATACGAATCCACATAACCCTCTAGGTTATTCTTCGTATCATACTTGCAACCATCAAGTAAACATGTCTCAATGTGTTCACAACAAAGCAAGTATCTAGTCTCGTATCCATCAAGTACATCAATGAATAAATCATCTGACGATACATCGTGGCATCAACTGACTCTAATGAAGCAACACTCAATAGCTTCATGTTCGATGCCATAGGTGTGGTCATGGCCTTGCAGTTCATCATCCCAAGCCTCTTCAAGATCTCTACTGCATACTTCCCTTGTCCACACCTCCATGCCTAGAATGTAGTGCATCGACACATAATAGGAGCATCACTAGTCTTCTGCCTTCAACCTTGAATCAAAGGTTGGAATCCACTTTACTCTTAGTAAAGCCTAGAGTCATTAGTAATCTATCCATCCTGTCTTACCATGTCGAAGCTCAGGATCTTCTGTAGTCACTCCTTCTGTCTTCCATACTCTATGCACTGAAACATTCTGTACTGGAGTGACAAGTAGCTTCCTATGCTACTAATATTCTATGTATCCATCTAGGATCACTGGATACCAAGATCCTCTATCTTGAACCTTTTCAAAAGTTCTTCTTGCACCCATCTGTGAGCTTGTCATCCTTTATCAACCTGGTAGCAAAGGTTCTGATCTTCATCAAGCTCCTCATGTATGTGTTATCTCATGGGTGTCTTTTGAGCTCGTACAAGGCCTTATTTCATTTGCACACATGATTCTGCCTGTCATGTGTCTTCACTTGCAGTGGCCGCAAATGTCTCTTCATAGTCTATGCCTTCTTTTTGTGAAAAGCCTTGTGCTATGAATCTTTCCTTGTATCCCACGATGTTTCCATCTACTGCATGATGGAACTACAAAATTTCCTTCATGTATCGATACTGCATTCTAGACATCATTCTTCTTGAACTGATCTTCCCTTTGTTCTTGGAAGGTTTTGCATCAATGATGTCGCCGCATTTGTCATCTTATTTTCATTTTGAAATGACATCACTTGTTCTTCGGAACAAGTCTTATCCTTCTTTGCTTGTAGCCGATTATGTATGCGATTTTTCCTACAAGTCAAATGCATTTGTATGGTTAGAAACATTTCGTAAGGAATATTCATACTGCCAAATTCTTATGCATAAATATATGATCATGCAACTACTTTAGTGAATACAACATTCATCCATATCTCACAGAAACTTTTCTAGATGCCTTCCATCTCTACTAGGACAACATTGAGATTGTGCACTAATCCAATATGTCAGCAAAGAGGTTTCATTCTAGATAAGTAGCAATGGAGAGTTGTATAGAACCATGAGCTACTTACCCATAACATTCATATTAGAAGTATACTGTCATTAATACAAACATCCTATCATGCATAATACATCAACTGAATATAAACAAATGCATAACAAAACAATGACAATTGAACACTTATCTTTATTTGTTTCGTGGGTAGACTCCTTCTTGAGCCTTCAACTTCATCGTCTTCTTCATTCATGATAGAATCGTTTCTTATCCAAATGCTAAGGAGGATCAGAGGTGCTTCAAGAGTTGATTTCTTCATATTCTTCATTGCTTGAGGGATATTCTTTGGATGATGAGAGCTTGATCTTCAATTGCTCCCATCTTCTCTTCTCTTCTTATGAGTCGAGCTTCTTCTTCTTCTCAGAGTCTATTGAAAGTAATCACTTCCTTTTGGCACACATTCCTTGAATGAATGAATCCCATGATCCTGGGAGGCCATTCAAGGTGGCTATAACCACTTCTGCATTCTTCACTTTTTCTTTTACCACTTCAAGTTGTTCTTTGATTTGAGAGACCCTTATGACTGCATGGTCTCTGCATTCTGGATCTTCACATTCTTCAACTGATTTCTTAAGGTCATATTCTGATGTATTTTCTTCCCTTCAAATAGATTTTTCAAGGAATCAAACATCTTCGGTGTCTTTAGGGAAGGCACTTGTGGTACAAGTTGATCCGTGATTGAATCAACAATGATCTTCTTGGCCTTGACCAAGTTCTTCTTGTGTAAGGCTTCTAGCATCATCTCCCTCTGGAACTGGTACCTTTCTACTCATGTAGGTGGCCAATTCAATTTTATTTAGAGAGATCATATACTTCCATACTTGGAAGTTGTCAAATTCACCAAGCTTATCATCAAGCTGATGTGATAGATCACTTTGAAATGAGAACCTCAAATGAAAATAGCAAAGGATTAGATCTTACCGTTTTGAGGTGTTCGTCCTGGTTCCAGAGTTGGTTGATCTAGGGTTTGTCACAGAAACCCTAATTTTAAAAAATTGGAATATTTTAGTTCTGATTGGATAGACATATAGATATCTTCAAATGGAGCTGTCCAATGTACTCCTTTTCTGAAAACAGTGGAGGGAAACTCCCGGAACAAGAAGCCCTAGTTTTCCAATTTCTTCTGTAGAAATGCATGTTACTATTTCTATGATATCTATGAAATTAATAATCCTATGTGCATAAAATTTCATACAGTGGTAACCTCACATGTACCTGATACAAAAACATAGGTTTCATTATAATTGGTTTTACCAATTGGGATTTATGATCATTTTCCCAAGGTGACCTGTTATAGGACTGTTCATAACAACAAAGTTGTACGGACTTCCACGTGTCACTGGTTGATCTTCTGAGTCTGAAATTTCGACCACAGAAATTAAAGTACGTTCCCTTTCTGGAACATCTTCGGGAATTCAATTTGTACCTCTGTAGCCCAATATATTGCAATTCTCCTGAGGTGTCATGTTTAGGGATGAATTCTGGAAGAGGCTGGAACCCTAACTTGGAGGGATCATATCTCCCAGAATATAACGAATATGAGGCTGAATTTTGGATATAGTGTATATCAGGATTTTATATTCAGCCTTTGTATTTTTCCACTCTTTATACTTCTCCAATATTGGGATATACCGAATGTACCAAAACTTAGTAGTTTTAGTATGTAGGTTTTTTCTAGCTTGGGGTCAAACTAAGGTTTGACTTTCCCAGAGTTTCATCCAACCAAAAATATTGATATAGGTCTCTAAAATTCAGTTTTGATGAGGAGAGAAATCCTATGTTGGGCTCACTCAAAAAATTCCTCTTCTGTAGAAAGCCCTAATTTCCGTACCAAAAACTGAAAATGCTCGGAATTGAATTCTGCTTTGACAGAAAAATGCGCCCTTCAATGGAGAGTCATCCTAGCATACTTTTGCTGATGGATTGTGGAGAGAGACCTAAAAAGTAAGAATCCATAGCTTCTGTAGCTGCACAATGTCTTATTCTTAGGTTACCTCTGATACCATGTTAGTTTTTCTATCATTAAGCTAGCATAACATTAGGATATTGAACTGAGAGAATAACAATTACATCAATCAAACACAAGAGACAATGAACATAGTGTTTATCCTCGAGGAAACCATAAATGGTGAAAACCCCGCAAATTCCTCTAAGAAATAATTGGCACCAAAAATAGAACCCAAAACATAAAGATGTTCTCCACAGCTTCTGTCTCTCTCTCTAACACTAAGAGAGCTTCTCCTCTCTCACTTATGCACCCCAATGAGTGAGTGAGTGTGTTATAAACAGAGATTCTCACTCTCTACTTATATTGTTTCGTTCACTTAACCTTTAAATCTGTTACATAGGCTCGAGTAATCCTAACTCAGTTATGTAGGCTCAAGTAACCACAACTGGGGTACTAATGACCCAACTTACATTAAATCACCTAGGGTTGACTTATCTAGGAGAGTCTAATACCCCAAGGGCCCCACAACTACGGGGACTTTAACCCTTGACCAATAGGAGGGTTACCCACAATGAATTGACATGACTTGTTACATTATAGAAACTTCCCGATAGGAACATCGGGGTATGACATGACTCAAATATATTACAGACACATCCCGGAATAAACATCGGGGTACAATACATAAGATATACGGATGAATGCATTCCGAAGTTACAAATACATCAACAATTCTAAGTTGATCACCTTCAACTTGGATCAAGGAGAATCCCATATGCCATTATCCATTTCCTTCCAAGTTTCAGTCGTGATTCGGAATTTGGTTATTCATCAATGTATCATTGATAAGGGGGAATCCACCTACGTTATGTCAACCTTTGTTTGAAAAAAACTTGGATCCCCCACCCTTAAACCTTCCACCACCGCTCTTCACACCTATGATGGATGCTCTGCTCAACCCCAAGGTGTTCTCACAAATTTCCCTATTGAGTTAGCTGAAAAAATAGTTTTGATTGACATTGAGGTTTTCAATGCCCAACTCTATTATAGCCTCCTCCTAGGATGTAGTTACATGCATGCAATGTGAGGCATTGCCTCTACCGTATTTTGAATCTCGATGTTCCCTCATGATAGGAAGATTGTGACCATTGACCAGCTGATGTACTATGATCTAAAGGGACCAAGCACATCGGAACACATCCTTCCCACTATCAACACTACCATCGATAACGTGTCCATTCCACCCTTGTCTATCATTGGCCCAGTCTTGTTTTCCAACACTCCTATGACGAACACATTTTTGTCCTTACCACCTCTTCATTGATTGATATATCTGATTGGTGCACTATCACATCTGGTAACATTTCGACCTCCTCGTATCCTTAGTCACAACCCTAACCACAGACCTCGAGGAACTATCGGGGTTCACTCTCTGTCTACATGATCCCCTTCCTCTTTCCACCATCCAAAATTGTGAGAAATCCTTTCATGGCTACTCTCGACTTGCCTGGTTTCACTTTTAGAATTCATGTATGGTACCTTGATCCACCTATCGCACCTCAAAATCCCCAAATTGTGTTGAATCCTATCCAACCTATTGAGATGATATCACACCCACCTCTTAGGACACCCATGACTGCTCTTGTTGCTACTCCTGACCCCCTCCTCCCAAGAATAATGGGGGAAAGACATTCAAAGCGATGGTTTAAGCACATCCTCCAACTACATGTGCTTTATACAATGTCCAAGGCCATGTGACACGGAATTTCCCTGATTTTCCTATCCTACGCACCCACATGAACACTGTAGTCGAGACCGACGACGCTCCAGTTGTCAACTTACCAACCGTACATGTGGTGAAGAACAATTCATTGTGAACCAACAATCCATGCGAATTTTGTGTCCTATATGGTCATTATTCACATCATTTCCCAAACTTGTCTGAGTACAGGTCGCTCCTTAATGGCCTTCGCACACATTCCCACGAGTCTGACATTACCATCCTTGAGGAGATCCACCCTCCGATTTATTCCTCAGACACAACCGACACCATCTACATGATCTCAAGATCTAGTAGTCCTTCCCCCTCCTTGATCATGGAATATCCATCTGATCTATTCGTGCACTGCTTTCACAATGCTGAGGAGATCCTTGAATATCTTTTGACTTGTGAGTTTCCTTGGGATGATATGCACCATCACTCCTTGTTAGATTTTTATCGTTTAATCAATATGATATAGGATCTTATCTAAGAGAATAACATGCACAACAATAATCACAAGAGACAAGAGACATAAATATTTTCCCTCAGGAAACCATAAAGTAGAAAACCCTGCAACTTCCTCGGTGATAGAATGAGCACCAATAGAAAAAGTAAAACCCAAGAGTACAAAGATGATCTCCGATAGCTATTCTCTCTCTCTCACTTGTGGGAGCTGCTTATCTCTGACTCATGTGTTACTCTTGAGTGAGTGTGTGTTTCAAATAGAGAGTCTCACTCTCTATTTATACTTGTTTTCCACTTGACATTTATTCTACAGGGCCAACTTCTCTAGGAGAGTCTAATAACCCTAATAGAACTCAACTATGGGGACTATGTCCCTGACTTACAATGGAGGGTTAACCTCAATGAATTTACATGGCTTAATTATATTAATTACTCTCCCTATCAGAGGAACAAACATATTCATAGGGGTACAATGAAAGAAAATAAGAAATATACAAGTGAATACATTCTGAAGTTACAAATACATCAACACTCCCTCTTAACTAGGAAGGTATTCTCTTGACACAGTTCATTGGCACAAGTATTCATCACTGGATCTTCATCAACATCAATGCTACTGCTATCTCTCAAATCTACTCATCATAGGAATTTCTATAGAGCCAACACTTTTCCATGCTAGATGTAGGCCTAGCCTCCATGTAGGTCATCATCGACAGAGCCAACCCTTTTTCATGTTGGATGCAATTCTATAGTGCCAGCCCTTTTTCATGCTAGATGTAGGTCTCCATATACAAAGCCATCGATTTTTCATGCTAGATTTAGGTCTACAGTGCCACCCCTTTTTCATGCTGGATGTAGGTCTCCATCTACAGAGCTAGCCCTTTTTCATGCTGGATGTAGGTCTACAGTACCAACCCTTTTTCATGCTTGATGTAGGTCTCCATCTACAGACCCAACCCTTTTTCATGTTGGATGTAGGTCTACAATGCCAACCCTTTTTCATGCTAGATGTAGGCCTTACCCTCTGCAAGGTATTTATCTATAGAGCCAGCCCTTTTTAATGCTGGATGTAAGCCTCTCCCTATGCAAGGTATTTATCTACAGAACCAACACTTTTTTCATGCTGTATGTATTCCTCACCCTCTGCAAGGTCTTTATCTACAAAGCCAACCCTTTTTCATGATGGATGTAGGCCTCGCCATCTGCCAGGTATTTATCTACAGAGCCAACCCTTTTTCATGTTGGATGTAGGATTAGCCCTCTTCCAGGTCTTGATCTACAGAGGAAACCCTTTTTCATGCTGGATGTAGGCCTAGCCCTCTACCAGGTATTTATCTTCATATCATCTAATTTTCACAGGGAGCACAACCCAGATACACATAACACAACATTCACATTCACCAGCATGGTAGGACACACCTACTACCATCTGGGAAAGGATTCAACACTTACATCCATCGGCATGGTAGGACACACCTACTACCATCCAGGAAGGGATCATGTGTATCACGTCCCCTTGGAGGGAACCTCAATCTGAAGAACACCAATATTCTATTTGAAGTACTCAAAATCCACTCTGGCTAATGGCTTGGTCAATACATCAGCTATTTGCTCGTCTGTCGCAACATACTGGAGCTTCATTGCTCCTGTTTGTACCATATCCCTGATATAGTGATACTTGATCTTGATATGCTTCGACTTGTCATGGAATACATTGTTCTCCAACAATTTCACACAACTTTGGTTGTCGCAATATATACAAGTAGCATCCAATTGGAGATTAAATAGGTCATATAGTAGCTTCCTTAGCCACACTACCTCACAAATAGCTGAACAAGCTATGACATACTCTACTTCGGCTATACTCAATGCCACGTAGGACTGCTTCCTGCTAAACCAAAAGATCACACCTGATCCCATACTAAAGCAACACCTCGAAGTGCTCTTCCTATCAATGGCACTGCCTTCCCAATCCGAATCCACATAACCCTCTAGGTTAATCTTCTGATTCACCTCATACTTTAGCCCATAATCAACTGTACCCTTCAGGTACCTCAAACTATGATTTGCAGCAATCAAGTGAACATGTCTTGGATCCATTAGGAACCGGCTTAATGTGTTCATCACAGAGAAAATATCTGTCCTCTTATTCATCAGGTACATCAAGGACCCAATCATTTGATGATACATCATGGCATCAACTCACTCTAATGAAGCATCACTCAATAGCTCCAAGTTTTATGCCATAGGTGTGGCCATGGTTTTGCAGTCCATCATCTCAAACCTATTCAGTATCTCCACTGCATACTTCCCTTGTTTGAGGGAGATTCCATCCACACTCTACCACACCCCCATGCCTAGAAAGTAGTGCATCATACCCAAGGACTTCATCTCAAACTTGACAATAAGCTTCCTCTTCATGTCATTGATCAACCCATCATCACCTGTCACAAACAGGTCATCTACATACAGTAGGATTATCACTGGGTTCCCTTCCTCAACCTTTTAGTAAAATTTGGAATCCACTTTACTCTTGGTAAAGCCCAAACTAGTCAGGAAGCTATCAATTCTGTCATACCATGTCCTGGGTACCTGTTTCAAACCGTACAAGGCCTTCTTCAATTTGCACACATGATTATCCCTATCATGTGTGTAGAATCCGAGTGGCTGCTCCACATACACTTCCTCTTCCACTACACCATTCAAGAACGTGGTCTTGACATTTATCTGGTGTATCTTCCATTTCATCACTGCAGCCAAAGAAAGTACTTATCTTATGGAAGTGTATCTGGCTATAGGTGCAAAATTTTCTGCATAATATATCCCTTCCTTCTGGGAGAATCCATGTGCCACAAATCTTGCTTTATATTTCTCTATGCTTCCATCTACAGCATGCTTGATCTTGTAGATCCACTTGGAAGTCACAACAAACTTCCCTTCTGGTCTTCGAACCACATCCAAGACATCATTCTTCATGATCGAATGGTACTCCTTGATCATTGAATCCTTCCATTATTTCTTTTCTGTCACTTATTTATAGTTGGAAGGTTCTTTATCAATGATGTCACACAGTAGGGCTACATAACTGGAGTAGGACCTAGTTCTCTTCCTTTCTCTGTGCATTTATTTTGGAGCGCCATATCTTTTTGCACCTTGGATAACCTCACCTACCCATGCTGGTTTTCTCTTGTAAGAATTCTTCTCACGGGGTGGATCTATTGATTCCCGAGGTTCTTGCATTTCTTGATCTTCTTCTAGAGTTTCTTCAATCATTGTTGTATCTCGGATCCTGGGTACTTCTATTTCTTCAAGATCTTCAACAGGTCTCTTTCTGTATTTGTTGTAAGTTGAGTCCTTGTCAAATGTCATGTCCCTACTGATGTCGATCTTCTTGAATCCCAGGAAACATATTCTGTAAGTCTTCAAGCTTTCACTATATCCCACAAATATAACCTTCTTTCCTAAAGGATCTAACTTCGTCTTCTTTTCTTTCGTATTGTGTATGTACATCGGAAAGCCAAATATTCTGAG
Organism: Pseudotsuga menziesii; assembly: GCA_001517045.1. NCBI lineage: Eukaryota > Viridiplantae > Streptophyta > Pinopsida > Pinales > Pinaceae > Pseudotsuga > Pseudotsuga menziesii. Next base: position 456,326 of record LPNX010373260.1, read on the forward strand.
ATGGCTGAATTCTAGTTTCTTTCCAGAGAATACTTCTTCTAAGGTCTTGTTCTCAAGTACTCTATGCAGAGTACAATTTTGTACATACACAACTGTCCTTGTAGATTTTGCCCATAGATACATAGGAAGATCCTGATCATGAAGCATTTCCTTTGTTGCTTCCATAATCATTATATTCTTCCTTTCTGCAACTCCATTCTGTTGTGGATTATATGGAGTGGTCAACTCCCTCTTAATCCCTATCTCGCTGCATAATTCTTTGAATTCATCTGATGTGAATTCTTTTCCATTGTATGATCGAAAGGTCTTGATTTTATTTTTTGTGTGGTTCTCTATCAAGGATTTGAATTCCTTGAAATTACTGAATACTTCATCCTTTCTTTTCAAGAAATATATCCATGTCTTCCTAAAAAAATCATCAATGAAAGAAACATAATATACATACCCACTCAATGAACTGGATGACATCGGACTGCATACATCGGAGTGGATGATTTCCAAGATTCCTTTTGCCTTACTCTCGCTACTTGGAAATGTCTTCTTTGTGTTCTTATTAATCTGTCATAGTAATCTAGGGACTAAACACAAGTCTCATCAAAGATTAATAACAATAAGACATGGAAATGGTGTAATAGTGCTACAAAATGAGTAGTCGCTCTGTATATTCACACAAAGAATGAGTAATACAATACAATGATCATGTTGCAAGCATGAATGACAAAGCATTTTTAATTCACAAGGAGGTCATTTGAATTGAATGAGTGAGTCTAGCTTAATTGAATGTAAGCCACAGTCAACACTCAAGTTAACCACTGATCAAAACCCTAATTGACTCAACTGAGCCCTAATTGAAGTCAAAGTGCAATAAATGACTGAGTCTAACTGAAAGTAGGCCAGACACATGTCACAACAAGCCAACCAACAAGTGGTAGTGCATCAATGACTCCAATGAACCCCGATGAGGTTAACTAAAGTGTAACTGAACATCAGAAGTGGTTGGAGGTGCCCCTGTTGACTCTAGTTCATTAAATAATCAATAAATAATCATTTTAATGAAGGAAGGAACCTTCACTGCTCTTTTTAACTAATTGTAACCATCAGTTAGCAATATGGGGCATTAATGACACTCATATCACCCCCAGAGTGCTCCAGTTAGCCTCCCCAAATGTAGGAGAAGGCTAAGTTAGCCTCCTTGACTAAAGGTAGGTGTGGGTGTGATCTATTTGATGTCATCTAGTGTTCCTCTAATGTTAATTAAGTCAATAATACTTATGATAGTGGTTTAACTAGGCCAAATTGACCAAATAGAGTGTGTATGGTGGTAAATGTCTCCAACACCCCCCTTAAGCTATACTCAGTGAGGAGTAGAAAACATAAAATGCATAAAAATGCTAGGGCCCCAGCAACTAAGGCCATAGGTCACCCTGTACAATGCTGAAACTGAAACAATGCTAAAAAACAAACTAAGTGAGGAAAAGAGGTAAAACCCAGTGGGAAAACCCCCCCTCAAGCTGAACACTGAAAGTATTCTAATCACCCTGATGGACTCACCCCCAACAGTGAATGTAGGTAAGTGAACTTATTTTCTGAAAATCTCTTGGTGAAGATGTCTGCAACCTACTCATCAGTTGGGCAGTATTGTAAAATGATGGTCCTGTCATGCACTAGCTCCCTGATATAGTGCATGTGGATCTCTACATGCTTGGTCCTCTTCTTGGTAACTGGATCTGTGGATATCTTAATAGCACTTTGATTATCACAAAAGAGGACAGTGGACAAAGTACTACCAAGATCAAACTCTGAAAGAATGCCTAGCAACCAAACTGCTTGGATGCAAGCATTCACCGCTCCTCAATACTCGAACTCTGCTGAAGATAATGCTATGGTAGCTTGCTTTTTGCTATACCAGAAAATGGGTCCACCACCAAACATGAATACATATCCAGAAGTATAGTTTCAATCAATAGAATCACCCACCCAATCGGAATCTATGTATCCAACCAGCTCTAGCTCGGAGTCTGCAGCATAGTGAATGCCGTAGGTCCTGGTTCCCTGAATATACTAGAGGATCCTCTTGGCTTCCTTCCAATGAATATCATGAGGCTGCTGCATGTATCTTGATACAGCATTCATGACATAATAGATATCAGGCCGAGAATGTGTCAAGTACAACAAGCTACCAATCAGTTGTCGATAGATAGTGCAGTCCATGGGAGGTGTGCTTTTTCCTTCTTCAAGGTTGATCCCTGAAAGAAAAGGGAATGGTGCAGGCCTACATTCAGCCATGTTAAACTTGAATAATAGGTCTGATATGTATTTGTACTGAGTGAACATTATCCCATCAGAATTTTGCTCAATTTCAAGCCCCAAATCGCTCATTTCAAAGGCATTGTGGAGAGCGGTTTTGATGGCTGAAATAGAAGCAACTGTGCTACCTGTGATCAGTAATTCATCAACATATAAAACAATACTAATCAAATGACCATCATACTACTGTATATACACATTTGTATCTGATCTACACCTTTGGATGTTTTGCGAGAGAAGGAAGGCATCCATCTTGGAATACCACTCTCTTGGGGCCTATTTTAACCCGTATAGTGTATTCTTTAGCTTGCAAACCAAAGATGGATCAGAGACGTAGCCCTTAGGATGATTCATGTATATCTCCTAATGAATATCTCCATGTAGAAATGATGACTTAACATCCATATGATGCACTTCCCAGTGCTTAGATGTTGAAATTGCCAAAACTAGGCGGATGGAGTCCATTTTTGCAACTGGTGCAAAGGTCTCATGGTTGTCCACACCTTGGACCTAAGAGAAACCTTTTTCCACCAGAATTGCCTTATATTTTCAGGTGCTTCCATCATCAACAACCTTGGTCCGAAACACCCACTTGCATTGAACCAATTTCCTTCCCGAAGGAAGAGAAACTAGCTCCCAAGTAGTGTTTTTCTGAAGAGAATTCATCTCTTCATCCATGGAAACTTTCCATATAGGATCCTTCCAAGCATGGTAGTATGATTTTGGGTCCGAAATAATCATCAAATAGCAATATTTGGATAGCAAATTATCAGGACAAGAGAGTGCAATACCTGCTCTTTGGAAATCAGACCAGGTTCTCCTTGGATCATTCGAATTTCAAATGTTATCTCCTGCGAAGGAGAGTATCTGTCGGGCCCATGTGGGAAGATGATTTTGTACTTCAGGTTCTGATTCAGCATCTGATGTTTTCTGTAAATTGATATCAGAAATCAAAGGATCCAAATCAGGGTCATCACCCCCAATTTCATCATCCAAATATTCAGTAGAATAGGAAGGAAATTCAACAGTTTTCTCCTTCACTATTTTCACCTCCTGAAGAGGCTCATCAAACTTGACACTTCTCTCGATGATGATCTATTTTGTTTTGATATCCAGCAGCTTGAAACCTTTTGATTAATTAGGATACCCAATAAACATACATTCTATGCTTTGCGGTTGCAAATCCCTCCTTTTATCAAGTGGAATTCGGGCCCATGTAGTGGAACCAAACACCCACAGGTTTGACACATCCGACTTGTGTCTGAAGTATGCTTCGAAAGGGGTATTCCATTTCATGGATGAGTGTGGCACTTTGTTTTGAATGTATGCAGCAGCATGCATGGATTCATCCCACAAATTTTCAGCCAACTTCTTTGATTCCAACATATAGGTGGTCATCTCCTTGAGAGACCGATTCTTCCTTTCCGCTACATCATTCTGTTGGGGACTATAGGGAATTGAATGTTGGACCTGAATACCACTTTGTGAGAATATGTGTAGAAACTCATTACTTACATAATCCCCTCCATTATCATATCTCAAGATCTTGATCTTAAGCCCAGAGGCATTCTCGATCAAGGCCTTCAGTTCAGAGAATTTTTCAAATACTTCAGACTTCTTTTTGAGAAAGAAGACCCATTTGTACCTTGAAAAATAATCAATAAAAGTCAGAATATACCTTGATCCATTCATGGATGTGATAGGAATTGGATCGCTGATATCAAAATGTATCAGCCCCAATATGCATGTAGCTCGGTTTGCCTTCCCCCGATCGTACTTGTGCTCAGGGTGTTTTCCAACCACACAGCCCTTGCAAATTTCAGTGGTTGCCTTGATGACTGAGAGGCCTTCAACCATGGATATTTTCTATAGTTTCTAAAAAATATTTGAAATTTAGATGGCCAAACCTTTCATGCCACATCCTACTAGCTTCATTTCCATGAGTTAGCAGTGCGGTGAGCTTTGCATCTGCCACAAAGTGGGAGAAATCATAGGCTTTTGCATGATGGTTTGCAAGGCCTTTAGAAATGAGCTTCTCGGATGCAAGTTCCATTATCTTAGCATCATCTCGGCTGAAATATATTCTCTTAGGCACTCTTGTATGTGTCATCTGATATACACTAAGGAGTTTGATGCCAGAGACGACACATACAAAACATTTGAAAAATAGACATTCTCAAGATCAACCGTACCTTGTTCATATGAAATTATGGTGGAGTCATCTCCCATGTGGATAGGAATGGATTTTCCGATCTCCAGGGATGAAAAGGAGTCTCTTTCAGCCATCAAGTGGCTTGAAGCTCCGGAATCAATCAAGAGTGCTTTGGACTTCGAAGTGATTTCCATGAGGGAATGATCTTTTTCATGCTCTGGTTCCCAATCTTTCTGATCTCTCCTCCGAAAGCTTTCGAGAAGATTGATTTGATTTATCTCAAGGAGAGAGGTAGCTTCATCAAGCTTCTTCTTCATGCAGGCATGGTCAGGGTGGAATCCCTTCCTGTAGTATGAACACTTGACTTTTTCCTTCCCATGATGCCCTTTCCCTTTGTTCTTCTTTGAGCCGGAAGACTCATCATGATGCTAGTTTTCAACTTTAGGCTTAGGAGATTTGAATTTAGTTTTTGGGTTCTTCTGCTGCTTTCCTTTACCCTTCAGATCTTTGGGCCCTGAGACATGGAGGGATTGATCATGAGAGGATCTGATGATCCCCATATGGACAATCTTATCATGTTCACTTGTTAGGGACTTAATGAAGGCATTGAGTGTAGGAATCTTCCATTGAGGGGTTGTGAGCTTCCCCGCACGGAATGTAGAGACAAAAAATGAATAATCAGCTCCAAGTTTGGAGAGTATGGTGAGGATAAGCTGATCATCCTCCTTCTCCACTTTGCAATGCTTCAACAGTAAGACAATGTGCTTGAACTTTGTGAAGAAGTCATTCAAGGTATCGAAATTGGAAGGATGGAGAGACATCAATTCATTTTTGAGCTTGTAAAATCTCAAATAATCCTGCTTTCCATATAGGGTTTCCAATTTGTCCCAAATTTCCTTTGGAGTCTTCAATCCCAAAAGATGGAAAAGAAGATCTTGGGAAATAGAGAGGCACAAGAATCCGAATGCTTCATCCTTCTTGTTCAAGAATATAGATTTGTATATTGCAGAACCAGGATCTTCTTCAGTGTCCATGGTGACCCTATAGAGTCCTCTAGAATGTAGCTGGATCTCTGTATCTCCTTTCCATGAGTGGAAATTGAATGGAGTCAAAATATCTATGGAAGAAGCCATCTGAATCTGCTGGAGAGAATGCTTTCAGCTGTTAAAAACCTGAAAATCACAACAAAAGGGGCAATGTAAGGTCGGATAGCCTGCACATTTTAGGCTTTCATCACACCCAGCATAGTCAATCAAGAAATCTTGATCAACAAGTTCTTTACTTGGGGTATTAAGTGGTAAGCCTTAGCTTCTAGTGCAGTGTTGGATTTTTGAGCTATTGCTCAATTTTCATGCAAGATCTGTTAAAAACCTTGTTTTTCAGAGATCCGAGCTTCATCCCACCGTGAGCTCTGATACCATATTAATCTATCATAGTAATCTAGGGACTAAACACAAGTCTCATCAAATATTAATAACAATAAGACATGAAAATTGTGTAATAGTGCTACAAAATGAGTAGCCGCTCTGTATATTCACACAAAGAATGAGTAATACAATACAATGATCATCCTGAAAGCATGAATGACAAAGCAATTTGAATTCCGAAGGAGGTCATTCAAATTGAATGAGTGAGTCTAGCTTAACTGAATGTAAGCCATAGTCAACACTCAAGTTAATCACTGATCAAAACCCTAACTGGCTCAACTTAGCCCTAACTAAAGTCGAAATGCAATAAATGACTGAGTCTAAGTGAAAGTAGGTCAGACACATGTCACAGCAAGCCAACCAACAAGTGGTAGTGCATCAATGACTCCAATGAACCCCGATGAGGTTAACTAAAGTGTAACTGAACATCAGAAGTGGTTGGAGGCACCCCTATTGACTCCAGTTCATTAAATAATCAATAAATAATCAATTTAATGAAGGAAGGTTCCTTTACTACTCTCTTTAACTGATTGTAACCATCAGTTATCAATATGGGGCATTAATGACACTCAGATCACCCCCAGAGTGCTCTAGTTAGCCTCCCCAAATGTAGGAGAAGGCTAAGTTATCCTCCTTGACTGAAGGTAGGCGTGGGTGTGATCTAGCTGATGTCATTTAGTGCTCCTCTAATGTCAATTAAGTCAATAATACTTAGGATAGTGGTTTAACTACGCCAAATTGACCAAATAGAGTGTGTATATGGTGGTAAATTTCTCCAACAGTTCTTTGCATTCACACATCCTTTGCGAACACCTTCATTCTTTTCATGTATTTCTGGAAGACCTTCAATAACTTTGCTTGTAAGTGGTAGTGACATATAGTGCACATGTGCAAGCCTTCTATGCAAAAGTTCACTTGGTTCTACAGAGTCATGGACCAAATCTTGTTCTGGTTGTCCCTTTAATTTGTATAAGACTCCCTCTTTCTCTCCAATTACTACTGCATCATCTATGGTCTTTCCCTTTTGTAGCATACCCATACCCCATTATCATGCGAAATTAAAAATTTCATCGAGAACCTTTACTGTTCATTAAAAAACAAGGCATGGTTGCAAACCACTTCTTGACATTTCCAACATTGTCACACTCCCTCCTGTCTTCCATTGATCAGTTCAACGATCTGTAAGGAAATATCTCAGAGGAGATCAGATGACAGAGAGAAATAGCAACGGAAAGAAATGATCACAAAGGATTCCGCATCTGGAATCAAATCAATGGCTCAGAATCATCCCGCAAAAATCAACGGGGCAGAAGAACTGAGTTGTGCGATCGAGAAATATGGAAATCATGATACCGTGATCTCGCATCCCGCATTCTACATTCCCATATCCCACATGTGGAAATGACCATTGTAGAAATCAAAATATGTGGAGCCGCATTCCACATCCCGCATCAAGAAATTGTGGAAAGGGAATTGGAGAAAGGAATTTGCGGAGGTCCAAATCTTCCAAAGGATGTCTTCTGTATTCCACATCCCACATCCCGCATGTGGAATAAACCATGGTGAAAGAAGGTTTTTGCTCAAAAATTCAACCTATTAATCGAAGTCTTTGAACAAAATTAGCCATCCAAGCCAACATCAATTTGACATTCTAACCCTACAACTTAGTTAACAATGCATTGAAATAAACATACATAGATTCCTATAATTGCAGTTATTCAAAGGAATAATTAATTAATTCAACACATCCAACATGTTCATCATATTCCATCAAGCAATTACAATGCAATAAATACAATTGCAAGGATTAACATAGAAAAGAGCCCTTATCTTGAGAATAACTTGTCCTACAACCAGCTATGTCACTCCAATGTTCGACCCAACCATAGGCCAGTGCGCTAATCATTCTCTCAGCAAGACCACCACCCTCGAGCTGGGCATGATTTCCTCAAGGAATAAGGGAACACTAGTAGACTCATACATAGCCAAGGGTGCAAAAAAACTAAGCCAAGCCAACACAATTGGGTTTATTAGGATGCAAGGGGAAACAACCAACAAATGGGTTTCACAGGCCACTCATCCAAGCCATCTCACAGTCGAGTTTCACAGACTGTTCACAGTCAATCCAACATTCACCTTAAGGACCAGTCAAGCCAACAGATGGGTTTATCAGACTGTACAAAGTCAATCCATCTCACTGTTAGGTTTATTAGGCTACCTAGCCAAGCCAAAATTCACAGTTGGGGTTATCAGACTATCCAACCAAAGGTTACTCACAAGGTCAAACTCAATCAAGACACAGGCAAGCCAACAAATGGGTTTATCAGGATTCTAAGGAAATGGACAGGAAGAACTACTAATCTAGTGAGCTCATCTGCAGAGCTAAGAACAACTTCACAAGACCTATCTGGCCTAGATTCCCCACTTCCTACACACCCAACATAAGGAAGTGCCCCCTTCTCTGCTCCATAGTCCCTTGGGCTATGCCTTCCCTTCTAGTTCTCTTCAGGATGCGCATAGTAGGTTCACCAGCCACTCTTATCTTACTGTGAGGTTCCAAACTAATTTATCAAGCACATTCTATGTCTCTCCCACTCCTAAGTCTTATACATAGTTCAAACCCAAACCAGGGCGCACAACACAACAACCACAGGGAGACTCCACAACATAGGGCTTACTCTCGAACATGAGTAACATGGTCTCATACACTATGTAGTTCAAGTTAACGCTGCAACACAACAACCATAGTCTCACCAAGGGAAAACACTTTAATAATGTGAAGAAAATACACACACACAACAGGATTTGAACCCAAAATTCGACGACATACGACGTATCGTACGGATGTGTCGAACAATAATGATGAAAAGTATTGATCCTTTTAAATTATTTTAGCGCCGTTGAATTTATGTCACCAGGGCGTAGGTTTTGCAACGACTATGTCATCGGATTTTCGACCCTAGGGCATAGGATATTCAACGGCTATGCATAGGATCTTCAACGACAATGTGTAGGATATTCTATGGCTATGCGTAGTATATTTGATGACTATGTGTTGGATGTAACTCTCAATTTTGTCACACATAGCGGTCCCATAGATAATTATCATAGGCAAAAGTACTTAATCTTCAAGAAAAATAAACCTTGAAAATAATTGTAAATCAACAAACCTTGTGGCCCAATTATGTTCCTATGCATGTGGTGAGGTTGATTCCTTGATGATGCGATGCAGTATGCACTAATGTGTTAGATCACACTATAATAAACTTAATATTCTTATGACCATGACAAAGGAAATTTAGGTGCTTAACTTTTTCTTTGTTACACAATAGTGTGTTTCCATTTACACCACTTTCCATTTACTTTCTATTTGTATCATCGCCATCATACTCATCCTCATCATCACTATTTTTATGATCATCATAATCGTCGTCGTCATCATCGTCATGATGATGATGATCATGATGATGATGATGATGATGATGATGATGATGATGATGATCATCATCAATATCATCATCAACATCATCATTAGCATCATTGTCATCATCATCCCATCATCATCATCATCATCATCATCATCGACATCATCATCATCCTCATTTCCATCATCATCATCCTCGTCGCCATCATCCTCATCCTCATCGCCATCATCATTCCTCGTCGCCATCATCATCATCCTCATCCTAATCCTCATCATCACTGTTATTATCATCATCATAGTCATCATCGTCATTATCGTCATCATCATCATCATCATCATCATCATCATCATCATCATCATCAATATCATCATCAAAATCATCATTAGCATCATCGTCATCGTCATCATCATCCCCATCATCGTCATTGTTAGATTTTTATCATTCAAGCTATCATTATGATCTTAGGATCTTATCTGAGAGAATAACATGCACAGCAATAAAACACAAGAGACAATGAACAAAAATATTTTCCTTAGGGAAACCATAAAGGAGAAAACCCCGCAACTTCCTCTAAGATAGAATCAGCACCAAAAGCAAAACCCCAAAAAATAGTAAGATGATCTCCCAACAGCAGTAGTCTCTCTCTCTCTTGTGCCAGCTATTGATGTAATTGTAACTTCAGAATGTATTCACTTGTGTATCTTATGTATTATACCCCAATGTTTATTCTGAGAAGTATCTGTAATGTAATTGACTCATGTCATGCCCCGATGTTCCCATCGGGAGGTTCTATAATGTAAACAATTCATGTCAAGTCATTGTGGGTAACCCTCCTCTTGGTCAAGGGTTAAATTCCCTGTAGTTGTGGGGACCTAGGGTTATTATACTATAATAGATAATTCAACCCTAGGTGATTCATTTTAAGTTAGGGCTATAGTCCCCACCGTTGTGTTAAGGATAACCCTCCTTGTTGGTCGGAGGAGGCAAAGTCCCTACAAGTTGTGGGGCACTAGGGTTATTAGACACTCCTAGAGATATTGGCTCTAGTAAGTAATTCTTAAGTGAGGCTGACATATTGGAGTGGGTTTCAAGTGAATGAAAGAATATAAATAGAGAGTGAACCTCTCTATTTATCACACACACACACACTTACTCATTGGGGTGCATGAGTGAGAGGAGAAGTTGCTGGGATCAAAGAGAGAGACTACTGCTATCGGGAGATCATCTTTGTGTTTTTGGGTTTTAATTTTGGTGTTGATTCTATCTTTGAGCAAGTTGTGGGGTTTTCTCCTTTATGGTTTCCCCAAGGAAAATTCTTTGTGTCTCTTGTCTCTTGTGTTTATTGTTGTGCATGTTATTCTCTCAGTTAAAGATCCTAAGATCATAATGCTAGATTGAATGATAAAAATCTAACATGGTATCAGAGCTAACCTGAGAAGAAGACATTGTGCAGCTGCAGAATCTAGGGATTCTTACTTTTTGGGTCTCTCTCTACACAATACATCAGCAAAAGTATGCTAGGCTGACTCTCCATTGAAGGGCGCATCTTTCTATCAAAGCGGAATTTAATTCCGAGCATTTTCAGTTTTTGGTGCAGGAAATTAGGGATTCTTACAGAAGAGGAATTTTTGAGTGATATTGGCATAGGATTTCTCTCCTCATAAAAATCAAAGTTTAGATACCTGGGTCGATATTTTTGGTTGGATGAAACTCTGGGAAAGTCAAACCCTAGTTTGACCTCAAGCTGGAAAAACCCTAAATACAAAAACTGATACGTTTTGGTACATTCTCTATATCTCAGTATTGGAAAAGGCTCAGGAGATGAAACTTTCACAAGATTAAGATAAAATCCTGATTTACACCGTGTCCAAATTTCAACCTCCAATTCGCTATATTTTGGGACATATGATCCCTCCAAGTTAGGGTTCCAACCTATTCCAGGATTCATCCCTAAACAAGAAACTAGGGGAGAATTGCTATATATTGGGATACAAAGGTCCAAATGAAATTTCTGAATATGTTCTGGAAAAAGTATGGACTTTAGTTTCTTTGTTTCGAGTTTTAGACCTAGAAGATGAAACAGTGACACATGGTAGTCCATACAACCTCGCTGTTCTTAAGAGTCTTGTAATAGGTCACCTTGGGAAAATGATCATAAGTCCCAATTGGGGAAACCAATTCTAATTAAACCTATGGTGTTGGAATAAGGACAGATGAGGCTACATCAATACGAAGTTTCAGACATAGAGGAGCAGTAATTTTGGAGATACCGTAGAAACAGTATCAGGAATTTCTGCAGAAGAAATTGGAAAACTAGGGCTTCCTGTTCCGGGAGTTTCCCTCCACTGTTTTAAGAAAAGGAGTAAATTGGACAGATCAACTTGAAGAGATCTATATTTCTATCCAATCAGATCTGAAATATTCCAAGTTTTGAAAATTAGGGTTTCTCTAACAAACCCTGTTGGGTAAAATATAATCAATTAATTTACCTTAAATTTAATTATCAACCAGGATATGTAAGCTTCAAGTTAATACACTTTATGTGTGGGGTAATATAGTTTAAAGCTAATTCCTAGGGTGACTTCAATATACTCTCATGCAAAGAGAAAGAATATAGTTCATAAAACTAACTACTTTCTTGAGCAACAAAGATCGAAAGCTATCAAGTCCAATCTAGGAAAATAACCAATCTCTAATTGTTGTTTACAATCCAAATAGGAAAACTTTAAGTTTACCAAGTTCAATTAATGAAACCTAAATCAATTTCAAACCATACTAACTTTTAATCTATTTTCCAAAATCTCCACATGCCAATAACAAATCTGCCTTTAATTTTCTAACTCTTAGAATCAAAGCAACTAAGCAATCAAGTGTTCCAATCTTTAAAGGAGATCCTACTGTCAAAAGAGATATTAAATCTCAAACTTACCTACAAAAGAAATTCTATTTAGTCAATCTTTAATATTTCAAACAATTCCATTAGAACTTCTCTATGTAATAAACTCTGCTTTATACACACTGGAGTTCTAAAATTGTTCCATCATAAAAAAGGAATCTGTTTCAAGTACAATAGCTCTTCTACAGGAATTAGAATTTTATTATATTTAAGACTACCAAGTCTACTTCACACCAACACTGTCATTTACAAACTTGATTACTAAAATAAATTTACCTATTCACTAATAAAAGAAACAACACTGCTTGAACTCTATGCTTATAAAAGTGAATTAGAAAAGAATATTCAGGCAGAGCTAAAAATAGAGCTTTAACTAATCTACGTTTCAACTCAATTCAAACGAACCGAGAGGTTTAAAATTCATCATTAAATTCCAAAATAGTTATGCTAAGATTTTAAACTAAATCAATCTATGGCTAAGAATGGATAAGAATATGAATAAAAGAAATCAGAACACACACTAGAAAATACACAATTTCAAATATTAACAGGCTGCAAACTCTCTCTATCTAACTTCATCTAACTTCCTCACAATATTTCAAAAACAATACATATTCTAAATATTTTATACAGAATGTCTGAAAATGCTAACCTATAGACTCTGGCCAGAGGTTCAATCACTCAATTACCGAATCCTACAATATGATCTAGCTACTGGAAATGAAAGAAAAAGGAATTCAGATTCAACATATTTAACTACTCTTCCTATTTCTCTCAAACCTACAATTCACCAAATTAAATATGCAAATACAGCTGGGATTAATCATGAATTAAATGCTCTGTCTATGCATGCTCAATAACATAAACAAGCCTGTCCACACACATTCAGTAATACAAGCAAATCCAACGCAAGCATATATATATATATCCCCAATCATGAGTCTTGTAAATCCTATTTATTTATTTATAAAACTACCAGCATACATATATATAAAAAACAGTATCATGAAGAAATGATATATGAGTTTGGTTACAGTAATAGGAAGAAAACAGAACTACGCATATATAACAAAGGTTGAAGGTGGGCCTTGCCTCCAACACTTCTAAATCTAAAACTGAAGGTTTAAAGAAAAACGCAATAGTAAATCAACAACTTGAAATCAAAGTTTTTACATTATATCATATCCATCATTTAAGTTTTCACATACATATTTATAGCTCGAATTACATCATGGGTCAACCACTAAAAAGGGTTGACCCTGCCCAAAATATCTACGCTTATCCAGGAGGATGAAAACAACTAACAACTGATCCAATGTAGAAAATAGGTTAAAACATCAGATTTTATTTGGATCCTTTGCAAACCAGCAATCAAGAAGCCTGGAACCCATGCATTGTTGAATATTAGGGCCCACGATTCTTAGATAGAGCAAGGGTGCATAATGACAATAGGTAGCTCACGGTCAATATGAAAGCGATTGAATGCAGAACCCACATGTTATTTTGGGAAAATAAGTCCCCCAGATATCTAAACCAATCGATACATGCTCAGTGAGTGCCGAAACAAGTGCAGGATCGAGCCACGAAGAAAAGAAAGTAGTTGTGCAAGAAACAAGACTTTGACAAAGGATCAATATTTTTAATCATAAGTTAGAGTTTTCAATTATAAGTTGAAATCCATTGAAATGATAAACAAAATAATGAAAATACCAAAAATTTACCTGTTTTAAGAAACTTGGGATATAGTCCTTGAAAATATATATTTGAACATAAAATATATAACAAGAAGGAGTCAAAGATGGCTGGTTCCTTATAAATTCGAACTAGAAATAGGGCAGTAGAAAGCAAAACAGGAATCCATCATCTCCCCCAGACTGAAGACCTTGCATGTCCCAATGCAAGAAAAATTTGACCCCGATATACAAAATTGAGAAACAAAATTGATGCTCAAAATTTGAGTTAAATTCCAGAGACTGAAGCTGATGTGTTAAACAACACTTGCACTTGAGGAGGGGATGGAGCTGTTCTCTGTTGTGCTTTGATAAATTCCTCAAGTTGTTTATCCTTTTTCCTCAACTGCTTCCTAAGAGTACGATTGGACCCAGTTATACCATCAACTAGGATTTGCAGGGATGCCACCTTAGTTTTCAAGACTGCATTTTCTTATTTAACAAATCGATCCAATCAAACATATTCCTGTAACTATTTAGTTAACTCAAAGTTTCTCTGTTGAAAATATTCAACCCCCTGGGATGAAGTAGCTGATCGATGAGATTTGATAGATTTCTGATCAGATTTTAAAACTTGAGATGCTGAGAAATGGATTGGAAACGAAGAATCTGCAACAGGACTCAGCATTGGAGGACTATAGTGGGAATCAGTTGAATGAGAATCATCACGTGCAGATGAAGAAGTAGATGAGGATAACTAGATGTGAATAGGTGCTTTATCTTTAGGTTCTGTCTTTTTCTTCTGGGCAGCCATACTACGGGTAAACCTATGGGTTGACAGAATAGGAGATTTCCCAAAGTCGGGCTATCCTTGCCCACTATCAAACTGAGAATTTGTTTGTCGCCCTTCTAACCCCCGAGGCTTCTTAGCATTGAACCTTCCTGCTTTCTTACAATTCTTAATTCCTTGTTCATGAATATGGCTAGGGGAATCACAATCTGATGTTTTAACAGAAGTTCGATCTTTAGAAACATTCACAGAGGATACCTTATCATGAGGATCAGGAATATGGGATTCATTTACTTCATTAACTAGAGGTGAAGTAATATGGGAGTTAGATAATTCATATAGAAATTTTTCCCAGGTCTGATTCTTTTTCTTCAATTCAGCTAAAACAACTATCTTAATAAGACCATGATGATACAGGCTATGAGTAGGGTTTTCTACATTTTTTTTGACTTGAGAGGCCATCTTCCCTAAGCTTTTCCAGAAATAAAATGGAAGTTGAGGAGCTTACCAAATTCAAAATGTGAAAGCAATCGAAAATGGCAGCCTTTGAAAGTAGAAAACCGACCTTCACAAGTAATAAGCTTGGTAATAATCAATAGAGGGTTTATAAAATCTTCTCTGATCCACAGTTTTGAAAACCTTTTTTCTCCCTTCACATTCAGGAACTCTGGTTTAAAAACATAGTCATAATCCTTGCGCGGTAGCTTGAAGTTCTTGAACCATAGGTCCCCTGTTCGTGGAATCCCTATATCCTGCGCAAACGATTCCTCTATGACTTGAAACACCAACAAACCTACCTTGGCAGTGTGACCATTGAATCCTAGGGAAAATTGCAAGGATATTGCATCGTCATGCCCCTGAAGAGTGGTTAAGAAATGATGCCATCCAGCTCGAACAAACAACTCACTGCAAGCTAAAAACTCGGGCATGTCCAATAATTGATCATAAGCAGTGGGTTCATGGTGATTAATCATCATGGAGACACAGGGATAGGATGAGGAACAGAGTAAATGGTTGAGTGAGAACACACAACAATTCGAATGGTCATCAAAAAACTCTATCAGACTCCCTCTAGATGGTAGGAACAAAAAATGGAACAAACCCATTTAAAAATATGATGGCAAGGAATGGAAAATTAGAATGGTAATGATGAATGTGCAAGGGAAATTATAATAGGTAGAGGCATGTACTTCCCATACTTCCTTGCCTTATAATAATAACGACGCATCCTAGGATAAATTCATAGCATTAAAACATATCAAATGTCACTTTTAGTCATGGGGTCGAGATTCAGACTTTAGAAAATTAATGACATCAATAAAAATTAAAGTGGCAAACTATTATATAAAACATAAACTATTGTGTATAAATGGAAATAAAATTTGCCACGATTTGTATGTCATTAAATTGTTTACAATAAAAGAGGTGATTCTGAGCATGGTTGAAAAATATACTTACGCCCAATTTAGGAACCAGAAGATACTTGTAAAATATGGGATATAATTAGTCAAGGTAAATTCCCATTATTTAATCATTTTTCAAATTAAAAAGATGCCTAGATTACAATAGTTAAAACTTACTCCAACGTTCTGGAAGTTACCTCAAAAATTTAATTTACCAGTTTTCCTAGTACTTATCCCAACACTCCATCCAGCACCTGACCCAACCTGAGTCTAGTATTTTCATGTTCAGATACAAGGGCATTTTCAAGCTTGCAGAGGTGGAAATGGTTTCCAGTAGGATGACAATGTTACAACCAAGGACAAATAACTTTGTTTCTCCAAAATGTCCAACTTTTATGAGTTGAAAAAGAAAACTAAAACTGCCTGAAAAATTTGTTATATGTAGCAAGTTCCTTGCACAGTTTCCATTAATGATATCCAGTTGTTGCTTCTTCATCTGACCACACATAAACAAGGTTAGGTTAGAAAACTACGCATTATTATCAATATAAAGGTAGAATTAAAAGGAATCGATGATCTGTCAATCTCATTCTCGCATCTAACTATTAAAAAGATTCAAAACTTCAATCCATAAATACAGACTTTCTCTTTTTATCCATATAGAATTTCTTCACAAAATATAGTGCCTTCTAAAAAAACAAGATAAGAGGAGTACTAAATGAGACCAATAGTGTACTGGTCAACTTGGCTCATCTACACACAAGAAGGTTTGAGTGGTGAAAATAAGGTTCATAGCTATGTTCATTGAATAACTAAACATAAGTACACTCTAGATGCATGAACCTCTTCTATAGTAAAGATCAAGTAATAGAGACTTAAAGCTTCTGAAGATGATTATCGAATGGCTATTATAGACAGTTCATTTTAATTTTCATTTAACCAAACATGTCTTCTCTTTAACATTTACAAAAGTACATTGTTCATACAAACAAGTATAAATGAGGCATTAAAGTAGATATCAAATTCAGAACCCACTGCCAGCGAGTATGTTCAATACTCTGATGGGGTAACTGTAATACCTAAGAAAATTATTCCCCAGGAAGAATGCCCCATTGCCAACAAGCCTATTTAGTAACCTGATGGGTTTACCTGTTTATACCACAGGCCGGTACCCGCTACCAGTGGACCTGTTCAGTATCCCGGTGGGTTAACCTCTTACACCCTTTTTCTATCAAAGTATCTTGTCCCAAATTCATCTTGAAGATAAGATTTACAGTTTGCTCCCGCATAGATGAGTGGGGGAGCATCTCGGAAAACCTTCTAGGAGTGGGATAGTATTAAATTGGAAGATTTTTTTTCTTGAAGCATGCCTATAAAGGTTTGTCTGTATGAACAACTAACCTCTATAACTGTATAAATTGAAAAACATGAGATGGCTGGAATTATTTATAATATATATATATATATATATATATATATATATATATATAATGAAATCCAATGGATAATGATCAAAAGATTCTTCAGTCTAAAGCCATCCCTTATAAAATTATGGTGGTGCCTGTCTGGATAATAACTCAATGTCCCCAGCTGTTACTACTTGTAAAAATGCTCGTTCAATCAAGTGTGAAACCAAGTCAAATTGCACTAGTATACTATGAGTCCATAAGTGAAACCCCTTGAGTCTTTAAATCACTAATCGAGGCACAACTAGATAGATAGACAACCTGTATGAATAAAGAAGAACAAGTCCATATAAAAGAATTGAATTGAAAACAACAAGTCCTATAGATATGACAAAGAAACATTTTTCAATTTTCATTTGATACAGGTATTCCAATAACTCAACAAAACTAGTAAAGATATTCAGAGTATCTTTTAGAAATTAATGCAAATTAGGAAAGTTCCTGAAAATTCTTTGTAAAAGGAATTAGCTTTCTAAAGTAAGAAAGGTAACATAAAGACTTCCCTTTTAAAATACCCTGAGCTCTCACCAAATAAAATACCTGCATAATTCAAAAGAGAACCTAATGATAAGAAAAAAACACTCCTGTACATATATACAAAGAAACAGTTCCATCAGATATTACTTCAAGAGAGAGTAGGAGGTGAAGAAGTCACTTCTTCACCTACCAACTCTAGCTCAGATTGCTGAGTCATATTACGAATGAATTCCTGCTTAGAAAGAGGTTTATGGTATACCTTCAACCGATGTCCATTTACCACAAATGTAACTTGTTCATCATCAATTGTTCTTATTTTGATAGAGCCATTATAAAAAACAGTCACAATTTCATATGGTCCCATCCACATGGTTGTAAGTTTACCTTTGAAGTGTTTAAATCTTGAGTCAAAAAATAGGGCCCAATCATCTTCTTGAAAAGTTTTCTGCT
Organism: Pseudotsuga menziesii; assembly: GCA_001517045.1. Lineage (NCBI taxonomy): Eukaryota > Viridiplantae > Streptophyta > Pinopsida > Pinales > Pinaceae > Pseudotsuga > Pseudotsuga menziesii. The sequence goes on from LPNX010373260.1 coordinate 474,789, forward strand.
TCAAAAAGTTGTTATGCCATTTAGTCCTTTGATTTTGGATTAAAGGAGTTCATTGGATAGCATCTTGTCTAATTTCATCAAGTTCATTTAACTGCATCAATCTTTGTTCCTGGGCTTCATCCAAATTCAGCCTGAATTGTGCAGCAGTACGGAAGGTTTTCACTTGAAATTCTATAGGGATCAAAACCTATTTCCCATAAAAAAGCTTATATGGATTATGTCCTATGGTATTTCTCCACGTAGTCCTATAAGCCCACAGTGCCTCTGGAATCCTATCTGCCTAGTCCTTATGATGCATTTTCATAGTTTTGGTCAAAATGGCTTCTAACACTTTGTTTGTTGACTCCACCTGACCATTTTCTTGGGGTTGGTAAGGAGAGGATTTATAGTGTTTAATCCCATACTGCTTTGTCAGTTCTTTCATTGATTTAGAGACAAACTGTGCTCCATTTTTAGTCACAATTTCACGAGGAATCCCAAAGCGAGTAAAAATTTCTGCATAAATAAACTCTATGACTGATTTCTCAGTGGCCCTTAGTAGAGATTTTTCTTCTACCCACTTAGTCACATAGTTAGTACAGACTAATATATATCTTTTTTTTCATGACATTGGTGAGATTGGCCCAACAAAGTCCAATCCCCACTTTTCAAAGGGTTCAATCTATACCTGGGTTTGTAAAGGCATTTCATCAGCAGCAGTGGGTCTCCCCATCTATAGACATCCATCATAGCCCTGTACATATTTTGTAGCACCTTTGAAAAGTGTGGGCTAGTAATAACCTTGATGTAACACCTTGTATGTTGTCCCCTTATCTAAAAAATGTCCTCTACAGGGCCCATCATGACAGGCTTGGAGGATATCATACATCTCATCTTCTCTTACACATTTTCTGATAATCAAATCTAGAGCAGTGCAAAAGAGATCATTACCTACCCATGAATAGTTGGCACTTTGTTGTATGATCCTTCGTTTTTCATATGATGGCAGATGAGCAAGTACTTTTCCTGTAACTAAATAATTGGCTATGTCTGCAAACCATGGTATTTTAATAGAGACAACAAACAAATGTTCGTCAGGAAAAGTATCATCTACAGGAACATTATCATCATTATGAGTCAATCACGAAAGAAAATATGCAACCAGATTTTCCTTTCCTGGTTTATCAATTATAGTAATGTTAAATTCCTATAGCAAAAGAATCCATCTAGTAACTCTGCCACTAGTTATAGGTTTATTCATCAAAAATATAATAGTAAAATGATCAGTGTGAACAAAAACATCATAGCCAGTAATGTAATGTTGAAATTTATTAATAGCATGAACTACTGCTAAAAATTCTTTTTCAGTCATTGTATAATTTAGTTCTGCTGGTGTAAAATTTTTACTGATAAAATAAATAGCATAATAAGATTGATTTTATTTTTGTCCAAGCACTCCCACTAGGGCAGTATTAGAAGCATCAGTTTGTATATGAAATGGCAAAGACCAGTTTGGTCCTCTCAAAACCAGTGTTGAAGACAATTCTATTTTTAAAGTGTCAAAAGATTCCTAACAGTGTTGATCCCAACAAAAATCAGCGTCTTTGGCTAACAACTTGAAAATTGGGGCTACTATCTTAGTAAAGTTGGCAATAAACCTATGGTAGTAACCCACATGTCCCAGAAAAATTCTAACTTCCTTTTGTGCAGTTGGTGGAGGTAAACTGGTAATGATTTCAATCTTTGTTGGATATACCTTGATACCCTCTGACGAGATATGATGTCCTAACGCAATGCCCTCAGTTAACATCATTTTGCACTTTTCATGACTTAAGGCAAGGTTTGTTTCTTAGCACCTTATTAGGACTTTTTCTAAGTTGTTTAAGGATTCTTTGAAATCATTACTATGTACTGTAAAATCGTCCATATATATTTCCACGCAATCATGAACCAAGTCAGCTAGAATTCCTAACACTGCCGTTTGGAAAGTAGCAGGGGCGTTACACAATCCGAATGGTAACACCTTGTAAGCATATGTTCCCCATGGAAAAGTGAAATTAGTTTTATCTTGGTCTTCCGGGGCTATTCTAATTTGATTGTATCCACTGTATTCATCAAGGAAAGAAAGATACCATTTCTCGGACAAAGTGTCCAAGACTTGATCTATAAAGGGGAGAGGAAAATAGTCTCTTAAAGTTGCTTTATTCATTTCCCAGAAATCTACTCATATTCTCCACTTACCTCCCTTCTTTGGGACAATCACCAAAGGAGATACCCATTTACTATCAGAAATGGGATAAATAAAATCTGCATCAAGTAATTTGTGTAACTCATCTTTTACAATATCTTTAAGAGCAAGGTTCATTCTCCTCTGTGCTTGCATTACATGCCTAATGTTCTTCTGAGTGTAAATATGATGGATACATGTGTCAAGGTGAACTCCCTTCATGTCAGTATAAGTCTAAGCAAATGCTCTAGACTATGCTTCTAGTAATTGGACTAACTGACTTTGTTGGTCTTGAGTCAAATTTGCATTAATAATTAAAGACCTTCTAGGACTGATCTCCATTGGTATGGTTAAGGATCCAACTTTCTCTTATATAAATAAAATCACGGATGATGAGATAGTTGAAGGGTCATACTATTCTTGAAATTTTTTAGTGAAAACATAATCCAAGTCAGAAAAGGACTGGGGAAAATCAACACTAGTAGTGGCTGAAATAAATTGATCTAAAATATCATCTTCAGTTTGGTCTTCCAGTCCCCTAGTTTGAATGATGGATAGTAAAGGCTGTTCAACATCCTCATCTCCATAAGGACTTTCTAACCATAACATGTTTTCTGTTACAGGTTGAGCTGGTGGATAAATGATAAGGTTCTATAGAGAAGTACCATTTGATATAGTTAAAATACCCTCTCTACATCCTATGAAAGCATTAGCAGTTGCTAACCAGGGTCTACCTAATATAACAGGGTGTTCCCTAATTGGATCTTTGGTTTGGAGTACTAGGAAATCCACTGGATACTCCCAAGAAGCTGCAGTGACTATAATGTCATCCAATGCCCCTACAGGTTTAACTGTACTCTTATCAGCCAATTCCAAAATGGTAGGAGTAGGTATGAGGAGATCATACAATTGTAATTTCTGCAAGGTGTTCATAGACATAACATTGATTGCTTCCCCCAAGTCAACTAGAGTGTTTCCTATGGGAATCTCATTAATACAAATAGTTACAACTGGGTTCCCAGGGTTTGCAAACTTTGGAAGTAAAGGATGGTACGAAATATAATCAGACATCTGGCCTATAACATATATTGTTAGTGGATCTTTTTGTTTTCGACCAGTATTCTTCAAACATAACTCTCTTACCATATTTGAATAAATAGGAACATCTCTAATGGCCTGCAGTAATGGAATTCGAATACAAACATTTCTTAACTAATTCTCAAGATCAAATTGCGAATGAACTATAGGTTTCTCTATTAATAACCTTTCTGGATAAGGAGGATCATTATTCAATTGTGGTTGTATAGTTGATTGAGAAATCTGAGTTCTAGGTACTTGAGTGTTTTCTAATGCATTTGGAACCTCTTCCTCCTCTTGAACTTCTTTTTCAGCAGTTTCTTCTCCACATTCTTCTTGAATAATCACTGCTCGAGGGGTTTTATTTAAAATTTTCCCAGACCTTAATTGTATTTCTTGTATAGGAGCTGAATGAATCACATAAGTTGGGGCCATTTGCATTTCAACATTATGAAGAGGCTGGGATGTCCTGTTATTAGGATTCAGTATAGGTTGAGAAGGAAACAACGTGGGTCGAGGGGGGTTTGGATTCGGATACTGTTGTGGAACTAGGGGTATAGGAGGAAGTGCAGGTGGTGTAAAACCAAGTAATAATTGTTTCACAATGGGTGGAAGTGGAGAGTAACTAGGAGGAGTATGTAATGGAGCTATTGGCTGAGTTCCTCCATAAGATTGTCCTCACCAGCCTTGTTGCCATGGTTCGGTTTGAGTAGGCTGAGATGGCCAATTTTTCCACATTCGTGGACTCCATGGTTGCCGAGGTTGTTGCATTAGGTAGTAATATGCAGGATTTTGAAAAGTAGGCTATGGGTACATGTTTTGGGGTCTAGGCTGCGATGGCCTTTTTGATGCATACGATTGATCCATGGGTTCATTATTAATCTTATAAAGGGATTGCAATTCTGGTAATGAAGGGAAATTATCAGTAGGGTGTTTGTCAGAAGAATGAGCACAAATTGAAACAATATTAATGGGACACTCTTTAAGAGGGTGTCTTTTTCTACATTTAGGATAGAATATATGTAGTGCTACAATGTCCTCTTCTTCTTGCCTCCTTTTAGTTTTCAACAAATCAAATTGAGAACTCAAGGTGCCTAAAATATCGGTTTTAAAATTTTCCAACAAGTTCCCTAATTCTATTCTTGTGACCCCACTAGTTCCTGTTGTTCTAGAAGTGCGAGAAGGACCCTCCCTCACATTTCTTCCAGCCTTGGCTCTAGTTCTAGAATATTTCCTACATAATTAAGTAATTTATTCAAAGGATTTATGGGACACATCTCCTGATGCCATGAGGTTGAGGATTTCCACATACTCTTCCAGAATCCCTTTTAGAAAAAGAGTTGTAACTGCATCTTCCTGTAGAGTATTATACTTAGACTTCTGTAGTACAAAGCTAAAGCGTTCAAGAAAATCCTCAAGACTCTTGTCTTCATGCTGTTGCATTTTAAAGATAACATTTTGAGAGTATTTAGGCCCACAGTAGTCTCGGTATTTCTTAAGGAAGGCACTCTTCATCTCATCCCATTCGAATAGTGGATTCTCCCAGACCCATAAACCATCTAAGTGCAGAGTCTTTAAGGGTGGAAGGAAACAGTTTTAACTTTTGTGTGTCATGTAAATAGTTAGAGGTCCTACACAAGATGCCAAATTCAAACAAAAAAATATCCGGATCTTCAGTACTTTTACCGTAGAAAGTAGGTAACGAAGATGCTGGGATATTTATCATATTGACATCATGTGCAAGATCCAAAATGGGGAAGCCAAAAGTTGTTTCTGTTTCTCCCTCTTGTTCTCCTTCACCTTCCATATGGTGTCCTATTTCCTGGTCACTCATAACAAGAGGATTCCTAAACCAATTGACACCTAACCTATCTCTCTTTGGGGATGGGATGAAATCCCAACGTTCTCTCCTAGGCTGTTGTTGAAAAGGAGAATTTGTGGTAGATTCTACTTGAGAAATCACCAAATTTTGTGTATGACCAAAAAGGGCATTCACTTTTTCCACGTCCACAATGTCAACCAAATTGGGGTCTTCCTTTATTGGTGAATTTTGAAGAGTTTGTGGTATCTCCACAGAGTGTAATAGTTCACCTTAAGGGATCTCAGTTTCCTCTAATCCGGTTTTTAATTCAACATATTTTTGGGTGCTATTTCCTTCTATCTTCTTTCCTGTATACCTATCCCTAGGGTTAGTTAGTGGCGGAGTTTTTTTTCCAAAAATATCTGAATGGATTTTAATGTGTCTACCTCTACTATCTCTAGGTCTCATAAAAAAATTAACTGTAAATAACAAAACTTCTAATTAACAAATCAAATAAAAACACCTACGCTATAGACGGGTTTCAAGGAACTTGTTATAATAGATGTGCAGGTTCTTACCTCTCATCTTACCTCCCCTTCTCTTCCAATCTGCAAAAACTAATCACACCAAAAAGAAACAACCAACAAATCAATAGAAAACAAGCAAAATACCAGCTTACCTTGGAGCAACTCCCCGACAACAGCACCAAAATGTTGGGTAAAACATAATCAATTAATTTACCTTAAATTTAATTATCGACTGGGATACGTAAGATTCGAGTTACTACACTATATGTGCAGGGTAAGATAATTTAAAGCTAATTCCTAGGGTGACTTCAATCTACTCTCATGCAAAGAGAAAGAACATAGTTCATAAAACTAACTACTTTCTTGAGAAACAAAGATCAAAAGTTGTCAAGTCTAATCTAGGAAAAGAACCAATCTCTAATTGTTGTTTACAATCCAAATAGGAAAACTTTAAGTTTACCAAGTTCAATTAATGAAACGTAAATCAATTTCAAACCATACTAACTTTTAATCTATTTTCCAAAATCTCCACATGCCAATAACAAATCTACCTTTAATTTCCTAACTCTTAGAATCGAAGAAACTAAGCAATCAAGTGTTCCAATCTTTAAAGGATATCCTAATGTCAAAAGAGATCTTAAATCTCAAACTTACCTACAAAAGAAATGCTATTTAGTCAACATTTAATGTTTCAAACAATTCCAATAGAACTTCTCTATGTAATAAACTCTACTTTATACACACTAGAGTTCTAAAACTGTTCCATCATAAAAAAGGAATCTGTTTCAAGTACAATAGCTCTTCTACATGAATTCGAATTTTATTATCTTTAAGACTGCCAAGTCTACTTCACACCAACACTCTCATTTACAAAATAATTACTGAAATAAATTTACCTATCCACTAATAAAAGAAACAACACTGCAGACTCTATTCTTATAAAAGTGAATTGGAAAAGAATATTCAGGCAGAGAAAAAATAGAGCTTTAACTAATCTACGTTTCAACTCAATTCAATCGAACCAAGAGGTTTAACATTCATCATTAAATTCCAAAATAGTTATTCTAAGCCTTTAAACTAAATCAATCTATGGCTAAGAATGGATAAGAAGATGAATAAAAAAACAGAACACACACTAGAAAATACACGATTTCAAATATTAACAGGCTGCAAACTCTCTCTCTCTAACTTCATCCAACTTCCTCACAATCTTTGAAAAACAATACATATTCTAAATCATTTATACAAAAATTCTGAAAATGCTAACCTACAGACTCTAGCCAGAGGTTCAATCACTCAGTTACTGAATCCTACAATATGATCTAGCTACTGGAAACAAAAGAAAAAGGAATTCATATTCAACATATTTAACTACTTTTCCTATTTCTCTCAAACCTACAATTCACCAAATTAAATATACAAATAAAACTGGGATTAATCATGAATTAAATACTCTGTCTATGCATGCTCAGTAACATAAACAATCCTGTCCACACACATTTAGTAATACAAGCAAATCCAATGCAAGCATATATACATATATCCCCAATCATGAGTCTTGTAAATCCTGTCTATTTATTTATAAAACTACCAACATACATATATATAAAAAATAGTATCAGGAAGAAATGATATATGAGTTTGCTTACAGTAATAGGAAGAAAATAGAACTATGCATATATAACAAAGGTTGAAGGTGGGCCCTGCCTCCAACACTTATAAATCTGAAACTAAAGGTTTAAAGAAAAACGCAGTAGTAAATCAACAATTTGAAATCAGAGTTTTTACAGTATATCATATCCATCATTTAAGCTTTCACATACATATTTATAGCTCAAATTACATCACGGGTCAACCACTAAAAAGGGTCGACCCTGCCCAAAAGATCTACGCTTATCCAGGAGGATGAAAACAACTAACAACTGATCCAATGCAGAAAATAGGTTAAAACATCAGATTTGATTCGGATCCTTTGCAAGCCAGTGATCAAGAAGCCTGGAACCCACGTGTTGTTGAAGATTAGGGCCCATGATTCTTGGATAGAGCAAGGTTTCATAATGCCAATAGGTAGCTCATGGTCAATATGAAAGCAATTGAATGCAGAACCCACATGTTATTTTGGGAAAATAAATCCTCCGGATATATGAACCAATCGATATATGCTTAGTGAGTGCCGGAACAGGTGCGGGATCGAGCCACCAAGAAAAGAAAGTAACTATGCGGGAAACAAGACTTTGACAAAGGATCAGCATTTTTAATCATAAGTTAGATTTTTCAATTATAAGTTGAAATCCATCGAAATGATAAAGAAAATAACGAAAATACCAAAAATTTACCTGTTTTAAGAACCTTGGGATATAGTCCTTGAAAATATATATTTGAACATAAAATATATAACAAGAGGGAGTCAAAGATGGATGGTTTCTTATAAATTCAAACTAGAAATAAGGCAGTAAGCAAGCAAAACAGGAGGCCATCAAACCCTAGATCATCCAGCTCCAGAACCAGGACGAACACCTCAAATCGGTAAGATCTAATATTTTGCTATTTTCATTTGAGGTTCTCATTTCAAAGTGATCTATCACATCAACTTGATGATAAGCTTGGTGAATTTGACAACTTCCAAGCAATGAAGTATATGATCCTCTGAAGAAAATGAATTGGACACCTACATAAGTAGAGAGGTTCTAGTTCCAGAGGGAGATGAGGCTAAAAGCCTTACACTAGGAGAAATTGGTCAATGATAAGAAGATCATTGTTGATTTAGTCACGGATCAACTTGTACCACAAGTGTCTTCCCTAAAGACACTGAAAGAGATGTTTGATTCCTTGACCAAGATATTTGAAGGGAAGAACATAAAATGGAATATGACCTTAAGAAACCAGTTGAAGAATGTGAAAATCCAGAATGCAGAGACCATATAGTCATATGTCACAAGGGTCTCTCAAATCAAAGAACAACTTGTAGCAGTAGAAGAATAAGTGGTGATAGCCACCTTGAATGGCCTCCTAGAATCATGGGATTCATTCATGCGAGGAATGTGTGCTAGAAGGAAGTGATTACTTTCAGCAGACTCTAGGAATAAGAAGAAGCTTGACTCATAATAAGAGAATAGAAGATGGGAGCAACTGAAGATCAAGCTCTCACCATCCAAAGAAGTTTCCTCAAGCAATGAGGAATATGAAGATCTCAACTCTTGAAGAACCTCTTATTCATCTTAGCAGTTGGATAAGAAAAGATTATATTACGAATGAATAATATGATGAAGCTAGAGGATCAAGGAGGAGTCTACCCATGAAACAAATAAAGATAAGTATTCAATTGTCATTTCATGATATTGCTTTTTTATGCATTTTTTTATATTCAGTTAATGTAGTATGCATGATAGAATGTTTGCATTAACGACATTATACTACTAATATGCATGTTATGGGTAAGTAGCTCATGGTGCTATACAACTCTCCATTGCTGCTTATCTAGAATGAAACCTCTTTGCTGACATATTGGATTAGTGCACAATCTCAATGTTGTCCTGATAGAGATGGAAGGCATCTAGAAAGTTTCCATGAGATATGGATGAATGTTGTATTGGCCAAAATAGTTGCATAATCATATATCTTGAGGCAAAAGAATTTTTCATTATGAATATACCTTATGAAATGTTTTTAACCATGCAACTAATGCATTTGAATTGTAGGAAAGACTGCGTAAAATCACCTACAAGCAAAGAAGGATGAGACTTGTTCCAAAGAACAAGTGACGACAGTTCAAGAGGAAGAATAATATGACGAATGCAGTGACATCATTGATGCAAAACCTTGCAGCTATGAAGAAGTAACCAAGAAGAAAGGGAAGACCAATTCAAGAAGAATGATGTCCAGGATGCAGTATCGATACGTGAAGGGAAGTTCGTAGTTCCATCATGCAGTAGATGGAAACATCGTGGGATACAAGGAAAGATTCATATCACAAGGCTTCTCACGAAAAGAAGGCATATACTACGAAGAGACATTTACAGCCAGTGGGAGTTGAAACACATACATGATGAGATTGATGAAGATATTAACCTTTTCTACAAGATTAAAGATGAAAGTCTATACACTAGATGGATACATAGAATATTAGTAGCATAGGAAGTTACATGCCACTCTGGTACAAAATGTTTCAATGCATAGAGTATAGAAGATAGAGGGAGTATGATGCTCCGCTTCAAAGGGAGTGACTACAGAATATCCTGAGATTCAACATGGTACGACAGGATGGACATATTACTGATGACTCTAGGATTTACCAAAAGTAAAGTAGATTCCAACTTTTACTACAAGGTTGAAGATGGCAACCCAGTAATGCTCCTACTGTATGTAGATGATCTATTTGCAACAGGTGTAGATGAGTTTATTGCTGATACGAAGAGGAAGCTTGCTGCCGAGTTAGAAATGAAGGACTTGGGTATGATGCAATAATTTCTAGGCATGGAGGTGTGGCAGAATGCAGATGGAATTTCTCTTGGACATGGGAAATATACGGTAGAGATCCTGAAGAGATTCGGGATGATGGACTGCAAGGCCATGACCACACCTATGGCATCGAACTTGAAGCTATTGAGTGATGCTTCATTAGAAGTGGTTGATGCTACGATGTATCGTTAGATGATTGGGTCCTTGATGTACTTGACAAACACAAGACTAGATGTTTTCTTTGCTGTGAACACCTTGAGCTAGTTCCTGATAGATCTGAGACATGTTCACTTGATTGCTGCAAAGCATATTCTGAGGTACTTGAGGGGTACAGTTGATTATGAGCTCAAGTATGAGGTGAATCAAAAGATTAACCTAGAGGGTTATGTTGATTCATATTGGGCAGGATATTCCATCGATAAGAAGAGCACTTCAGGGTGTTGCTTCAGTATAGGATCAGGTGTGATCTCTTGGTTTAGCAGGAAGCAATCCTATGTGGCATTGAGTATAGCTGAAGCAGAGTATGTCATAGCTTGTTCAACTAGTTGTGAGGTAGTATGGATGAGGAAGCTACTGTCTAATTTATTTGATCTCCAGTTAGATGCTACTTGTATATATTGTGACAACCAGAGTTGTGTGAATTTGTTAGAGAACTCGATGTTCCATGACAAGTCGAAGCATTTTGAGATCAAATATCACTATATCAGGGATATGGTGTAGAGAGGAGCAGTGAAGCTCCAGTATGTTGCAACGGACGAACAGACAACTAATGTGTTGACAAAGCCATTATCTAGAGTGAAGTTTGAGTACTTCAGGGAGAAGCTTAGTGTTCTCCATATTGAGGTTCCTTCCAAGGGGAAGTGATAAGTCTGTGAGCCATTCTGACATGGTGAAAAGATTAAGTTCCTTTCATGGTTAGATGCAAGGGCTAAGCCATTTTGTCATGGTGAGAGGATTGGTTCCTTCCATGTCAGATATGAGTGCTGAGCCATTTTGATATTACTGTAGGATTGGTTCCTACATGATCAGATACAAGGGTTATTACCATTCTTTGAATGGAGGTGCCTGGTTAGTTACCAGGAATACTCGGTTTGGGACTAAGGGAATTTCTAATATGACTGTGAGATGTAGTATTACATGATCATATGTGAGTGCATGGCCATTCTGATGTGATTGATGGATTTCTCACTTGATCATATATAAGGGTTGATGCCATTCTCTAGGAGAATGGAGGCACCTGGTCAGTTACCAGGAAATCTCAGTCTGGGACTGAGGGCCATTCTGATATGACTGTGGGAGGTGTTCTCACATGATCAGATATGAGTGTTTGGCCATTCTGACAAGTGAAGGCCAAATGTAAGGGCTGGGCCATTCTGACGAGTCAAGGTCTTGTGTAAGGGCTGGGCCATTTTGACGAGTCAAGGTCAGATGTAAGGGCTGGGCCATTCTGACGAGTCAAGGTCAGATGTAAGGGCTGGGCCTTTTTAACATGGTGAGAGGATGAAGTTCCTTCCATGGTCAGATGTAAGGGTTGGGCCATTTTGACATGGTGATGGGATTAAGTTCCTCTCTTAGTCAGATGTGAGTGCTGGGTGTGCTTTTCTGACAAGTCAAGGTTAGATGTAAGTGCTGGATGGGCCATTCTGACTTAGGGTCAGATATAAGCGCTGAAGAAGACCTACATGGAGGCTAGGCTTACACCCACCATGAAAAAGGGTTGGCTCTGTAGAACTTCCTGTGACGAGAAGAATCATGAGATAGCACTAGTGATGATCCAGATCGAGTGATGATTTAGATCCAATGATGATGATCCAGCAATGATGATCCAGATCGAGTGATGATCCATATCCAGTGATGTTGATCCAGCAGAGATGATATAGATCCAGTGATGATGATCCAGATCGAGTGGTGATCCATATCCAGTGATGTTGATCTAGCAGAGATGATCCAGATCAAGTGATGATCCAGATCTAGTGATGATGATCTAGATCCAGATGAAAATGACTTGAAGATAAAGATGTCCTGAAGATGAAGATGATGACGACTCGATGATGTTCCAGATGATACAGAGAAGAAGACTTGTGCTGATAAATTGTGTCGAGAGAATACCTTCCTAGTTAAGAGGGAGTATTGATGTAATTGTAACTTTGGAATGTATTCACTTGTATATCTTATGTATTGTACCCCAATGTTTATTCTAGGAAGTATCTGTAATGTAATTGAGTCATGTCATGCCCCTATGTTCCCATTAGGAGGTTCTATAATGTAAACAAGTCATGTCAAGTAATTGTGGGTAACCCTCCTATTCGTCAAGGGTTAAATTCCCCGTAGTTGTGGGGCCCTAGGGTTATTAGACTATCCTAGAGAAGTCAAACCTAGGTGAGTCATTGTAAGTCGGGGAAATAGTCCCCATTATTGTGTTAAGGATAATCCTCCTTGTTGGTCGGAGGAGGAAAAGTCCCCACAAGTTGTGGGGCACTAGGGTTATTAGACACTCCTAGAGATGTCGGCTCTAGTAAGTAATTGTTAAGTGAGGTCGACATATTGGAGTGGGTTTCAAGTGAATGAAAGAATATAAATAGAGAGTGAGCCTCTCTATTTATCACACACACACACTCACTCATTGGGGTGCATGAGTGAGAGGAGAATTTTTTGGGATGAGAGAGAGAGATTACTGCTGTCGGGAGATCATCTTTATGTTTTTGGGTTTTACTTTTGGTACTGATTCTATCTCTGAGGAATTTGTGGGGTTTTCTCCTTTATGGTTTCCTCGAGGAAAATTCTTTGTGTCTCTTGACTCTTATGTTTATTGTTGTGCATGTTATTCTCTCAGTTAAAGATCCTAAGATCATAATGCTAGATTGAATAATAAAAATCTAACACCAGTAACTTCTTCTCTCACTCATGCGCCCCAATGAGTGAGTGTGTGTGTGATAAATAGAGAGGCACACTCTCTATTTATATTCTTTCGTTCACTTAATGTCCACCTCAACATGTTGACCCCACTTAACAATTACTTACCAGGGCCGACATCTCTATGAGAGTCTATAACCCTAGTGCCCCACAACTGTGGGGACTTTGCCCCACAGGGACTTCACTTAATGAACCTCTCACATAGCACATGCAATCATGGGATATTAAAAAATACCCTTAATTTCAAGAGATATTCATGACCCAAACTCTTTTTGTTGAAACCCCCTCCCAATACTTAAAACCTCCTCCTCACTCCTTTTTATAACTCAATCCTTATAAACCACCATATGCACCCCCAGCTTAAACCCCTCATCCCCCCAATACCTGCAATATATTGGTTTGATTTTTTATAATTTTAAAACCCACAATATGAAATAACGTGATAGGGTATTGGTCAACAAGTGAAGCCCCCGTGCTTTGCCCCTCTAACCAACAAGGAGAGTTAACCTTAACACAATGGTGGGGACTATTTGCTCAACTTACAATAACTCACCTAGGGCTGAATTCTATAGGATAGTCTAATAACCCTAAGGCCCCACAACTACGGGGACTTTAACCCTTTTTCAATAGGAGGGTTACCCACAATGAATTTACATGATTTATTTACATTATTGAATCTCCCAATAGGAACATCGAGGCATGAATAGACTCAAATACATTACAGACACTTCCCAGAATAAACATCGGGGTGCAATACATAAGATAAACAAGTGAATACATTCTGAAACTACAAATACATCAACACTCCCTCTTAACTAGGAAGGTATTCTCTTGACACAATTTATCAGCACCGTTGATGTAATTGTAACTTCGAAATGTATTCACTTGTATATCTTATGTATGGTACCTTGATGTTTATTCCAGGAAGTGTTTGTAATGTAATTGAGTCATGTCATTCCCCGATGTTTCGATCAAGAGTTTTTATAATGTAAACAAGTCATGTCAAGTCATTGTGGGTAACCCTCCTATTGATCAACGGTTAAAGTCCCCATAGTTGCAGGGCTCTAGGGTTATTAGACTCTCCTAGTGAAGTCAGCCCTAGTGAGTTATTGTCAAGTCGAGAATTAGTATAAATAGAGAGTGAGCCTCTCTATTTATCACACACTCACTCACACTTAGTTGTAGTGCATAGCTAAGGGATAAGAAGTTGTTGGGGCTAGAAAGAAAGAGGCTACTGCTATTGGGAGATAATCTTACTATTTTCGGGTTTTAATTTTGGTACTGATTCTATCTCTGAGGAAGTTGTGGGGTTTTGTCCATTTATGGTTTCCCCTAGGAAAAACACTGTGTTCATTGTCTCTTGTGTTTCATTGTTTTGTTTGTTATTCTCTCAGTTAAAGATCCTAATATAATGCAAACTTAAATGTTAAAAATCTAACATGGTATCAGAGCTAACCTGGGAAGAAGACACTGTGCAGCTGTGGGAAAATAGGGTTTCCTACTTTTTGGATCTATCTCCATATATTTTCAGCAAAATAAGGTTGGGATGACTCTCCTCCCTAGGGTGCATCTTTTTGTCGAAGCAGAATTTGATTCTGAGCATTTTCAATTTTTGACCCAACACTACTACCGAAAATTAGGGCTTTCCACAGAAGTGGAATTTTTGAGTGAGCCCAGGCTTGGATTGATCTCCTCCTAAAAATCAAAGTTTAGAGATAAAGATCAAAGCATTTGGTTGGACAGAACTCTAGGAAAGTCAAACCCTAATCTGCTTTTGAACTAGCACTGCAGAAATTCAGCTCCAAATCCAGATCTAACATCTTGACTTGGTAAGATCTAAATATTTTGTATTTCCATTTGAGGTTCTCAGTTAAGATGTCTCCTTATACCAAGATTGATGAAAATCTTGAGGGAGGTGATAACTTCTAATCCTAGAAGTATAGGATCTCCCTGTTCCTTGAAGAAGATGAGTTGGACTCCTACATCAATGAGGAGGTTCAAGTTCCAGAGGAAGATGAGGCTAAGGCCTTACACAAGAAGAAGTTGGTTATGGCTAAGAGGATTATTGCTGATTCAGTCAAGTATCACCTCATGCCACAGGTGTCCTCCCTCAAGACACATAAAGCTAATTTTGATGCCCTAACCAAACTGTTTGAAGGGAAGAACATAAACCGGAAGATGACTTTGAGGAACTAGTTAAAGAATGTAAAGATCCAAAATGAGGAGACCATACAGTCATACTTTACAAGGGGTCTCCCAGATCAAAGAACAACTTGAAGCAGTAGATGAAGAAGTGGATAATGTAGAAATTGTGATGACAACCTTGAATGGTCTCCCTAGATCATGGGATTCTTTCATCCAAGGAATCTGTGCTAGAAAGAAGCTAATCAAGTTCAGCAGACTGTGGAAAGAATGCTCACAAGAAGAAGCTCGAATAGTAGCTCGAGAAGAAAAGATGGGAAATGAATATCAAGCTCTCATAGTACACTCCAAGAAAGTCAGAAGGGAAAATCATCATCACCAAGGTAAGCACTCTCATCAGAAAGATAATTTTGTGAAGAAGGATCTATCCAAACTCAGATGCTATACATGTGATAAAAGAGGTCACTTTGGTAGAAATTGTCCCATGAATAAGAGTGGATATAAGAAGAAGAAGAACTCCAAAATAAGACACCATGCTCACACTACTGAGGATTATGATCCTCCCATAAAGAGAGTAAAACAAGAAAGTGAAGACTCTTCAAGTGATGAAGAATATGTTCTGATCTCCGCTCTCATGGGAACTGTCACACATGGAAACAAAGATCATTAGAGGAAATTTCAACTCAAAATGGGCCTTTTAAATTTTATTCAAATTCCATGTCATCATGTGTTAGCCAATGAAATTGCTTTAAATTTGAAATACCATATAGGTCTTAAACACTTTTTTAATATAAATTTGGGGATAGGTATCATAAAAAAAACTACTTTTTTTGTTTGTATTTTTGACATATCTCCCTGTGTTTTTACTCAAATTTCAATCGGGAGAGCTTGTTGGATGTGGAATCAAATTCCGCATCCAACGAGCTCTCTCGATCAAAATTTGAGTAAAAACACAAGGAGATATGTCAAAAATACAAACAAAAAAGTAGTTTTTTTCTTTTCTTCCTCCAAAATTAATAAATATTATTTTATTATTTTAACTATTATTTTATTAGTTCATTTTAGGAGGCCCATTTTGAGTTGAAATTTCCTCTAATGTGGTTTATTGATAGTGGGGCTTCCAAACACATGATAGGATTCGAAGAGTCTTTTGAGAAACTATCCAAACATAATTCACCCCATAAGGTGAAACTTGGGGATGACTACCAATATCCCATAAAAGGTAGTGGTTAATCCACCTACAAGCTAGACTCTGGAAAGTCTATGAAAATGAAGGATGTCTTGTTTGTACTAGGACTAAAGAATAATATTCTCTCCATATCGACACTAGATGCAAAAGGCATGAGGGTTGCATTTGTAGATGGCTAAGTCCTCATGTGGCAAAGAGGAAATACTATTGACGATGCAATAGTAATTGGAGAACAAGAAGGAGGATTATACAAATTGAAGGGCCATCCAAAACAAGATTTGGTCCATGACATAGTAGAGCCAAATGAACTTTGGCATAGAAGGCTTGCACATGTGCATTATAGAGCACTACCACTTGCAAGCAAAGTTGTTGAGGGTCTTCTAGAAATTCATGAAAAACATGAAGGAGTCTACAAAGGATGTGTGAAAGGAAAGAACACAAAGAATACATTTCCAAGTAGTGAAATAAAAGCAAAAGGAATATTGGAAATCATTCACTCCGATGTATGTGGTCCAATCTCATCCAGTTCTCTAAGCGGGTATGTATACTATGTTTCTTTTATTGATGATTTTTCTTGGAAGACATGGATATACTTTATGAACAACAAAGATGAAGTATTCAGCAAATTCAAGGAATTCAAAGCCTTGATCGAGAACCACACTGAAAAGAAGATCAAGACCTTTTGATCAGATAATGGCGAAGAATTCACATCAAATGAATTCAAAGAGTTATGTAAAGATTCAGGGATTAAGAGGGAGTTATCCACTCCATATAATCCACAACAGAATGGGGTTGCATAAAGGAAGAATAGAACTATCATGGAAGCTTCCAGGGAAATGCTTCATAATCAAGATCTTCCCATGCATCTATGGGCAGAAGCTGCCAGAATAGCGGTGTATGTATAGAACCGTACTCCACATAGAGTACTCGAGAACAAGACACCTGAAGAAGTCTTTTTCGGCAAGAAACTAGAAGTTAGCCATCTCAGAATATTTGGTTGTCCAGTGTACATACACATTCCAAAAGAAAAGAGGACAAAGTTAGATCCTTCAGGAAAGAAGGGTATATTTGTGGGATACTCTGAAATCTTGAAGGCTTACAGAATATACTTCCCAGGATTCAAGAAGATCGACATCAGTAGGGACATAACATTTGATGAAGACTCAGCTTACAACAAATCCAGAAAGAGACCTGTTGAAGATCGTGAAGAAATAGAAGCACCCAGAATTCATGACACAACCATTAACGAAGAAATTCAAGAAGAATACCGAGAACTAGAAGAACATGTAGATCCACCTCAGGAGAATAATCCCTCATAAGAGGAAACCTGCTTGGGTACGAGAAGCTATCCAAGGTGCAGAAATATATGGGGCTACAGAAGAGAACAATAGAGAAAGAAAGAGGACCAAGTCCTACTCTTGGTATGTAGCTTTATTATGTGACTTCATCGATAAAGAACCTTCCAACTATGAAGAAACAATAGAAAGGAAAGAATGGAAGAATGCTATGATCAAAGAATATCAATTGATCATGAAGAATGATGTTTGGGATGTTGTCCCAAGACCATAAAGGAAGTCTGTTGTAAATTTCAAATGGATCTACAAGATCAAGTATGCTACAGATGGCAGCATAGAGAAATATAAAGCAAGATTCATGGCTCATGGCTTCTCATAGAAAGAAGGAATAGATTATGAAGAAACCTTTTCACCTGTAGCCAGATACACTTCCATTAGATCAGTACTTTCTCTGGCTGCAGTGATGAAATGGAAGATACACCAAATAGATGTCAAGATTGCTTTCTTGAATGGTGTAGTGGAAGAGGAACTATATGTAGAGCATCCACTCGGTTTCGAGACACATGATAGGGAGTCTCATGTGTATAGATTGAAGAAATCCTTGTACGGTTTGAAATAGGCACCCAAGACATGGTACGACAAAATTGATGGCTTTCTATCCAGTTTGGGCTTTACCAAAAGTAAAGCAGATTCCAACCTTTACTACAAGGTTGAGGATGGCAACTCAGTGATACTCCTACTATATGTAGATGATCTATTTTTAACAGGTATGGATGGGTTGATTGCTAATACGTAGAGAAATCTTACTTCCTAGTTTTAAATGAAGGACTTGGGTATGATGCACTATTTTCTAGGCATGGAGGTGTGGAAAAATGAGGATGGAATCTCCCTTGGACAAGGGAAGTATGCAGTAGAGATATTGAAGAGGTTTGGGATGATGGATTGCAAGGCCATGACCACACCTATGGAATAGAACTTGAAGCTATTGAGTGATTCTTCATCAGAAGCGATTGATGCTACGATGTATTGTTAGATGATTGGGCTCTTGATGTACCTGATGAACACGAGACCAGATATTTGCTTTGTCGTGAACACCTTAAGCCAATTCCTGACATATCCGAGACATGCTCACTTGATTGCTGCAAAGAATATTCTGAGATACCTAAGGAGTACAGTTGATTATGGGCTCAAGTATGAGGCGAATCAGAAGATTAACCTAGAGGTTTATGTTGATTCAGATTGGGTAGGTAGTACCATCGATAGGAAGAGCACCTCAGGGTGTTGCTTTAGTATGGGATTAGGTGTGATATCTTAGTTTGGTAGGAAGAAATCCTGTGTGGAACTGAGTACAGCTGAAGCAGAGTACGTCGCATCTTATTCAGCTAGTTGTGAGGTAGTATGGCTGAGGAAGCTACTATCTGATTTATTTGATCTCCAGTTGCATGCTACTTGTATATATTGGGACAACCAAAGTTGTGTGAAGTTGTTGGAGAACCCGGTATTCCATGACAAGTTAAAGAATATCAAGATCAAGTATCACTATATCAGGGATATGGTGCAGAAAGGAGCAGTGAAGCTCTAGTATGCTGTGACGGATGAACAGATAGCTGATGTGTTGACAAAGCCATTAGCCAGAGTGAAGTTTGAGTACTTCAAGGAGAAGCTTGGTGTTCTCCAGATCGAGGTTCCCTGCAAAGGGAAGTGATGAGTCCCTGATCCATTCTGATGTGACTATAGGATTGGTTCCTACATGATTAGATATAAGCGCTAAATGCCATTCTTGGAATGGAGGCACCCGATCAGTTACTAGGAATACTCAGTCTAGGACTAAGGGCCATTCTGATGTGACTGTAGGATTGGTTTCTACATGATCAGATATAAGTGCAGATCCATTCTAATGTGACTGTAGGATTGGTTCCTACATGATCATATGTAAGTGCAGATCCATTCCAGGGTGATTGTAGGATTGGTTCCTACATGATCAGATCTAAGTGCAGAGCCATTCTGAGGCGATTGTAGGATTGGTTCCTACATGATCAGATGTAAGTGTAGATCCCTTTCGACATGTACGTAGTATTGGTTCCTTGCATGGTTGAATGTAAGTGATGGTCCTTTCTAACATAGATGACTGAATTGGTTCCTCTCATTGTCATATATGAGTGCTTGTCCTTTCTGACAAGGTTGTGGGATGTGTTCCCACATGGTCAGATGTGAGTGCTGGGTGCACCTTTCTGATGTGATTGTAGGATTGGTCCCTACATGATCAGATGTAAGTTTTGGGTGAGCCATTCTAACTTAGGGTTAGATATAAGTGTTGGAAAAGACCTACAAGGAGGCTAGGCCTATAACCAGCATGAAAAAGGGTTGTCTCTGTAGAAATTCCTATGACGATAAGAATCAAGAGATAGCACCTGTGATGATGATCTAGCAAAGATGTTCCAGAAACAGAGATGATCCAGATCAAGTGATGATATAGATCTAGTGATGATGATCTAGATTGAGTAATGATCCAGATCCAGATGAAAATGACTTGAAGATGACAAGGACTCGATGATGATCCAGATGATACAGAGAAGAAGACTTGTGTTGCTAAATTGTGTCGAGAGAATAGCTTCCTAGTTAAGAGGTATTTTTGATGTAATTGTAACTTCGGAATGTATTCACTTGTATATCTTATGTATTGTACCCTGATGTTTATTCCAGGAAGTGTTTGTAATGTAATTGAGTCATGTCATGCCCTGATGTTCCGATGGGGGGTTTCTATATTAATGTAAACAAGTCATGTCAAGTCATTGTGGTTAAACCTCCTATTGATCAAGGGTTAAAGTCCCCGTAGTTGCGGGGCCCTAGGTTTATTAGACTCTCCTAGTGAAGTCAGCCCTAGTGAGTTATTTTCAAGTTGGGAATTAGTATAAATAGAGAGTGAGCCTCTCTATTTATCACACACTCACTCACACTCAGTTGTAGCATATAGCTAAGGGAGAAGAAGTTGTTGGGGCTAGAAATAAAGAGGCTACTGCTATCGGGAGATCATCTTACTATTTTGGGGTTTTACTTTTGGTGCTGACTCTATCTCTGAGGAAGTTGTGTGGTTTTCTCCATTTATGGTTTCCCTAAGGAAAAAAACTATGTTCATTGTCTCTTATGTTTGATTTTTGTGCTTGTTATTCTCTCAGTTAAATATCCTAATATAATGCTAGCTTAAATGTTAAAAATATAACAAGCACAAGTCTTCTTCTCTATATCATCTGGATCATCATCGAGTCCTTGTCATCTTCATATTCAAGTCATATTCATCTTGATCTGGATCATCACTCGATCTAGATCATCACTACTGGATCATCATCACTGGATCTATATCATCACTGGATCTGGATCATCACTGTTGGATCATCATCACTAGATCATCATCACGGCTGCTATCTCATGATTCTTCTCGTCACAGGAAGTTCTATAGAGCCAACCCTTTTTCATGTTGGTTGTAGGCCTAGCCTCCATGTAGTTCTTCTTCAGTGCTTATATCTAACCCTAAGTTAGAATGGCCAGCACTCACATCTGACCATGAGAGGAACACATCCAACAACATGTCAGAAAGGCACAACACTTACATTCACCATCATGATAGGACACAACTACTATCATCTGTGAAAAGGAACAACACTCACATCCACTAGCATGGTAGGACACACCTACTACCATCTATGGAAAGGCACAACACTTACAATCACCAGCATGGTAGGACACACCTACTACCATCTGCAAAAAGGATCGGCACTCACATCGACCAGCATGATAGGACACAACTACTATCATCTGTGGAAAGGAACAACACTTACAATCACTAGCATGATAGGACACAACTGATATCATCTGTGAAAAGGCACAGCACTCACATCAACTGACATGATAGGAAACACCATCTATCATCCATGGAAGGGCTCAACACTTATATTCGACCATGCGATGAACCAATCCAACCTACATGTCGAAAGGGCTCTGCACTTATATTCGAACATGCGAGGAACCAATTCAACCTACATGTCGAAAGGGCTCTCAACCCCAGGTTGAGGATTCCTGGTAACTGACCAGGTGCCTCCATTCTCCTAGAGAATGGAATCAAACCTTATATCTTATCAAGTGGGAACACATCCCTCAATCACATTAGAATGGCCCTCATCCCCAGACTGAGTATTCCTGGTAACTGACCAGGTGCCTCCATTTAGAGAATGGAATTCAACACTTATATCTAATCATGTAGGAACCAATCCTATAGTCACATCAGAATGGCTCAACACTCACATCTGACATGGAAGGAACCAATCCTCTCACAATGATAGCATGGGTCAGCCCTTACATATAACCATGGAAGGAACCAATCCTCTCACCATGTCAGAATGGCTCATAGACTCATCACTTCCCCTTGGAGGGAACCTCGATCTGCAGAACACCAAGCTTCTCCCTGAATTACTCAAACTTCACTCTGGCCAATGGCTTCATCAATGCATCAACTATTTGTTTGTATGTCACAACATATTGGATCTTCACTGCTCCTCTCTACACCATATCCTTGATATAGTGATATTTGATCTTGATATGCTTTGACTTGTCATGGAACACTGGGTTCTCAGACAACTTTACACAACTCTGGTTGTCACGATATATACAAGTAGCATCCAAATAGAGATCAAATAAGTCAAACAGTAGCTTCCTCAGCCATACTGCCTCACAACTTCTACATATTCTGCTTCAGTTGTACTCAGTGCCACACAGGACTGCTTCCTGTTAGACCAAGAGATCACACCTAATCCCATACTGAAGCAACAACCTGAAGTGCTCTTCCTATCAATGGCACTACCTGCCTAATATGAATCAACATAACCTTCCAGGTTAATCTTCTTATCCACCTCATACTTGAGCCCATAATCAACTATATCCTTTAGGTACCTCACTGCATGCTTTGCAACCATCAGTTGAACATGTCTCAATGTTTTCACAACAAAGCAAATATCTGGTCTCGTATCTATTAAGTACATCAAGAAAAAAATTAGCTAACGATACATCATGGCATCAACCATCTCTGATGAAGCATCACTCAATAGCTTCATTTTTTATGACATAGGTGTGGTTATGGTCTTGCAGTCCATCATCCCGAACCTCTTCAGGATCTCTAGTGCATACTTCCCTTGTTCGAGGAAGATTCTGTCTGCATTCTGCCACACCTCCATGCCTAGAAAATAGTGCATTGATGCATAATAGGAGCATCATTGGTATTCTGCATTCAACCTTGAAGCAAAGGGTGGAATCCTCTTTACTCTTAGTAAATCCTAGAGTCATTAGTAATCTATCCATCCTGTCATACCATGTCGAACCTCAGGATCTTCTATAGTCACTCCCTATGAAGCATCATACTCCCTCTTTTTTCCATACTCTATGCACTGAAACATTATGAACTGGAGTGACAATCAGCTTCCTCTGCACACATAATTCTGAGCTCATACAAGGCCTTCTTTCATTTGCACACATAATTATGCATGTCATGTGATTTCACTTCCAGTGGCTACAAATGTCTCTTCACAGTCTATGCCTTCTTTTCGTGAGAAGTCTCATGCTACGAATCTTTCCTTGTATCCCATGATGTTTCCATCTACTGCATGATGGAACTACGAACTTCCCTTCACGTATCGATACTGCATTCTAGACATCACTCTTCTTGAACTGGTATTCCCTTTCTTCTTGGTTACTTCTTCATAGATGGAAGGTTCTGCATCAATGATGTCGTTGCATTCATCATATTATTCTTCATCTTGAACTGTCGTCACTTGTTCTTCAGAACAAGTCTCATCCTTCTTTGCTTGTAGGTGATTATGTATGCGATCTTTCCTACAAGTCAAATGCATTTGTATGGTTAGAAACATTTCATAAGGAATATTCATAATGGAAAATTCTTATGCATGAATATATGATCATGCAACTATTTTAGCCAATACAACATTCATCCATATCTTATGAAAACTTTCTAGATGCCTTCCATCTCTACCAGGAAAACATTGAGATTGTGCACTAATCCAATATGTCAGCAAAAAGGTTTCATTCTAGATAAGCATCAATGGAGAGTTGTATAGCAATATGAGCTACTTACCCATCACATGCATATTAGTAGTATACTGTCATTAATGCAAACATTCTATCATGCATAATACATTAACTAAATATAAACAAATGCATAACAAAACAATATCATGAAATGACAATTGAATACTTATCTTTATTTGTTTCGTGGGTAGATTCCTTCTTGAGCCTTCAACTTCATCATCTTCTTCATTCATAATAGCATCGTTTCTTATCCAAATGCTAAGATGGATGAGAGGTTATTCAAGAGTTAAGTTCTTCATATTCCTCATCGCTTAAGGGATGTTCTTTGGATGGTGAGAGCTTGATCTTCAGTTGCTCCCATCTTCTTTTCTCTTATTATGTGTCGAGCTTCTTTTTGTGTGTGATCTTCCCATAGTCTGCTGAAAGTAATCACTTCCTTCTGGCACACATTCCTCGAATGAATGAATCCCATGATCCTGGGAGGCCGTTCAAGGTGGCTATCACCACTTCTACATTATCCACTTCTTCTTCTACTACTACAAGTTGTTCTTTGATTTGAGAGACCCTTGTAAAGTATGACTATATGGTCTCTACATTCTAGATCTTCACATTCTTCAACTGCTTTCTTAAGGTCATCTTGCTATTTATGTTCTTCCCTTCAAATAGCTTGGTCAAGGAATCAAACATCTCTTTCGGTGTCTTTAGGGAAGACACTTGTGGTATAAGGTGATCCTCTATTGAATCAGCAATGATCTTATTGGGCTTGACCAAGTTCTTCTTGAGTAAGGCTTTAGCCTCATGTCCCTCTAGAACTGGAACCTCTCTACATATGTAGGTGTCCGATTCATCTCCTTTAATAACTAGTGAGATCCTATACTTCCATGCTTGGAAGTTTTCAACTTTACCAAGCTTATCATCAAGATGATGTGATAGATCACTTTGAAATGAGAACCTCAAATGAAAATAGCAAAAGATTAGATCTTACCGATTTGAGGTATCCGTCCTTGTTCTGGAGCTGGCTGTTCTAGGGTTTATTAGATAAACCCTAATTTTCAATGCTTGGAATATTTCAGATCTTCTTGGATAGACAGATAGACCTATTCAAGGTGAGCTGTACAATGTAGTCCTTTTCTAAAAACAGTGGAGGGAAGCTCCTGGAACAGGAAGCCCTAGTTTTCCAATTTCTTTTGCATAAATGCCTAATACTGTTTCTATGATATCTCTAACATTAATGCTCCTATATGTCTAAAAATTTGTATTGCAGTAGCCGTACCTATACCTGTTCTAAAACCATAGGTTTTGTCAGAATTGGTTTCACCAATTGGGACTTATGATCGTTTTCCCAAGGTGGCCTGTTTTAGGACTGTTCAACATAGCGAAGTTGTACGGACTTCCATGTATCACTGTTTCATCTTAGAGGTGTTAAAATTCTACCACAGAAATTAAATTCCATCCCATTTCTGGAAAATATTCAGAAATTTCATTTGGACCTTTGTAACCCGAGATATAGCAATTCTCCCTAGCTGTCCTATTTAGGGATGAATCCTAGAAGAGGCTGGAACTCTAACTTGTTGGGATCATATCTCCTATAATATAGTTAATATGAGGCTGAAATTTGGATACAGTGTAAATCATTATTTTTTCTTCGTCCTGTGAAATTTTTCTCTCTTGGGCCTTCTCCAATCCCAAGATATAGTTAATGTACCAAAACGTATCAGTTTTAGTATTTTAAGGTTTTTCCGGCCTGGGGTCAAACTAGGGTTTGAATTTCCTGGCATTATACCCAACCAAAAATATTGACCCATGTCTCTAAAATTTGATTTTGATAAGGAGATAAATCCTATACCAGGATCACTCAAAAATTCCTCTTCTGTAGAAAGCCCTAATTTCCCGCACCGAAAACTGAAAATGCCTGGAATCGAATTCCGCTTCGACAGAAAGATACACCCTTCAATGGAGAGTCAGCCTAGCATACTTTTTCTGATCTATTGTGGAGATAGACCCAAAAAGTAATAATCCCTAGCTTCTACAGTTTCACAATGTCTTCTTCTCAGGTTAGCTCTAATACCATGTTAGGATTTTATCATTCAAGCTAGCATTATGATATTAGGCTCTTATCTGAGAGAATAACATGGACAGCAATAAAACACAAGAGACAATGAACACAAATATTTTCCTTGGGGAAACCATAAAAGAGAAAACCCCGCAAATTCCTCTGAGATAGAATTAGCACCAAAATAAAAACCCCAAAAAACAATAAGATGATCTCCCGAGAGCAGTAGTCTCTCTCTCTCTTGTCCCAGCAACTTCTTCTCTCACTCATGTGCCGTAGTGAGCGTGTGTGTGATAAATAGAGAGGATCACTCTATATCTATATTCTTTCGTTCACTTAATGTCCACTTCAACATGTTGACCCCACTTAACAATTACTTACCAGGGCTAACATCTCTCTGAGAGTCTAATAACCCTAGTGCCCCACAACTGTGGGGACTTTGCCCCTCTGACCAACAAGGAGGGTTAACCTTAACAGAATGATGGGGACTATTTCCCTGACTTACAATATCTCACCTAAGGCTGACTTCTCTAGGATAGTCTAATAACCCTAGGGCCCCACAACTACGGGGACTTTAACCCTTGATCAATAAGAGCGTTACCCAAAATGACTTTACATGACTTGTTTACATTATTGAATCTCCCGATAGGAACACCAGGGCATGACATGACTCAAATACATTACAGACACTTCCCGGAATAAACATCAAGGTACAATACATAAGATATACAAGTGAATACATTCCGAAGTTACAAATACATCAACAGTCATCATCATCATCATCACCACCACCACCACCACCATCATCGACATCATCATTAGCATCATCATCATCGTCGTCCTCATCGCCATCATCATCATCCTCGTTGCTATCATCCTCATACTCGTCTTCATCATCGTCGTCATCATCATCATCGTCATCGTCATCATCATCATTATCATTATTATCATCAGTATCATCATCAACATCATTATTATCATGATCGTCATCATCATCCTCATCGTCGTCATCGTCATCATCATCGTCGTCGTCTTAGATGATGATGATGATGGTCATCTCGATGCTGATGATGATGATGATGATGATGATGATGACGGTGATGATGCTAATGATGATGATGAGGATGACGGTGATGAGGATGATGGTGATGAGGATGATGGTGATGATGATGATGGTGATGATGATGGACACGATGATGATGATGATGATGATGATGGTGAAGATGATGATGATGAAGATGATGACGAAGATGATGATGATGATGAAGATGACGATGATGAAGATGATGATGATGATGGTGATGATGATGAAGATGAAAATGATGAATATGATGTTGATGATGGTGTTGTTGATGTCTATTCCGATGACGACGACGATGATGATAGTGATGATGATGATGATGATGATGAGGATGATGATGATGATGATCATGATGATCATGATCATGATGAAAATGATGATGATGATAATTATGATCATGATGATGGCAACGATGATGATGTTGATTAATACAATGATGATGAAGATGATGAAGATGATGATGATGATGATGAAGATGATGCAGATGATGCAGATGATGATGATGATGATGAAGATTGTGATGACGATGACGATGGTGATGAAGATGACGATGATGATGACAATGATGATGATGGTGATGATGATGATGATGCCAATGAAGAATATGGATATCATCATCATCATCAACATCACCCTCATCATCATCATCATCATCATCACATGAACTAATTAGGATATATAATCCTTTCCCTTGGTACTTTCTAGTATGGAATTGATTATCTTAGAGTTAACACTTCATATGAACAACCTAGCACTTCATATGGAAATCAAAATATGCTCTATGCATTTAAACAAATCGAAGTCACTCAAATCTTAAATATGAACAATTTATTGACATTTTCACAAATTCCCTAAAATAAATCCAAGTTCTTAGAGATTTGGTCTATGCTAGAAGTCAATAAAACTCTAATTGAGGGGTGATGAGCTTTAATGTCTCCTTCATAATTCTAATTTTATCATGTTTGTAAATCCTTCAATCCTATCACAAGTTGTTCTTAACAGTGTAGGGTTAGGGAATTTCAACACTAGGCATAAGTACTTTAAGGTCAACCTGATGTAATGCAATTATAAATTTAGTATGGTTTTAAGTGTTTCCTTAATGTGGTTTTGTACTTCAATAATTTATTTATCACAATCATGTATTATACATGACTGATTCGATGAATCCAACTATAATCTATTATACAACACTTTCCATTCCTTATCACCTGATTAGTATATGATATTTAAAGATCATGAAAGATCATTTGTAGAAAATTCATGCAAAAGATATCCCAAATGTAATTTCATTTTTAAACATTAATAATTTCCTTTAGCGTTGTGTATCTTTACCTTTTATCTGAAGGGGGTTTCTACATAAATATTGGAGTAACTATTTTGATTTGTGTGTGAGTGGATGTCCTCAACATGTTCAATCCCATTGACTCTTTTTTGGTCAATAATAATAGAATTAGGAAGTGTTGTTATTTCATCCCTTATTGAAAATTTGAAAACATAATGCCTAAGTGAATCTAACCAATTTACATTCAAGTATTATAATATCTATTAGTGATCCTTCATTAATCATAAAAAACATACTTTAGTTTTGATTTCAATGTTGTGGTGTTACTGAAGCTCATAAACTTATTAGCTTGCTTATGGACCTCATTTGGAATTAGATATAAGCATGTATCATCAATAAACATAATAAAACATAATCCTATCCATGCAATGCAAAAACACCTCTTTATAACAATGCAAAAATCAACCTCTGCACAGTTTGTGATCCAGCTAGCTACATGCCATTATTTGTATTTGCATGACATCGAGTGTTGTTTATAGTTGTCGTGAGTCAATGATATTCATGAAAGAATTGAATTCTTGTAGAGGAGGACTCATCAAACCGGCCTTTTGAATTTCATTTTGACGAAAAAAGAGTGGACATTGGTAGCGAGGTTCACATAGGTAGTAGGCACAAAGTTTTGAGCTCGTTTAAGGCCTAGTAGTAGACTAGTAGTTGTTCTTTTTTGTTATAGTCATAGTTGTTGACACATTGTCACACTTTAGATTGCTTGGGGTCTTGAGGGTCAAGTCACATCTCGATAGCTAGTAAAATATAAAAATAAATAAAAATATAAAAAATAAAAATAAAAACAAAACAAACAAAACAAAAATATATAAATAATAAAACATAAAATAATAAAACAAAACAAAAATATTTAAAAAATAAAATATAAAATATAAAAAAATTAAAAAATGAAAATATATAATATAAAAACACAAAACAAAAAAATAAAAACAAAATATAAAACCACAACTGTCCGGACAGAATATTTCCCTGTGAAACAAAGAACCCAATCAATAATTTCACAGCGGAGCCGACACAATATACCTCCACATCCGGAGGTCACACAGAGGAGGTTTTCCCGAGGTCACGTAGAGGAGGTTGTCGGAGGTGCTACCGGAGGTCAAGTGTGTTTACGCAGAGGAGGGTTTGCAGGTCATGCAGAGGCTAACATAATGCCCCCAAATCGGTGAGTACCCTAGAATGATTGAGCATGCTCAGTTTTTCTCAAATAATTCTGATTTGGAATTATAAAAAACAAGTTCTCTATGCAGAAGAAACATAGAAATCTTTATTTAGCATGTATTTTGCATCTAGTGCATGAAATCCCCCAATGAAATCCCTCATCTGAATTGGTTTGAAACAATAATTTAGGTCCCTCTTCAATCAGCCATTTTAGTAGTGGATATACAAGATATTTTAGTGGGTTTTTACTTATCAGGGCAATCCTTTCAAGAGCTATTATGGATGGATTTCAAGTGGGATGCTCTCAGAATGGCGGACATGGGACCTGCGCTGTAGAAACTGAGAGTTTGATGGATTTGGCATGGTTTAATCACAGGTTCACTATTCCTATTAGCTTCCCACATAACCAAATTGTACATGATATAATAGTAGCATCTCTCATAGGTTTAGTATCTCTTGCTTGCCTCCGCTTTTGGGATGAGATGGCTAAGTGAGATGTATTTGATCAGGTATTTTGCTGTAATTGTTTCTCTTTTCTCACCAAATCAATGTCTTGTTTTTTTTCATTTTATTGTTCCTTTGTGTCTACGGCAAATGAACTTGTGACCCCCCCCCTGAGACATGACTTTCGAAGAAATGAGTAGACCGTGTTGAGTGACTTTCGAAGAACTCGACAATTCACTAAATTACTCGTTGTTTGCATATTGTACATGAGTTTACATGGAAAATAAATCGGCTGATACACTCACTTGGGGTTTCCAGAATGAGGAACTAGCGTTACAACAATGTGCCTGGTAAGAAACCCGCCCTCATTTTCAAACTACATTTCTAGTTTCCTTTCATTTAGAATTTGGTGGAAACATTATTTTTGTCTCCTTTGAGATTGAATTGACTTACGATTCCTTTTTGTTTTACATTGAATCACCAATAAGGGCACATGGCCTCTCCAAACCTTGTTGAATAAACAATTAGGAATTCCAATTTTATTTATAAAATACCCAGTCGAGATGTCGTGGAGGAAAGTATCCATATCATATGGGATTGGAACCCCCATTTTGATTCCAAAAACATTTTCTGGGAGACCAAATCCCATGATTTGGGTATTTTTATGAAAACATAGATTCCCTTGGGGCGTTTTTCTATCCATGTGTATGGGTCTAATTTCATTTCTGGTAGCTTTTGAAATGTTGAAAGGAACTTAGAGAAGGAAGAGTCATAGGTGGATATCTACTAATTGTTTGACAAAATTCCTCAACCAAGTAATTGTCCACTAAGTGTTTGACAAAATTCCTAAACCAAAATTTCCATATCTCCCTCATTCGGATTTTGAGGCCAAAAAAAATATACAGGGTTTGACTCAAAGATTCAACTAAGAAATTTCCAGCTAGCAAAGTGTGTTAATTAGGCCCCTTCCAGGTTGATTTTGTTTTACTTTGAAAGAGACACATTTGATTTGGAGAAGTGAGTATTAGTACTATACAGTTTCTTTAGGTTTTCACCCATAAATTTTAAATAATGACCTTAGATTTTGATTTCATCTCCCTCAAGAAAACCTTTATTGTTTACCTTTTGGAGGCCAAATCTCACTCAATTTTACCTCGATTTTCACCAAACAAAAGGCAATGCGTTAATTATACTTGTAATTTATTTATAATGAACTTAGGAAATTTCAGTTTTAGATAATTTGTGAAAGGTAGATTAGACACAACAAATTTCATGCCAAGAGGAATTTTGCCCATTTTGAACCTAGTTTGAGACAAGTTTTTATAAATGATTGGGGGTACACTCGTAAGAACAACTTTCCCTCTGAGGAATAGATGGATGTCCCTATGCAAGTGCCATGACTTGAACCGCCTTGGAAGCCATTGATAGTAGTTTTGTGGCCTTTCAACTCCATAGTTTATACCATCCAACTAATGATTAGCCATCACAAGTGCCATGGAGGGAACACATCCAAAATAAAATGATGACATGGAACTCCAAATTTTATCTTCAAAGGCTTTTGTCAAATCCATTTCTTTCTCTCGAATTGTAAATTTTTTAGCAAAATAATATTAATTTTTTCATATAGGGAAAAAATATATTTTTGAAGGAAGTTAAAACTGATTTGACTTAGAAAAATGGCCACTTCTCCAAAAGTGACAAGTATCTTGTAAATTGTCAAGTCTCTTTTGACCAAAGGGATTGCACCTAACCCTAACCTCTCAAATCTCTTTATATATGAGGAGGGTCCTTTGTAATAGTTAACATTTATTCAACAAGGAATCTAAGCTCTGTTGGTATTTTTTTAGAGTTTTTAGTGCTATACTCACTTGTCTACATTCATATATTGAGATTTTGTATATACTTGTTAAGGTTTGAGGGATAGTAGTAGTTGTTGTTTTTGTTGGTTCCTTTGAGGGATTGGTTAGCTATGTTGCTTGTATTATTTTCTTGGGTTTAATATGTCGGTTTTAAATTTTCTTTACTAATAGTTATTGTTTGTCATATATATTGCCTTTTGTGCAAGTTTTATGAAGAATGGGTACTTGTTTGTTTAGTAATCTATGTTTTCTTAAATAATTTTGATTTGGAATTATAAAAAACAAGTTCTCTATGTAGAAGAAATATTAATTTAGCATGGATTTATACTGGTATGGAAAAGATGAAAAGACTGTGTTCATAATATAATTTAAAATCTGAGATTCTCTTCCCCTGAATCGCCCTCTCACTATCTATGCGAAGTGAGGGTCACTGCTATTGCATTGCATTGCAGTTGCGTCCTTTCCCATGTTTAAACTTCCAGCTGTTGCTTTTCTTATATTTTGACAACCTTTCATACTTTAGCATATAGTTCCTCAAAACCAACCCCTATTTAGGAATTATATCTCTTACCTCTCATTAAAGGGTGGAAAGATTAAAAACACATTAGAGGAAATTTCAACTCAAAATGGGCCTTTTAGCTTTGATTCAAATTCCATGTCATCATGTGTTAGCCAATGAAATTGCTTTAAATTTGAAATACCGTATAGGTCTTAAACATTTTTTTAATATAAATTTAGGGATAGGTATCATAAAAAAAACTATTTTTTTTGTTTGTATTTTCGACATATCTCCCTGTGTTTTTACATCGAACTCGACATACTTTTGATGGACCCCGCTACCCCAAAAACAAGAAATAGCTGAAAAAACCTGATGATGATATCATCATCACGTTTTTTTTAGGTATTTCTAGTTTTTGGGGTAGTGGGGTCCATCAAAAGTATGCCAAGTGGGTATTCGTTGGATGCGGAATTTAATTCTGCATCCAACAAGATCTCCCGATCAATATTTGAGTAAAAACATGGGGATATATGTCAAAAATACAAACAAAAAAGTAGTTTTTTTCTTTTCTTCCTCCAAAATTAATAAATATTATTTTATTATTTTAACTAATATTTTATTAATTCTTTTTAGGAGGCCCATTTTGAGTTGAAATTTCCTCTAATGATTCCCATAATTGATGTTGGTGGGGATATAAGGTTGGAGGATTCCATGAATATCCTAAAACCTGCTCACAACTGTCCATCACCTGCTCCACTAGTATTTTACTGTTGCCTTTAACCTCCAATAGTAGCAAAATATCCTAGGGAATTATCACGAATAGTTTCACCCCCTCTTCAAGAGTGATCAGAATCACACGTGGATTTAATTTCCCATATTATATTGTTTATGGTTTGTGAAAACAGTCTTCTGGTGTGTCAAAACCTGAGTAAATTACTTATCAATAAGCATAGGTTCAAACATCACAATAAAGATAATTATAATTTTAAACATAATTTCAGCCTATTGGTCTATGTGACCAAATAAAGCTAAAAATTAAATGATAATAAGATCATCTTGGACACTAATTCTGGCAACTCCTGAACGAGTAATAGGCCAAATCTAGGCATCATAGAGAAACTAATCCTCACAAGTTGAGCTACATGCCAGGTGACTTCCTCAACCTCACCAATTGGTTGTTTTCATCTAATGAACCAGTTCTCATTGGGATTTTTTTCATTGTATCCTTTGTTGTACAATGAGAGGTTTGCACCCATATGTTCACTCATTTCCTTCTTTATCCAACATGACAGGGTGGCTTGTATACAACTTTCTATCTATTAACACATGTTTCTCTTTAGCAGGAGTTGGGCGAAGCATCTTACAAGCAACTATCCTCAACCAAACAAGAAGTAGATAATTCACAGGGCTTGTATCATTCCCTCCTAGAAAGGAAATTAGATGGCCAGCCCAAGAATCCATCATCATCAAAAAAAGTATTATAGATTAATTGTTAAGACTAAATCAAGCCACAAATCATAAACTATTATCTGCATTTAATTGGAGAGAAATTTTCCTTCAAAATATCTAATTCTTCAAATTTGTTGTTATCCTTGAGCTTTCTGTTTTTAATATATTCATACCAAAAAGTTTATCAAAATATTCAATACTTTCTAAGAGCATTTAATTTTGGTTTGTGTCAATTCACCTCCCACTCTTGTGTAGTGTTCTCTATTTATCGCTATGAAACATTCTGGCCGTTTGAAATTAGTATTGTTTTGGAAACAACGTTATTTTATCTATAGTTTTATGTTTGCAACAACTGATACTTTTTTTATTCTTGTTTTATTCAACTATATTGGATATTGAATTTCAATATAATCTGGGACAACATATTGTTATAATAGTGTAGATGTCAATTCTCATGACTGATTTTTACCTGAATGAGGTAGATGATACCATTGATTGTCATAAAGGAAGGTCTATAACCATCTACTGATATGGCACATGCCTGTATAAAGTATACATTCTCCATGGTTAAATTATAACAAAAAAAAATCACTTCAAAATACATGTGAAAGAACAAATAAACATAATGCTTTGGAACAACATGAGTAACAAGTTTAGAAGAAACCTGATAGTATATTTCTGCACAAAATAGGACCAATAGAGTATATGTAGTAGAAAATAGCAGACCAAGCATATCAAGCAAAACATGTAGCAAAATCTATGCATGCTATGGTCACAAGAAACAAAAGTCAACAAATAAAGTCTAAGTTGCAACCACAAATAAATCATCACATATGAATTACAATACAAAGTAATTGAGTATCCTTATGAAAAAATCAAGGTAGAGAGGTAGTAATAATGGGAAGAATTTACCTCAAGTTTTATGTACTGCACACTTTAGAGAAATATAAATACAACACACCGAACTAAAAAAGGAGGGTACAATTTATTATTTTTAGCTCAATTAATATTTTCTCATTAATATTTGTAGATTTTGTCCACTATCTCGTCGATTATGTTCTCAATTTTTGCTATGTTCCTGGTTCTATTGGAAATAAGTCCTTTCAACTGCACAGGGAAAAAAGTATGAGGTTTTAAAACCATTCCATGCCAATGTTCAGAAGATTTAAAATGCCAGTTTGAAAACACATCAAGAGCTACCTTTTCAAGTTCAGGTTTCAATCGGTCGATCTCCACTCTAATATTTACTCTCTCCTGTTGCAATTTTGAGAGTTTACCCTCTATAGTTTTCTGCCATAGATATTGTTGTTAAAAAAGAATGTAATGCAGTAATACAAGGGAACGAAAATAAAATGTATGTAATTTTCTTATGCTTTTTCCATTCTGTTCATGTAAAATATTCAGTTTGTAGTGAAAGTTACTTCAAAGGCATTAAAAGTTGAAAGTAATAACTTTATATTTTTTCCTCAAACTCACAATATGAATTACTAACATTTCTCAGCTATCAAACTATCAAAATGTAGTAAACATCCCCTATTTATTACTGATTGTAAGAAGAATTCTGCACACATATATAAAATATATAGAATAATCCTGGATTAAGAAAAAGATTTTGAATGAGCCTCGTGACTTAGACTCAAACTCGCCCGAGTCAACCGAGTTGACCCCCAACCGAGCTGACTCAGCCTTTGAAATGATTCGAGTGACAAGTTTGGTACCGAACCAAGCAAGTTAGGGTATGACTCGACTGGATCGGTAACAAAATGGTCAATTTGGCCCAATCCGTACTAACTCAACCCAGTCAATGTGGGACTACATAGGTCACACACATGACACTTAAATTAAAAAAAAAAATAACCTAGAAATATAAAGATTGAGACTCTAAACCTACTTCATTGTTGAGTCAATTAGCTTTGTAGGATTCCTATAGATCATAACACTATTTGGATTAAAACACAACTTGCTTTGTAGGCCCTAGATGCCACCCAAGTGCAAAATCGTCAATCTATAAAGCAACCTCCAAATACAAAAATGTTCTTCACAAAATAGGGCATGAACCATGTGAACAACCTTCCAAGTGGCCCAGCTCAATGAGTAATCTCCAAGCATGTAATATCTCTCATGAAATGGTGTATAAAAGAGTGTAAGCATGCTTCAAATGATGACTCTCTCCTTTAGCAGGGCTGAACACTACCCTTATGCATGTGTCTCCAAGGGTGAATGTTCCTGAAATACTAAGAGAAGGCCTTCCTCTAGCAACAAACCAGTACACCAAGGTGAATTAGCCCTCTTTAGGGCTTCCATTTTATGCATAGGGGACCTTAATGTAGAAAAACATTGGTATTTTTGGGAAAAATGGGGTTGTTACTTGTCTTGTGCACAGTTCTAATGATTTTTAGGATTGTTTTGTGACCTATGGTTGCAAGGAAAGCCACCAAAGACTCATATTTGGTACTGATGTCCTTTAAGAGCCTACCGATAATCACCTAAAGCACAATCAAAATTGGTTTATAGGGTCTGAAATTAAATGATATTTGTTTTATTTAGGTTTGTTTACCCCCCTTTTGTGGAGAAAAAGCACCTAGAATTCATGATACTGCTATAAATTGTTGATTAGGAGGTTGGAACAGCCCTTATTTATGCCCAGAATGAAGGTTTGAGGCTATTGGAGTGCCCAGGTCTACTCTTTATGTCCATATTTTTTCCCAAAATTGTTTCTTAATGTCATTTCAACCCTCAAATTCAACCCAACATTTCTCAAAGCCTAATTTTTCCATTGTTCATCACTTTTCATAGGGCTATTCATGCACATAACTGCCTTTTAACCCTCCAATTCGTCCCAGATTTAGAGGTAGGCCTGTTTGGTGATGGATAAGTGCACAAGGGTTCCCAATATGCTGAAATAGGGCTGCTTCATACCCTTTTTTACTGTCAAACAAGTTTGTTTGTGCCCAAAATTCATGTGGATGCTGCTATAATTAATATGAATGAGATTTTAGGGTTTCTTTCACCCACAGATTTCTCATTTTCACAGCCAGAATTGTAAAGATCGCCTCCTACTGCTATTGATCGTCATCTTTTAGGGTTGCAATGTGCCTAGATCTATAAGTTGGCCTAATTATAGCTGATTTGAGATGCTTTACTATTTGTTGTGACTTTTAGAGTGCTCCCAAAGTGCTTAGATTTGTCCCTTTGATTCTCATACTCGATTCTAGAGCTGTTTATGCCCATAGGACTGCCCAACATTGCTCCTAGTGTGCTCATAACCGAAAATGAAAGCGCTCACTGCTGTTACACTCCATAAACTATCCAAATTTCAAAACCAATTGAGAACTTCCTAGATTTGATTTCAAGATTACAATCATGACAACTTCACCCTTGGAGAGTGTGATTAGAATCACCGGTGGACACCCATACAAAATGGAGGGTAACACTAAGGACCTTTTCTGATTTTTTTTTGGTTTTAATGCGTTTTTTACATGTTTGCAAATTTGTAACTGTACACAATTTTTTTTATTTGAATGTCAATATTTTGTACCTGCTGGTATGTTTTGAAATATCTTAAACCTTGTATTTTGTAGTTTGCAACAGGAGTTTGTGGTGGGTAATTTATTCATTGTGGTCAAGGCATGAAGCTTTTGGTTGATTAAGGATTTTAATTATTCAAAACAAGTTCATTTCTAAAAGTGACATTTAATTCCCCACCAAAGATATATCTTTTAATAATACTGGGTTTAGCCAGTTCATACCTAGTGTTTCCCTGCTCTTGGGGGCTTTGGATTGGGTATGAAACATTCCTAAATGTATAATTATGGAGGTGGGTACATGGAAATGTTTAGGGAGATTTTGGGTTAGGTTTGACCTGTTCCGAGTTGTCATTTCATGGTTTAGGTAGCTCTTTCAATCATCTGGCATGTCATCTCTGTATATAGTTTCCCTATCGGTGCAATGATTCTTCCCAATATTTGATGGTTTCCCTGTGATTTCGATTACATGAGTTTGATCAAACAAGCCATTGCAGACTGGAGGCTTAATAATCTATGTGATGATTGATTTTTGTCATTCAACTTTCCAACTATAGAGACTAATCTTTGCTTTCAACTATAGAGTTTAACTTATTTATTTGTGCTGGTTTGATGGGATAAATGGGAGATATGGATGAGAAACCCATGAAGGAGGGGTAGGAATACCTGGGGTATTTCCTGAAAAAAAAAATGAGCAGAGAGAGCTAATTGTTGGGTATAGAACCTCCATTTGAGATGTCCCCACCCACTTTATAAGAAATAAATTTCTAGGGGTATGATTCAAATGCACAGAACTTTGAAGCATGGAGTGAGTTGTTTTTTGGAGTGCTTTATCTTGAGGTCACTAGGTACCTTGGCCCACATAGAACTTGGTTAGATAGATTCCTGCTGTCAAACTAATAATTGGGTATTGAATCTCCATTTGAGATGTCCCCACCCACTTTATAATAAATAAATTTCTAGGGGTATGATTCAAATGCACAAAACTTTGAAGCATAGAGTGAATTGTTTTTGGGAGTGCTTTAATTTGAGGTCTCGAGGTCCCTAAGTCCACATCAAACTTGGCCGAACAGGTACATGCTATCAAACTAAGAGGATGATCTGGGCAACCTTCTAAGAAGAATGTGAAATTTCAGTTTTGCATTAATTGCCTAGGCGCACAAAATTTCAACACCATATTCTTTTGTAAGGTTTGAAGTTACTAGAGATAGAAACTTAAAATTCAATCTATCAAAGTTTATAGGAATATACATTGATGAGATTAGATTATTCACACTCTTTTCCCAATATCATAGCATTTAAGTAAATAGAACTATGTTGGAACACAGTGTAACAAAACCAGCAAATAAAGAAAGAGAACATTGTCAACTATATGTTCGAAAACATTGAATTTCTTCCACATCAATTATTAAAATTTTGTGCTCAATAAACTATTCATTATAGCAAACAAGGAAGCAAATGCATTGTTTCAACAGAAACGTGGTCACAATGGTTAAGCATTTGAGTGTTATATTTACCTTGAAATAAGTTCATTTCCATGATAGTACTCCACATTCTGCATTTAGACATATGCTGCTCTTAAATCATTTTCCATGTCCATTTATATACAACTTTTGTTTGAACTTCCTTCTATATTCAACTATTTTTTTCTTTTTAACCGTGGCATCCACTTAGATACTAGATATTCTTAATATGCACAACATTTTCACAAAGGTTAAGCATTGAAGTATTGTATCTGCCATGAAAAAATTCATTCTCTTGATAGTGCTACACATTCACCATTTAGACATACATGTGATGATCTTCCCTAATTTTCCATGTCCATTTATATACCACTTTTGTTTGAACTTTCTTGCTATATTCAATTACATTTTCTTTTTAACTATGACATCTACTTAGACACTTGATATTCTTAATCTATGGCATCTAAAAAATACTTAGAATGAAATATTATCTGGTAATGGTCATGAATTCTATCTGGGGCTTGTACTTTAGTTTGGTTTAAATTTGCATTCTAGTAAGTCATCCATTTTCAAAAGAAGCTCCAATCATTTTTTGTAAAAATTATTTTGGAAATATTATATTGTTAATGAAATTCGACTTATCTATTATAAATTCTTCCATTATGTTAACCTAAGTGGAATCAGGCTTTATAGGATTTATTCGATTGATATCTAGGAATTTTTTGTAATAACTTCTAATGAGCATCTGAACTCTTGTAATAGAAACTAGGAAGATAATATTTTTAAGTTAGCAGCACAAAATGGTATCAAAACTGTATAGATTTTACTTGAGTTGAAAATCCCCAGATTCAAGTGTCTATATTAGGTTTTCTAATTTTTCTAAACAATATAGTCATGCTTTATGTTGAAGTGAAAACAAGGCATCAAAATAATCTAAAGTTTTATAAGGATGAAGCAAGCTTATGCATATCAAATTCACAGGGTCATTCCCATGTTACAGTTTTCAGAATGTATTTTTTGCTAGTTCAACATTTAGATCGAATATTACTTCATCTATTTTTCTTGATATGTATTTTGATTTTTTCTATATATATTCCTTGATAAAACAAACAATTTTATTTTATTTCTTGCATTAGAAAATTTAAAATTGAGATTGAATTTTAGTTCTTGCATTTACTTGGAAACACCTAAACACTAATCAATTTGAGTGAAAGCGAAGATGTTTTGTGTGATTCAAATTTTGAGTCAATGGGGAAGAACGAGTTAGATAGAGAAGTTCTATTTATATTTTAATGTTGATGATCCAAGTCAAATTGATGGCATCCATCCTCTGATAATTTCTATATGTGTGGCTCCTCATCCATATGCTGCTACAAAATTTAACGGTGAGCCAAATATCTCTCATCTTGTGGTTATGTATCATGTGCCTCTTCTAAAGCTATATTAAATTATCCTCTCATGTAATTTCAACTAATTTTCTTTTTATTATAGGTCTTTCTAGATGGCCTTTGTTGGGACCCTTTATCATGCAGATACTAACATGTGAGAAATGCTAAGCAATTATGTTCTTTGTTTAACCATTGGAGGCACGTATAGATACATAATCATCTTCTGTATAGTAAAATGGTTGCAAACATAAAAAATTATTGAACAGTTTTTATTATGCAGCAAATCTCTGATTTCTCTTGATTGGCTACCATAGAGCTGTAATTTCAGTTTTCATGGCCTATGAAACTAGCTCGGCATCATAAGTTGGTTTTCTATTTTAGAATTTTGGAGGTTAACTCTGGGGCCTGCTTCTCTAATCCTTAACATTTCATAGGACTTCCTAAATGAGAGTTCCAACTTGAGAGCATAGTGGGATGAGGTTATCTTAGATTTATTAGGACCTATGTTGACTATATTGAATCGATGCTAAGCTTGCTTATGGGGTGTGATTTCAGGATTTTCATGTTGCATCTGTAGAACATGTCATGCATCCAACAGGAGAAAATTCCTCCAAACTAGAAACAAAACTGAGGCTTTACGTTTGTCCATTGTGAATCACGTGGTAAGGGTATGGCTACAACACTTTATGATAAGTACGAAAGATAAGAACAATATAATGGTTGCTGATTAGAGTGTGGTGGAACAATACTACATATGAATATAGGGTTTACGGTGCTTTTGTTAGATCTTTAATATGTTGTAAAGTAATTTTGAATTTTTCTTTTATAAAAATATTGGAAAACACGAAACAAATTATGTATACATTTCTTCTTGGGTTTTGAATGCTTGTTTCGTGCACTTTTATAATTGTGTGGCTAATGTATTGATTTGAACAACTATTTCCTTTGGTAGTATAGTTATTGATAACATCTCTCTTGGGTTGATATGCCTTTGATTATCTTTTTAGTCTCTTTTTTCTCTGAAAAATTTGTCCTCTCATCTGCATTTCTCTATTGAGTCTGTGTTTTGGAGCCTTAATCTTTACTCTAATGAGTGTCATGTCACTTTTCCTTGCAATTTTAGCTCACATTGAAATTATCCATTTAAGCTTTATCTTTTTTGCATAGATGTTTACATCCAAATATTTTTGTAACTAACCGATGCGTTCATATTTTATTGCTATAGAAATATAGGAATATGTTGGAAAGAATGTCATTGGAAATGGGCACAACTTACTAGCTAGACAATATCCATGTTGATCTGTTTTAACCGTCATCTGTGTATTTTATCTCCTCACGATGTTGTTTATAAATGATGTTGGGCCCTAGCATGTTCTTTGATGCTCCTATATATTCCAAAGGGCTGTGGCCCTAAACATTAGTTGGGTTGTTTCCCTCTTTCTATGTTTGAAAAAGTGTTGTTTTGTGATTACTCTGTCTTTGCTATTAGTCATTTTTGCTTACATCCTGAATTGATTTAATTGGAATGTGCTCATTGTTCGTTTTATGAACAAATTACCAAGAGTGGATTTTATATAATACTCTTCCTTTTGATGTTTCTCAACCTGAGATTACAGTTAAGTGAAATTTTAAAGACTTTATTACATCTTATAATATACTAGTAGTTATATCAAGATAAAATTTTATTAGTGGTTTCATGATTGGTTTTAACTTTTAACTTTCAAGATATCTTTTAGAAAAACAAACCTTTAGATTCTTGAATTGTTGGAATATTTTAGCAAATTCTAATTTGTTGAGTAACATAACTTTGAACACTATTTATCCAATCAGAATCAAGTGCACTGAAAGAGTATTCCTCTCAGCATGATAACTTTGACTT
The DNA here is from genome assembly GCA_001517045.1 of Pseudotsuga menziesii. Classification (NCBI taxonomy): domain Eukaryota; kingdom Viridiplantae; phylum Streptophyta; class Pinopsida; order Pinales; family Pinaceae; genus Pseudotsuga; species Pseudotsuga menziesii. Next base: position 516,638 of record LPNX010373260.1, read on the forward strand.
TGAAATATGACTACACGTTTTCAACTACTTGCAACTCTTAGCCTTTTGGCTCCTAATCCTAAGTCCTTAACCACCTTCATTTACACCTTGGGATATAGTATTTATCAAAACTATTATGTACTTAGTTATTTCTTATGGTTGGCCATTATTGGTGTTATGATTAATGTACTTCATTATGTGAATATGATTTATTTGTTTTTGAACATTTTCCACCACTTCCTTTCTTGGTATCATTTCTCGATTGTTCTATATTTCTGTCAATTGGTATGAGGGTCCCATGGTTATGATCCATGGGAGATTTCATCCACCGTGAAGAAGCTGTAATGAGGATGATGGACATATTAGTGCATTGTGATTCCAAGGACATGACGGTGATTGACCATTTCAAGAAGGAAGCACTATTGAGGAAATGTTAAAGCCACGGGCTTGGATGAATGATATGGGGTGCATTTTGAAATAAGCAATTATCAAGGAAGCATGGAAAAGATGGGTAAACAATATTCTAATCACCCAATAAAATATGGAGTACAATCATCCTGTCAATGTAATTAGGCTGAGGGTATTTCCCATTGTTTATTTAATAAGATACTATTGCAGAGTTTGTGGTGTTAAAAATTGTTGTATATCAAATCGCATTCACTGTGGAGTTGGACATAACTGCTTAATTAAATGTTTGTATTAAGTTTTAAGCTTGCTATTATTGAATTCACTCATTGAATACATTTGTTGTTTTAGTTTAGTGAATACATTGTGCAGCTTTGAACTGAGTCATTGGGTCTTGCACTACATGGTATTAAAAGTGGGCATTTGGGGAAGAAAATTGTAATGTTGTAGGAAACGTGGAGCTAGGGTTTACCGTGTACAGAAATAGCCTGAAATGCAACACACATAGTAGGGCATTGAAACACGTTTTACGATTTGAAAATGTGTATGGAAAGATGAGCTTGTGTTTCTGGGGCATACCAGGATCCATATGATCCATTTCCTCATCAAAATTGGGCAATTTTGATTGGATTTGACCAAAGAGATGCTAATTACTGCTAATTTTAAATTCTCAAAGTAAAAGTCGACATTTTCCTTTATTTTTCTTTTCTATCCTTCTACTTAAATTTTTAACATTACCATTGATTGTTATAGGATGTTTGGGAGCAATTCCAACTTCATCGGATTCCATATAGATAAAGTAGAATTTCATATCCCATTCAGAATTTAGCAGACTTAACAATTTTCAGGATGGCAGGATTGCATTGCAATTGGATTCTATCATTTCTGAAAATATGGGATTCACATTTAATCAAGAGCACCAAGCCCTCTATATACCCCGATGTTGGTGGTGCTGATTGTTGACCTCCTTTGTCACAGACTTATCACTGATTAGGCATATTAAGCATTTTGTACCATATCTTAGGCATGCATTAGGGGATTTCATCAAAATTGGATGGTGTTCACTGTTGATTGATGTCCCTAGAGGATTGAGGTAGGGGCAAGGCTAGACAAGGAGGCAGAGGGTGATACTAATGACGAGGATCCTAATATAAGTGATTGTGGAACAACGCTTATGCTTGTTGTTTATTTGTTCTTGCTCATTTATTCATACTTCTTTCTTTTAAAGTTTCAATATAATGTGATCATTATAAAATAGCACATTGTATATAGATATTATTGTATATATATATATATTGTAACATTTCTAGCACGTACTTTTGTCAAAAACTCATACCCATTTTTCTGTATCATGTAACCTAGGTGTTGAAGGACTTATGGCAAATGCATTTCTAGTCTACATCTTCATGACTACAGGTTAGATAATTTAGCAGCTCATATGTATTTTCTGTTCATTTAGGGTTATGCAATTTTGTAATATTTATGACAAAATTACTATTGAATGTCACCACATTGAAAAATGATAGTTACAAGTTGAGAACCAATGTAATATGAAATAATCAGTAGTAATAATTGATGTTATCAAGTGGAGCATAAAATATACACACACTATTACAAACAATGGACTTTTACATTCATACTTATTTTAGAATCATTCTACAACAATATGTTTGTGAAGTATTTGATAAAACACCCTGACCCAATCATAGTAAGGCAGTGTTAAAACTTAATTCGAATTAGGAACACACACTATAGCATTATGATAGTCACTGAAAAAACATGTAAACAAGTTTTAACTATGAATACAATTTTTTTTATTAATATACAGTACCCCATCGGTTATCCGACGTTCAATGCCTAGCAGCTGTTGTCGGATTTCATGTCAATCCGATGAAGTTGTTGTGGCTCCGATGGTAGATTGTCATTGCATTTTCGACATCCTGGGGCCCTCATCCGACAACATTGTCATAGGAAATTTGATGAACTTGCCATAGGAAATTCGATGGCCTTGTTGGGAAATAGGGAAGACTCGGGTTTAATCCTTTTATGTCATACCAACAAAGACCCACAGTGTTGGCCCTTTCAGAAACAACCTGCACGCAGGTTGCAGTCTCACCCGAAACAGCTATGGGGTGCCGCAGAATTAGGTTTCTGCAAGAAGAGAGGGATATTACTGTACCTTAGCCTTTAATAAACTTATTAATCAACAATTACACAGCTCTGTCATGAACTCATATACAACTTCGCAGATAGATAAACAACCGTGACTTACTTAACCCACTGCAGGGAATTCACAGTGAAGCTTGTTATTAGCAGTGATCTAAGTTATCAAATGTATACAGTTATTAATACATAAAAGACAACAGAAAGAGAAACAACACAAGAAACCACAACACCGGATATAACATGGTTCACCCCCAGTGTAGGGGTTACGTCCACAAACTGTGTTTTATTCAACTTGCTACAAAACCACAGTTTGATCTGTGCACTCAGCTGCAGATCCCTTCATTAGAGGAATTTTGGGGTCTAAAATGGGCCTCCTAAGGAAAATAATAAAATAATAGTTAAAATAATAAAATAATGGTTAAAATAATAAAATAATATTAATTAATTTTGGAGGAAGAAAGAAAAAAACTACTTTTTGTGTTCATATTTTCGACATATCTCCCTGTGTTTTTACTCAAATTTCGATCGGGAGAGCTCGTTGGATGTGGAATTTGTTTCCACATCCAACGAGTACACACACTGCATACTTTTGACGGACCCCGCTACCCCAAAAACAAGAAATACCTGAAAAAACATGATGATGATGTCATCATCACGTTTTTTCAGGTATTTCTTGTTTTTGGGGTAGCGGGGTCCATCAAAAGTATGCAGTGTGGGTACTCGTTGGATGCAGAATCAAATTCCACATCCAACGAGCTCTCCCGATCAAAATTTGAGTAAAAACACAATGAGATATGTCGAAAATACGAACAAAAAAAGTAGTTTTTTTTAATGACAAATATGCCAATTCAACCATTATGGTTGACTTATTTTATTGAAATTCTATTGGTTCTTGAATTCCAACTCACAAAAAATTATTTTGGCACGTTTTCTTATAAGGCCCATTTTAGACCCCAAATTTCCTCTAATGCAGTCCTTAAAAGCCGCGCACACAGCTGCAGGCCTCTGCGCACATAGCTGCAGATCTTTCCTTAATCTTCTTACAAACAAAACCCCCTGTGCACACAGCTGCAGAGGTCGTCCATGCACACAGCTGGGACTTAACCTTTTCTTACATAATCAGCCTTAGCTTCGCCTTTCTTTCTTTACATAAAAAAGACTAACCTCTCTTATTTACCCAAGTGCCTATTTATATTGCACTATTTACAAAAACATGGATTCAAACCATGGGCACCCAAAACCCTAAACCTGGTCTTAAGCCGGGCGTTTATTACAATAGTGGACTTTGACTCAACCCCTGACACCCCTAAGACTATTTTGAGTCAAAACTCATGGAGTTACCCATCTTAAGGACCGTTGAGGTGCGCACCCCAACAGGCCCCTAAGACTCACCAGTGTCCCGTCCCGGGGCACTTATCTGCTCGGCTAGTGGTAAAATTTGCTTGGCGAAGACACTGTGCGCTGGTTCCTGGAGTCCTTCCTGCTAGTTGTCGGCTACCTGCATCTTTCCTTTTTGACATTTATGCTGAGCAGGGCCCTGCGGATCCATCTACAACCCCATCCTTTGCTTGGGTTGGCGACACTTAACCATCCACAGCTTGGGGTCCCCTAGAATTGCGTGTCACACTGCATAAGACACATAGCTACCACGGTTCTGCTATGCTGGAAGACTTCAGGGCGGGGATCCCCAGAGTCGGTTGGCGAGGTCTTATGGCCTTCGTTGCTCCATGTTAGAGCGAATTTGTGCCTACCTTCACCTGATTTAGAGCGAACTTCTGCCTGCCTGTGTACCTAATTCGAATACGACTGTACTGGTAGATGACTCAAAAGGTTCTGCAGACCTCTCTCTCTGAACTCTCGTACTAGCTCCTGGACGTCACAATTGTTTGACATGGCTCCAGTCGAGCAAACTCCAAGAAGTGCTTCGAGGAAAATTTCACAAGCCAATGTATCTTACTTATGGAATTCCGTTACAAAATCTGTCAGCATAGTGTATTAATGACACCAAATCTGCTTGAACGCCAAGAATCTCGTCACACCCGGCCTCAGATTTTCCCAAAATCTCATAATTACAGGTATTGAGAGTAGCTCACGTGCCGCTGCCGCTAATTTCATTTTTTCCCATCCATCAAATTCTATGCTGCGACACAGTTGGAACCTACGACACAACGACCACCTTCCACTTCGACACAGTATGACCCTGCGACCCCTGACCAACCTTCGACTTTCCATACTTCACCCTTCAGACTGCGACATTCCCTAGTGTTATGAGCAGCTTCTCTTATGATTCAGTACCCGATTTCAGCTATTTTGGGTACATAGACTTTTCTTTCTTGGTGCTACCTCCGATTCTGAGTACTGGGCCTGTCCCTGTACTTTTTTAGACAACTCCCATTTATCATAGAAGGGAGAAGTTCTCCATTTAACTTAGCTAGCTGTACTGCGCCCCCATCAGTAACTTTTTGTACTATATATGGTCCCTTCCAATGTGTCTTGAACTTTCCTGGGAACTTCATGAATTTGCTGTCATAAAGGAGCACAAGATCACCCTACTGGAATTGTTTCTTCTTGATGTGTCTATCATGCCATGCTTTTTCTCGAGCTTTCTGCACCTGTTGCTGGAAACCTGCAATAAATCTATCTTCTTCGAGTTCTAATATCTGTTTCAGTCTCTCTGTCATTATGGCTGGGTCATCCATCTCGGTGAAAGCAGATATTCTGAGGCTGGGAACAATGTATTCCATGGACATGACGGCTTCTTTCCCATAAACCAGTTGAAAAGGTGTATGGCCTGTCAACTTTTTGCAAGTAGTTCTGTAAGCCCATAGCACTGCTGGGATTTGAAGGTCCCAATCATTTCTGTTAGCATTACAAATATTTGTCAAAGCATGCTCAAGGATCTTATTAAAAGCTTCGACAGTCCCATTTGCTTGTGGATGATAGGCTATACTTTTCTGATGGTATACTTGAAATTCTTCAGTCAGCACTGCAATAGTTTTATTTAAGAAGAGTGATCCTTGATCACTCATAAGGACGTGAGGACACCCAAACCTGGATAAGATGTGATCAAAGATTAATTGCGCAGCTATAGCAGCGCTACAGTTCTTGACTGGTTGGGCTTCAACCCAACGGGTGAGGTAGTCGGTAGCTGTAATAATATATCACGCTCCAGACTTCTTTGCGGGGGGGTTGATAGGGAAGACAAAGTCAATAGCCCATTTGTCAAAAGCTTGTAAGGTTACCTATGGAACTAGGGGCATTTCATCTCGCCTAGATGGTTTTCCTGTCCTCTTACAGACGTCGCAGCTGTGGCAACATTCTCTTGCATCCTTATGAACTGTGGGCCACCATAGGCCGGCTGTCAAAATATTCTGTGCAGTGGCTTTCCCTGCATAATGACCTCCTGCTACGCCAGAGTGTGCTTCAGCCAAAATTAGTGGTCGTTCATGCTCCAAGACGCATCTGCGCAGTATTTCATCTGGTCCCATTTTATACAGCTGTCCCTCTATTAAGGTGAAGTCCGCTGCTCGAACCACCAACTGCTTCTTCTGCTGTGTGGTCATCTCGGGGGGTGGAAAACCAGTAGAAAAGTATTGAACAATATCCTGAAAATAGCCATCAACCATTTGGATAGAAAATAGCTGGGCATCAGGAAGACCTTCGTCCAAATTGGTAGGTTCCTCGCCTGAGTCGAGCCTCGACAAGTGGTCAGGTCCTAGGTTAAGTCTTCCAGGATTAACGATGATCTCAAAATCATATTCTTGGAATAGGATCAACCACCAACATATTCTTCCACCTAGCACAGGCTTGTTAACCAGATACTTCAAAGCAGAATGGTCAGTAAACATCTTAAAATGAGATCCTAGCAGATAATGTTGAAACTTCTGTAGTGCATATACCATAGCGAGACCTTCGCGTTCTGTCGTAGTATAATTTTTCTCTACTGTGGACAATTTTCTACTTGCAAAAGAGATGGGGTGATCGATATTACCTACGCCTGACTGAGCTAGCACAGTACCCAGAGCAATGGAGGATGCGTCGACATGCACATGGAATTCTTTGTTCCAGTTAGGAAATACTAGAATAGGGGCAGTAACCATTTTTTCCTTTAAAATATCTAAGCTTGCTTGACACTCCGGTGTCCACTCGAACTTGATATATTTCTTCAGCTGCCTCTCCAACGGAGCAGTAATCTGAGCATAGCCTTGGATGAATTTCCTGTAGTAGCCGGTGTGACCCAGCGTCGTGCGAAGTTGTTTGACGGACTTTGGGGGTGGCAAGTTCACAATGATAGCGATCTTCATAGGATCCATCATTAATCCCTGCTTACATACAACATGACCAAGAAGAATTCCAAAAGGTGCACAAAAGATACACTTTTTTAGATTCAAGGAAATCTGGTGCTGTCTACACTTGTTCAACATAAGCCTCAAACTGGTTATATGGTATTTTACTAGCCCATAAATGGTCCAATCATCAAAGTAAACTTCTAGGAATTTATGTATGTATTCCTTGAACGTGGAGATGACGACTCTAGAGAATATAGCAGGTGCATTCTTTAACCCAAAGGGCATGATAGTATACTGGAAGGATCCCATTTCAGTAGCAAATGTTGTCTTATGTCGATCCTCTGGAGCAATTCGGATCTGATGGTAGCCAGAAAAACCATCTGTAAAGGAGTACACTTCTTGACCCCCGACATTGTCGAGCACTTCATCTGTAAAGGGGGTGGGAAGAGGATCATGCAGGCAGGCATCATTGAGTTTTCGTAGGTCTACACATATTCAGATTTCACCCTTAGTCTTTTTCTCCTAGACTACCATAGGACTGACCCACTCAGATTCCTCAACAGGCTCAATTATTCCTGCGGCGAGCATCTTATCCAGCTCCACTTTAACCTTTTCTTTATACTTTGGATTCAATCTATAAGGACGTTGTTTCACAGGTTTTGCATCGGGTTTCAAAGGGATCTTCATTACGCCAATATCACCCAGTATACCCTTCATTTCGGAAAACTTTGTTGGAAAGAGATCTTGGTACTCGTGGAGAAGTTGGGTTACCTTGCTGACCATTTCATCATCCCAATAGTCGCCGATTGTAGCAAGCTTAGGCTGTTCTTCGGATCCAATGTTAACTGTGCGCGTCTTTAGAGGCTGAGTTACTTCCGGGGCTTCGACTACTGGTCCATGCACGTCACAGCATCCTTCTGACTCAGGGATAGCGATGTTGCGTGGGTCGTCATCCTCGTCAGCTACGAAGTTATAACATTCGACTGTGTGGGCTTCTTGTGTGGGCCAATCAGGTCGATGTTCTAGTACTTCGTGGTCATCAAATACCTTAGTATGAATTATCCTGATAGCTGCATCTAGTGCTAGACAGACATCATTAGTAGAGAAAGTATGCATAAAACTATGAACAAGACAGTCCCAACTTACAGTGTCTTGGCGGAGCTCAGCCTCCACGTACCAATTTTTTGCTATTGGTTCTAGCGTGTGCATAAATCTATGTACCCATTCATTTTGAGGGACATACTTCCATGCCTCCTAGAACTTTGCCAAATGTTCCTGGGGACTAGAATTTCCATCAAACTTGCTTTGCAGCTCCTCCGTCGGGCCCTTAAATCGCAGGTACAGGAGCTTCTGACAAACTTCCCATCTAAGGATCTGTTTCTTATGGGCCTTCCACCATCTGGCTACCGTGGCTTGAAATGTGGAGTCCAGAGCCGCCAGTTTCTGTGACTCAGGTATCAAGCCGGAGACCTGTGTGATGAACGGGTCAGGTTCAGTCAAGCCATCAAAAATAGGGAAAGGGTTGGGTTGTGAATTGAGCCATCTGAGGAACTTGGTAGTCTGGGCATGGCTGCACCCATGGGGCTCATGTAAGTGGTTCTTCCAGCTCTCTAAGTTATCTTCAGAGTCCGTCATACAGGAGCTACCAGACTCCCAACCTGTGGTAGGAGGATCCTCATAACCGTCTTCCTATGCGGTGAGAGTGTAGATGGGCACCACATCAGTCTGATCCTCTGGTCGGAGTGGTTCTGTGTACCATTCCCTTTGTGAGGGATCCAGGGGTAGGATGACTCTCAAGTCTTTCCCTTCGAAGATCATCTGTCGCTTCTTTAGCTTAATAACTGCAGCATTTTCCATTGCCCATTCAATTCCTAACAAGGCGGGGTAGGGATTGATGTCATCAATGATCTCAATTACTTCGAATTCCACGACAGTGTTGACCCTGGCAAGATCTATTTGGAAACTCAGGAATCTTCCTAGAGGTACAATCCTTTGCTGATTGGCTAGCCTCAGCTGGATAGGGGACCAGGTGAGGGTGGGTTTTCCCATTTGTTCCTAGGTTTGTTTAGTTAACACATTTACATCGGACCCTAAGTCCAAGATAACATCATCCATATCATATGCTCCTATCTGAGCATTCAATCTCATTTCCCTGCCAATTCTGCTGACTCTATGAATAGTTTTGTCCGGACCAGAATTTTGCTGAGGTCCGCAGGAAGCAATGACTTTCTGTAACTCAGTCAGAGCATCCTAATTTCTTAAAAGCTTGAGGGAACTCTGTAAAAAGGAGGATAGGGTACTTACGTTATCCAGCGGGGCTTCCTGGGGCTGCGAAGATAGTTGTTGTGGTTGTGCAGGTGCAACGGATGTGCTAGGGCCAGCAAAATTGTTCTTGACTTCCGTAAATGTCTCTCTTTCTCGTGTGATATCAAATGCTGGGATTTTTTTCGGAGCCTTACGAACCCAAGCGTCGGCCAGCTGTTTTTTGGTATTCTGTGGGTGTGTCATAGCTCCACTCCGTGTGACAACATTGATGGTTGCGGCAGGTCTGGGTTCAATTGAAATCATCTGGATGTTCTGCGTAGGGGTACTCTGGCGTGCCTGAATCTTAGCTATGAGCTGCGGGCACTGCTCAATCACATGATCTACCGCGCGGCAGTATCGACATGTCATAGTGGGGTTCCGACAGTCGCGAGCCAAATGCCTAACTTGGTTACAATTGTAACACACCAACTGGCCTCGGCCTCTTTCGGCCATGCCACCACGGCCTCCAGAAGACCCTCTACCAGAGGCACCCCCCTGGTTACCATAGCTATCATTACTTGGGCCATCATTGTGCACCCAGTAGGCATCATAGGTGCGGCACTAATCCTCATTATGACCTATAGACTTGCAGAAATTACAGTAGGGGTTCTTAGGTCCTTGTCCATACCTTTGCAGTAGGTAACAGTTCTCGGGGCGGTGCTGACCTGTCGTTCTGCAGAGCTCACAATATAGTACTTGTGGTGGAAATGGGTTCGGCGCACCTGTATGCAGGTACTTGCTTACCAGAGGGCATCATTCCTTGTCATGACCCTCGGTCCGACATTGCGTACACCAAACCGCTTCGCGGTCGGGTGTTCCCTTCTTCATCTCGCGAAGTTCCAAGGCCATCACTGCTAACTGCGCTTGGATTTGAGCAATACCAGAATCATTTCCGATGGGGGTAATCTCTAGCTTCATTGCAATTTCCAGAGCCTCTTGCTGGTCAGCAACCTTCTGTTGCATGAGGGGAGTTCTGATATGTGGTAATAAGGCTGCAATAAACCATTCCTTGTGCTGCGCAGGACTAATGGTAAAACTGACTTGGTCTAGTAGAACTTTGAATCTCTGGTCAAAGTCCCACACTGATTCGCCGCGCCGCTGTTGAATCTCTTTGAGTTCAGTGATGCTCTGCGATTGCGATTTAGGCTTCTTAAATTCTTTGGTTATTGCTGTCTTAATCTCATCTAACGTAGGGCTCTGAGTACTGGAGAATTTCATAAACCAGGTCAAAGCCCGGTCCCAGAAAGAAGTAATGAGCTGCGCGGCTCTCACATCTGGGTCTGTAATTTTCTTCGCATTCCATACTGCTTCACATAAAAATAAGAACTGTTCTGGGTCCTCTGATCCCGTGCCTTTGAAGATGGGGAGCTTAATGTCATCAACTAGGTCGGCCATGGGGGTTCTAGGAGGGTTGGGAGGGGGACCGGATGTCGATGGGGGGGGGGTTTACAGGGGCAGATTGACCTGTGGCCAGAATATGCAGACTGGGTTGACTGTCAGACTGTGATGGAATTTCAGGGGTAACAGGGCTTCGCTACAAGGTGACCGGAGGGTTTCCAACCAAAGGGTTTTCTTTAGAGTCTGACTCTTCAGTATTTACAGGGGAAGACGCGGTAGCCTAACCTAAGGAATAGGAGTCAAAATCTCTTTTGTACCTTTTCCCACTTCGCAACAAACCACTTTGCTCGTCGAAGGTATTATTACTTGCAAACATATGTTAGTACTACTAAGCTAGCAGTCTGATTCAAACAACAATATACCCTTTTCAGCCAATAGTATTTTAATCCTCAAGCTTAATGAATTCAAAAACTTACCACGGGGGCCTTTGAAGAATTGTCATTCAGCTTCGCTGAAGGAGGTACTTTTGTCAATGGAAAACTCTGTCACAAAGACTTCCAATGTTCGCGTCGTCCAGAAATCAACAGCGCGGGATACCTCGTTGTTCACGTGTTGCACAAGATTGACCCTTGTGGGGGTCCACTTGGGAACCTGGCGATCTTGGAAGTTCATCCTTCTCTCTGTTAACCTAGACAACCACTGGTGCAACTCTATGTGGAAACTACCAAAGAAAATTTCATAAGCATCACAAAAAAATACCTTTGTAAAAAGTCACATGCGCTACAACGCGGATTTGTATTCTCGTTCTCAGTAAATTTCAGATAAGTCTCAGCAAGCCAATCCTCGATTTCCTTCGCAGAGGGCCTCCAGAACATAGCCCTCGAGGTACGACGTAAACCCCTCTTGAGCAGATACTAAGTTCAATCGGCAACGGAACCAATTTGTTGGGCAATAGGGTAGACCCGGGTTTAATCCTTTTATGTCGCACCAACAAAGACCCATAGTGTTGGCCCTTTCGGCAACAACCTGCGCGCAGGTTGCAGTCTCACCCAAAACAGCTATGGGGTTCCGCAGAATCAGGTTTCTGCAAGCAGAGAGGGATATTACTGTACCTTAGCCTTTAATAAACTTATTAATCAACAATTACACAGCTCTGTCATGAACTCATATACAACTTCGCAGATAGATAAACAACCGTGACTTGCTTAACCCACTACAGGGAATTCACAGCGAAGCTTGTTATTAGCAGTGATCTAAGTTATCAAATGTATACAGTTATTAATGCATAAAAGACAACAGAAAGAGAAACAACACAAGAAACCACAACACCGGATATAACATGGTTCACCCCCAGTGTAGGGGTTACGTCCACAAACTGTGTTTTGTTCAACTTGCTACAAAACCACAGTTTGATCTGCGCACTCAGTTGCAGATCCCTTCAGTCCTTAAAATCCGCACACATAGTAGCAGGCCTCTGTGCACACAGCTGCAGATATTTCCTTAATTTTCTTACAAACAAAACCCCCTGCGCACACAGTTGCAGAGGTCTTCCATGCACACAGCTGGGACTTAACCTTTCCTTACATAATCAGCCTTAGCTTCGCCTTTCTTTCTTTACATCAAAAAGCCTAACCTCTCTTATTTACCCAAGTGCCTATTTATATCGCACTATTTACAAAAACATGGATTCAAACCATGGGCACCCAAAACCCTAAACCCTAGTCTTAAGCTAGGGGTTTATTACAATAGCGGACTTTGACTCAACCCCCGACACCCCTAAGACTATTTTGAGTCAAAACTCGCGGAGTTACCCATCTTAAGGACTGTTGAGGTGCGTGCCCCAACATGCCTTGCCATAGGAAATTCGACGGCCTTGACATTGGAAATTCGATGGCCTTGATGTAAGAAATTTGACGGCCTTGGCTTGGCGTCAAATATCCGACATTACACCACCGATGAAAAAAAAAATTAAGGTTGTCGAATAGCCGATAGGTTATTGTCAAATTTCATACATGGAAGCCATTGGATTTTGGGCTTAAATTCTATTATGACATGAGAACTCAGTTTCCCTCGAGCTTCCATGCGAATGGAGAATGATGATCCCCCAGCCAGACATCCCGTCACTGAAGTCATGAACGCATGAGGCAAAAAATGGCATAGTGTTCTCGCATTTTCTTGTCCATGCAAGAAAAACACGACATTTGAAACTGGGTTCTCTGCCCAATTCGAATTTTCCCATACTCTTCCCCTTCCATGCAATAACTAACTCAACCACATTCTGGCAAAAATAAATGGTTGGGAAGAAAGACAAGAAAAAGGGTAGTTGACAGTTTTGATGGGTTTTCCCGATGACACATGGCCTTTCCCAAAATTGGATCAAGGTTAACATTCCCTCCCCCTTATCCTTAGGAAAATCATGCCCCCATCTCATTATTTGTTGCATTGACATAGATGGTTGTGGGTTTTTCGTTAATTTGCATATTTACCTGATGTTTACAAATGTGCTTGACTTTAGCACATAAAACATAGGCATCAACCATGGTCTCCTATATTCCAAATATTAATCAATGACATGGCCTTGTCCTTGAGCTCCATGCCATGATTCCATATAATATTTACATCATATATATATATTAATGCAAACAGGGTCAAAACCGGGGTGTTACATTCCCCTCCCTCTTCAATAGCGTTGTCCTTAGTGATTTACAAAATTTGAACAAAAATGATACACTGGTACCTCCCTCAGTGCTCCACAGATTCGAACAAAAATGGATGTGCCAATCACATGGCATCCTCCAGCTCTCATGTAGCTTCTTCAGGACTATAGTGATCCCACTACACCTTTACCTATCCTATGGCCCAGTTCTGGAGCATGGTGACCTTGCTGTCAAGGATGCGCATTGGCTAGATTCAGAACTCTCCCTCGAGTTCCACCTGAATCACATCCCAATTTCTCACATGGTTAGGGTCATGTATATATTTCTTAAGCAAGGAAACATGAAAAACATTATCAGACCTAGTGCTAGTTGGCAATGCAAGTCTATATGCAACTGTCCCTATTATTTCAAGCACTTCAAACGGCCCACAATATCTGGGTGACAACTTGGCACAACTTCCAAGTTTCAATAAAAATTTATTTTCCCTCACTCTGAGGTAAACATGATCCCCAACATTGAACTCTCTATTCACCCTATGGTTATCAGCATAAATTTTCTATCTGTCCTGGGCTGCTTTCAAATTCTACCTGATCTTTACAATCTCCTGCTCCATCTCCTTGAGCATTTCTGGACCAATCACAACTCTGTTCACTGGATTATCTCAAGTCACTAGTGCCCTACACCTCCTGCCATACAAAGCTTCATATGGACTCATCCCCAAGGATTCTTTCTTCCCATTGTTATAATAAAATTATACCAAGTGAAAATAATCTTCCTACTTGGTTGGTTTTTCCATCACATACATGCGAAGCATGTCTTCAAGCACTTGATTAACTCTCTTTGTCTGACCATCAGTCTAAGGATGGTAGGCAGTGCTGAAGTTTAGATTTGTACCCAAATATGCAAACAATCCCTTCCAAAAAATGGAAGTGAGCTTGACATCTCTGTCAGAGACTATTGCCTTAGGCAATCTATGCAATTTGAAAATATCATTTATGAATATTTTTGCAATGTCATTAGTCTTATGAGTAGACTTAAGCAGTATAAAATGTGTTTCCTTCATCAACTTGTCCACCACAACCATGATGGAATCATGTTGTCTCCAAGTCATTGGCAATATGGTAATAAAATCCATGGAAATAACTTCCCATTTCCATTCTGGAATTGAAAAAGGCTGCAACAAACCTGTTGGGTGTTGATTCTCAACTTTTACCTGCTAACATTTCATGCACCTTGAAATATATTCAGCCATGTCCTATTCATTCCTAGCTAAAAGTAATGCTTTCTGGTTGTAGCAATTGTCTTCTAATATCCTAGGTGACCAGAATATGGAGCTTGATAGATCTCGTCTGTAACAACTCTCCTCAAATCTACTACATTTGGAATGTAAACTATGTTCTTATAAGTAAGAAGTCCATCTTCTTCCAATTTATATCCCTCATACCTCTTCTCAAGGATTTGCTATTGCAACCTGTCCTTGACCTGCACATACAATTCATATTCAGCAATACGATTAGCAATCTGCTGCCTCAACTCTAATTCGAAAACACTAATGGATGCCACATGCATTTCCAGCACCTTCCTACTAAGTGCATCAGCTACCTTATTCTCTTTTCCTTTTATGTGCTTGATCTCAAAATAAAACTCACATAAAAACTCCAGCCATCTAGCTTGCCTAGCATTTAGAGTAGGTTGATCGAACAAATACTTCAGACCATAATGGTCTGTCCTTAGCTCAAATATTCTACCCATGAAGTAATGCCTCCACATATTGAGAGCATGCACTATGGCTACAAGTTCCAGATCATTAGTAGCATAGTTATTCTCATGCTCCTTCAACTTCCTTGACTCATAACATATCACATGGTTGTCTTGCATAATAAATACTCCTAGTCCTTGACCACATGCATCTGTACACACCACAAAATCCTTCTATGGGTTTGCAACCTTCGAAACTGGTGCACTTGTGAGAATATTCTTCAACTGCTGGAAGATTTCTTCACACCTCACTATCCATTCAAACCTTATTCCCTTCTTTTCCTAAGAATTAATGGCATGTGCAACCTTGGAGAATCCTTCAATGAACCTCTTGTAGTATCCTATAAGTCCCATAAAAGATATTACATCTATCACATTTCTTGGAGTAGGCCAATTCATTATGGCTTCAATCATGTCAGGGTCCATAGATATACCCTCTTCTGAGATAATGTGACCCAAATACTGAATTCTATCTTTATAGAAATCACACTTGCTCAACTTTTCATACAATCGATGCTCCCTAAGAAATTGTAATGTCAATCTCAAAATCTCTTCATGCTCTTCCTCATTCTTAGAATAAACAAGAATTTCATCAAGGAAAAAAAGAACAAACTTGTCCAAATACCTACTAAAGACACTATTCATAAGGCACAAAAATGTAGCTGGAATGTTTGTGAGACCAAATGGTGCCACTAC
Source organism: Pseudotsuga menziesii (assembly GCA_001517045.1). Classification (NCBI taxonomy): domain Eukaryota; kingdom Viridiplantae; phylum Streptophyta; class Pinopsida; order Pinales; family Pinaceae; genus Pseudotsuga; species Pseudotsuga menziesii. The sequence goes on from LPNX010373260.1 coordinate 532,230, forward strand.
AAACTCATAATGCCCATACCTTGTCATGAAGGCTGTATTAGGAATGTCTTCATCCCTGATTCTCACCTGATGGTAACTAGACCTCAAGTTAATCTTGGAAAATACCTTTTCTCTTCTCATTTGATCAAAGAGGTCATCAATCCTAGGCAAAGGATATTTGTTCTTCAAAGTGACTTTGTTAATATGTCTGTAATCAATACACAATCTAAGTGTACCATCTTTCTTTCTTACAAACAGATCTGGTGCTCCCCAAGGAGAGACACTCAGCCTAATATACTTCTTCTCTAACAACTCTTGTAGTTGCATCTTCAGCTTTAGCATTTCTAGTGTACTCATCCTATAGGGTGTCTTAGACACTGGTGCTACTCTTGGCACAAGTTCAATCGTGAAATCAATGTCCCTCCTTGGAGGAAGCCCTGGAATCTCATCAGGAGAAACATCCCTGGATTCCTACAATACCTAAAAGTCCTGCAGCCTAGGAGTTTCATTCTCCACTACCTCCACAATATGATATGTATACAACTGGCAACCCTTCCTACAAATTTTTTTCAACTACATTGCTAAAATCTACCTCACATAAATTTCCTTTGGAATGCCTCTTACCACTCTCGGGTTCCCTTCTTCATCCATGCATTCAAAAGTCTGATGGTAATAGTCAAGCTTTACCCTGTGAGATTCTAACCAATCCATTCCAATGAGAAATTCATAGGAACCAAGGGGTAGAACATTCAAATCCACACAAGTAACCCATCCATTCATCACCAATGGACATTTATCTACCATTTCACTAACCTTTCTCTTAGTTCAAGTGGCTAGATGAACTAACCACGATTTGCTATGCTTTACTTTCTTCAAAGCATAAATCTCCACTACTCTAGGATCAATGTAACTATGGGTAGACCCAGGGTCAATCAAAATAGAAACAGATTGCTCAGCAATCTTACCTGCAACTTCAACCATAGTCGACCGGTGGTCTACCTGGTAGTCCTCCATTTTTGCGTAAATCCTAGGGATGTACCTTGCTACTTGACCCACTGTTTTTGCCTCTTGAATGTTGTAAGATGGCCTTGCATTCTCATTCTCAAGTGGAAAATTCTGGTGCATGTGGGGTCTTCCACATCTCCAACATTGGAGTGGTTCTCTAATCTGCTGTGGATCTCTTGGCTTTTCTCCCACCACTCTAGCTAGCTGATTCTTAGATTGGTATGGTTGCTTATGCTGATTCCTGAATTTAGAAGGTTTGCAACCTTTCATCCTTTGGTCTGACTTCTCATTCTTCTTGTCCTTCCGTGTCTTATGATAGTCAAGTTTTCATCTACTTTTCTCATAGCAATACTTAGCTTTCCTTATTGCTTCTTCTAGAGTTCTAGGTTCATAAAACTCAATTCTGTCTTTGTAAGAATGAGGAAATCCACTCAGGAAACGGTGTATTTTCACTTTCTCATCCTTGATGTACCTGACATATCTCAAAAAATCCAAGAACTTGTTTGCATACTCCTCCATGGTTTGTTGTCCCAATATCATCTCATGAAATTATTTGATCTTGTCATCATAGTACCTGTCAGAGAGGTATTTTTTCTTGAAATAATTTTGGAACTGTTTCCACACAATTTTCCTTTCATTAATCTTCTTCACTTGCCTGAACTGCACCAACCATATGGATGCTCTTCCAGTCAAATTGAAGATGGCTACTCTAGCCTTCATATTTCCTGAATAATCCTGAACTTTGAAATATTTCCCCATCCCAAGAAGCCAAGCTTCAACTTCTTGACCATTCTATCTCTCACCATTGAATATAGGCATCCTCGCCTTCTTAAAATCATCACGTGAATGGTTCCAGTAATGCCTCTTTTTCTCATTCCTGTGAGAAGAGGAAATTCAATTGCTAGTGGGTCCTTCAGAGTCAGATGACTCACTAGGAGATCTCTTTCTCATTCTAGCAGTGATCTTACTACCTTCCGGCCTTAATGTCCGGTGATCCCCATAGTTCATCCCCCTATGGACATCTATCAAACTTTGTAGCATTGCTGCATTCAGCTGATTTTGCTCCTCCCGAGCCTTAACCAACCTTTCATTGTCTGCGCTGTAGCTTTGCATATCCACCCTGAGGCTTCTCATGGCGGCTGCAAAATATGGGGGGGTATCTTGAAACCTCCTCCCATTAGACTCTGTTTCAGCATTTCCAACTCAGAAATTTTTCCCCATAGCATATTCCTTGTGCTCGTAGGGATCCTGTGCATCATTCATGTCGTAGGTTCTCATGGCTGAGCCAACAACCCACTCTTCCAAAATGCACTATGACTCTACAAAATGTGTTATCAAACACCATTTGTTAGATACATAGTAATTCAAAATTAAAACCATTTACTTACTATCACCTGGCCTATCTAGGCCTAATACTGTAACTGACAACACTGTTAATTGTTCAAATCGACCCTTTTAGGCCCGAGGCTGCAACCCACGGAGCTGATACCATGCTGTAGTGCTGACACTATTCTGTAGATACCACTCTGTAGTGTACTACAATGCTGGTACCAGAGGATTCTCTTACCCTTTTTAACAACTGATTTTGGCCCATCCAGGCCCAATGCTGCAACCCGCAGCTCTGATACCACTCTGTAGTGTACTACAAGTTGGTATCAGAGGGTACTCTTATTTTTTTATCAATTGATTCCATCCCATCTAGGCCCAATGCTGCAACCCACAGCTCTAATACCACTCCGTAGCGTACCCATACCCCATTATCATGCAGAATTAAAAAATTTCATCGAGAACCTTTACTGTTCATTGAAATGCAGGGCATGTCCGCAAACCACTTCTCAACATTTCCAACACTGTCACGCTCCCTCTCATCTTGCATTGATCATTTTGATGATCTGCAAGGAAATATCTCAGAGGAGATTGGACGATGGAGAGAAATAGCGATGGAAATAAAATATCACAAAGGATTGCATCCTGCATGCGGAAATGACCGTTGTGGAAATCAAAATCTGTGGAGCAGCTTTATGCATCTCACATCCCACAGATTGTAGAAAGGTGCATTGCGGAACGAAAACTGTGGAAATATGTAATCCACAAAATGACATCTCCGCATCCTGCATCCCGTAATTGCAGAAAGGAATTTGCAGAGGTCCAAATCTTCCAAAGGATGTCTTCTGCATTTCGCATCCTGCATGCAGAATAAACCATTGCGGAAGAAGGTTTCTGCTTGAAAATTCAACCTATTAATCAAAGTCTTTGAACAGAATTGGCCATCCAGGACAACATCAATTCGCATTCTAACCCTGCAACTTAGTTAACAATGCATTGAAGGAAACATACATAGATTCCTATAATTGCAGTTATTCAAAGGAAAAATTCATCAATTTAACACATCCAACATGTTCATCATATTCCATCAAGCAATTACAATGAAAGAAATACAATTGCAAATATTAACATAGACAAGAGCACTTATCTTGAGAATGACTTGTCCCGCAACCAGCTATGTCGCTACAACGTTCCAGCCAACCATAGGCCAGTGTGCTCATCAATCTCTCAGCAACACTGCCACCCCCGAGATGTGCATGATTTACTCAAGGAATAAGGGAACACTAGCAAACTCATACATAGCCAAGGGTGAAACACAACTCAACCAAGCCAACACAGTTGGGTTTATCGAGATGCAAGGGGAAATGACCAATAGATGGGTTTCACAGGCCACTTATCCAAGCCATCTCACAGTTTTGTTTCACAAATTGTTCATAGTTAATCCAACATTCACCTTAAGGACCGGTCAAGCCAATAGATGGGTTTATCAAACTGTACACAGTTAATCCATCTCGCTGCTAGGTTTATCAGGCCACCTAGCCAAGCCAACATTCATACTTGGGTTCATTAGACTGTCCAACCAAAGGTTACTCACAAGGTCAAACTCAATCAAGACACAACCAAGCCAACAGATGGGTTTATCAGGCTTATAAGGTAATGGGTAGGAAGAATTGCTAAGCTAGTGAGCTCATCTACAGAGCTAAGAACACCTTCACAAGACCTATCTGGCCTGGCTTCCCACTTCCTACACACCCAACACAAGGAAGTCTCCCCTTCTCTACTCCAGAGTCCCTTAGGCTACACCTTCCCTTCTATTTCTCTTTAGGATGCGCATAGCAGGTTCACCAACAGTTCTTATCTTATTGCGAGTTTTCACACTAGGTTTATCCAGCACATTCTACGTCTCTCCCACTCCTAAGTCTTGTACATAGTTCAAACCCAAGCCAGGGTGCACAACAGAACAACCACAGGGAGACTCCACAACACAAGCCTTACTCTCGAACGCGAGTAATAGGGTCTCATACACTCTATAGTTGAATTTAATGCTGCAACACAACAACCCCAGTCTCGCCAAGGGAAAACACTTGCAGAACATGAATAAAATACACACAGGAGAACTCAGCTGCCCTTGAGCTTCCACTCGAATGGAGAATGATGATCCCCCAGCCAGACATCCCGCCGCTGAAGTCATGAATGTATGAGGAAAAAAATGGCATACGGTTCTGATGTTTGCTTGTCCATGCAAGAAAAAAATGACATTCGAAACTGGGTGCTCTGCTCAATTTCAATTTTCCCATACTCTTCCCCTTCCATGCAGTAACTACCTCAACAACATTATGGCAGAAATAAATGGTTGGCAAGAAAGACAAGAAAAAGGGTAGTTGACAGTTTTTATGGGTTTTCCCCATGACACATGGCCTTTCCCCAAACTGGATCAAGGTTAACATTCCCTCCCCCTTATCCTTAGGAAAATCATGCCCCCATCTCATTATTCATTGCATTGACATAGCTGGTTGTGGGTTTTTCATTAATTTTCATATTTACATTATGTTTACAAATGTCCTTGACTTTAGCACAGAAACCATAGGAATCAACCATGATCACATATATTCCAAAAATTAATTAATGAAAGGGACTTGGCCTTGAGCTCCATGCCATGATTCCATATAATATTTACATTATATATATATTAATGCAAACAAGGTCACAACCAGGGTGTTACACCTTTGAACACATAAGGAATTGGATATCTACAAATGAAACCCTCATACCTTTTGCATTGAATGCATATATGGAGAGAATATTCTTCTTTAGTCCTGGTACAAACAAGACATCCTTCATCTTCATCCATTTTCCAGAGTCTAGCTTATAGGAAGCTTCACCACTTCCTTTTATGGGATACTGGTAGTCATCCCCAAGTTTCACTTTGTGGGGTGACTCATGTTCGGATAGATTCACAAAGGATTCTTTGAATCTCATCATATGGTCAGAAGCCCCACTATCTATGAGCCAATCATTGATTCCATGTGTAACAGTTCTTGTGAGGGAAGAAATAAAAACATACTCTTCATCACTTGAACAATCTTCACTTTCTTCTTTGACTCTCTTCCTTGGAGGTTCATCATCCTCTGTAGTGTGAGCATGATGTCTTCTTTTGTTGTTCTTCTTATGGGAGCCACCTTTATTTCTGGGACAATTTTTGGTGATGTGTCCTTTCTCATCACATGTATAGCATTTGACACTATATAGATATCTTCTAGGGTTATCTACTAGATTTTGGTGTGAACGATCACCTTTCTTGGGATGTTAGTGGTCCCTTCTAATTTTCTTGGTGTGTGATTTGAGAGCTTGATCTTCATTTCCCATATTTTCTTCTCGAGCTACTATTCGAGCTTCTTCTTGTGAGCATTCCTCCCACAACCTACTGAAAGTGATTAACTTTCTTCTAGGAAAAATACCTTTAATGAAGGAGTCCCATGACCTAGGGAGACAATTCAAGGTGGTCATCACAATTTATCCATTCTCTACTTCTTCTTCTACAACTTCAAGTTGTTATTTGATTTGAGAGACCCTTGTAAAGTACGATTGTATGGTCTCTACATTCTGGATCTTTACATTCTTCAGTTGATTTCATAAAGTCATATTCTGATTTATGTTCTTCCCTTCAAATAGCTTGGTCAAAGAATCAAAAATATCTTTAGGTTTCTTTAGGGAAGACACATGTGGTATAAGGTGATCCTTGATAGAATCAACAATGATCCTCTTTGCCTTTACCAATTTCTTCTTGTGTAAGGCCGTAGCCTCTTCTCCCTCTGGAACTGGAACCTCTCCACTTATGGAGGTGTCCAATTCATTTTCTTCAAGAACAAGTGAAATCCTATACTTCCATGCTCAGAAGTTATCATCCCCTTCAATATTTTCATCAAGCTTGGTGTGATGAGACATCTTTAATGAGAACCTCAAATGGAAATACAAGAGATTTAGATATTACCAATTTGAGATGCCCAAACTGGATATGAAGTTGATCTTTTGCAGTGTTGATTTCCTGGTTTAGGGTCAAACTAGGGTTTGAATTTCCCGAAGTTCTACCCAACCAAAAACTTCGATCATGGTCTCTAATTTTCGATTTTGAGGAGGAGAGAAATCCTATGTTGGGCTCACTAAAATTCTACTTCTGTGAAAATACCTAATTTCCTGCTGTACTGACAGGTCAAAAATTGAAAATGCCCAGAATCAAATTCTTCTTCGATAGGAAGATGCACCCTTCAATGGAGAGTTATCCTAGGCTCCTTTTTCTGATGATATGTGGAGAGAAACCCCAAAATTAAGAATCCCTAGCTTCTACAGCTGCACAATGTCTTCTTCTCAGGTTAGCTCTGATACCATGTTAGATTTTTATCGTTTAATCATTATGATGTAGGATCTTATCTGAGAGAATAACATGCAAAACAATAATCATAAGAGACAAGAGACACAAATATTTTTCCTCTAAGAAACCATAAAGGAGAAAATCCTGCAACTTCCTCATATATAGAATGAGCACCAATAGAAAAAGTAAAACCCAAGAGTACAAAGATGATATTCGACAGTTGTTCTCTCTCTCACTTGTGCGAGCTACTTCTCTCTCACTCATGCGCTACTATTCAGTGAGTGTGTGTTTCAAATAGAGAGTCTCACTCTCTATTTATACTTGTTTTACACTTGGCATTTACTCTACAGGGTCGACGTCTCAAGGAGAGTCTAATAACTCTAATACAAATAAACTATGGGGACTATTGCCTCAACTCACAACGGAGGGTTAACCTCAATGAATTTACATGAGTTAATTATATTAATGACTCTCCCAATCAGAGGAACATAAATCTCTGTCAGGTTACAATGAGATACAATAAGAAATATACAAGTGAATACATTCTGAAGCTACAAATACATCAAAACTCCTATTTCATCCCTGATGAGACTTCTTCATCGTCGGACCAATACTCTATTGAAGCGAAAGACTTCATCTGTGGAAGTGTCGACTGGTTTAAAAACCCAATTCCGACACCCGACGCCTTTGAAGAGGGAAAATTGGCAAACATTTCACCAACCATCAAGGTCAATATATCAACCACAGCCAGAGTAGTTGAAGATAATACACTTGGAGCATATTGATCCCCTGAAGAAGTCGCTTCATACAAAGCACCTTTACAGGAGTTTCATTATACTTTTGCTTGGTCATATACTAAGATTCTTGGGCTTGACCCATCTATCATTGAACATCGTATCGACACATGGCCTGATGTTGGCCCTGTTCACCAAAAGAAAAGACCCATTCACCCGTCAAAGGCTCCCACTGTTAAACCTGAGATCGAGAAACTACATAAAGCAGGCTTCATATACCTCATTGCATATACCACTTGTGTTTCCAATATTGTTCCCATAAAAAAAACAAGGTACCATTCACGCATGTACTGACTTACGTGACTTGAGTTTGGCATGTCCAAAAGACAACTTCCCCACTCCGTTCATTGGCTAGATCATTGATACCTGTGTTATACACAAAGTATTTTCTTTCATGGATGGTTTTTCCAGTTATAACCAAATTTAAATTCAAAAGGAGGATCAATACAAAACCGCTTTCATAACCCCCTTGGTAACATTTTCGTATCGTGTTATTCCATTTGGCCTTAAAGGTGTTGGATCCACTTTTCAGTGGGTCATGATGTTCTGCTTCCATGAAATCATACACATTATCTTGGTACTTATAAGAACTCATGACTCGATCTCAAAAGTGTTCCCAATATTTAGATGACTTACAAAAAATATTCTTGTGATGTCAGAAATATAATGTCCGCTTGAGCCCCTTCAAGTGCGTGTTTTGTGTCCTAGATGGCCACATACTAGGATTCATCGTAACCCATAAGGAAATTGTTGTGGATCCTATGAAGTTTCAAGCCATTCTAAATATTCCCCCCCACATACTTTACGCCAACTACAAAGTGTCCAAGGAAAGGCCAACTTCGTTCTTTGTTTTATTCCAGACTATGAGGCAAAATTCCATGGGTTCTTACACTTGCTTCATACCAACATTCCTTTTATATGGGATGAGAATGCACAAGGTGCTTTCGATGCATTGAAACAAGATTTTACTTCGGCTCTGTTGTTGTCTCCTCCTGACTTCACCAAGGAGTTTATCCTCTACATTTTGGCATCTGAAAATTCTATCGCTGGAGTCTTGGTTCAAGAAGACGATGCTCGTCAAGAGCACGAGATTTATTACATAAGTCAGAAACTTTTTAGACCTCCTTTACGTTACTCCCATGCAGAGAAGATGGATCTCGCTATCATATTTTCAATACAGAAGCTATGTCACTATATTCTCTTGATTCGAACTCAAATCGTGGCCAATTCCAACCCCATGCATTATCTCTTGAGCCACCACCTCATTCAAGGTCACGCTACCAAGTGGATTGTCATACTCCAAGAGTACAATTTGGAATTCATTTCCCCAAAAAGAACCAAATATTTGGCACTATCTTCCTTAATGACATACTTCCCTTCGTTGTCTACCTCTACACCTATCACAATCAACCTTCCCGACGAATTCTTATTTGTCATCTCTATGGAAGACCCATGGTATGGGGGAATTATCCTATACTTGTGCACATAGAAATTTGGGCCCCATTTGAGCCACAAAGATTGTCGTCCCATACGGTACCAAGTTACTCGATATCTCCTCATTAGTTATGTCTTGTATCGTCGTGGTATCGATACCATATTACGACATTTCCTCACCCATGATGAAGCTGAAACAATCCTGAATGAATGTCATAGTGGATCCTATGGTAGCCATCTCTCTCATTTGGCTACCACCAATAATATGCTCCACGCTGGTTATTTCTAGCAAACCATATTTTTCGATTACATCCATGCAGTTAAACACTGCCGCAATTTCCAACTCTTTGCTCCAAAATCAAGGGCACCTCTCGTGTCGTTACATCCTGTCATCAAATTCAGCCCCTTCTGTAAATGGGAGATTGAATTCATGACTTGTAATCCTCCCTCTTCGACGACCATAAATACATCATTGTGGCCTTTTATTATTTCACAAAATGGGTTGAGGCCATGCCTACGTTCAACTGTAAGGATGAAACTGTGGCACAGTTCTTTGTTAACCACATCATCACTCATTTCAGTGTCCCCCAACAGATAGTATCGGACCACGGTTCTCATTTTTAGGACTCCGTTTGGATAGATCTCTCCTCCATGTTGAAGTTTGAACACTAGTATTCCTCCACTTATTATCCTCAGGGAAAAGGCCATGTTGAAGTTGTCAACAAGATCCTCAAACGCATGCTCCAATCAATGGTGGAAAAAAAAAATCCAATTGGAACCACTTTCTCTTTTCTTCCCTCTGATCTTACTGGACATCGACCAAAACCACCACTGGTCTTACCCCATTTGTTTTAGTCCATGGTGTGGAATCAGTTCTTCCCATTGAATTCCATATTTCGTCGCTCCGCCTTTCCGTCGAACTTCTCCTTGATACTTCACCATTAGAACAATGCCTACTTATGCTTAAATAAATCAATGAGGACTGTTGTGCCACTCTTCAGATGATCGAAGTAGCCAAAAATCAGTCAAAGTCCCATTTTGACTCCCATGTCCACCCTCGCACCTTTAGCAAGGGGGATCTAGTCCTCGTTTATGACTAAGACATTGATAAGTTAGGGAAAGTGAAGTTTGATTCCATGTGTTGTGGCCCATATGTCATTCATCTATGTCTCGACAAGGGAGCATACATCCTTGCTGACTCTGATGGCCATGTCTTGAAGAATCCCCGCAATGGGATCTACCTCAAGAGGTTCTATGTATGAAGTCGCTCACCATGAGTACCCTTGTTTCATAGTTTTTTTTTTTTTTGCATCGTTCTTATCGTGAATCTCACAGTTTGTTTCCTTGGTTTCTCTAGATGGATCCTACCTCACCATGCTACGTTGGTTTCACTGACAGTGCAAGTAGATGGTCTCCTAATTTCACCTCGGCTACGTGGGTTATTTATTCCCCGTCACATGAGTTGATCCATATCAACGGAATGTGTGTTGGTATCACTACCAATAACTAGGCTGAGTATCATGATGTCGTTGGTCTCCAGACTGCTGCCCTCCACTTGGGTATTAGTCACCTTGATGTATTCTTAGACTCCCAGCTGCTTGTCTCCTAGTTGAATAACTAATACCGGGTTCGTGATCCTCGTCTCTTTAGAAATTTCATCCACACTAGACATTTGGTTAGAAAATTTGAATCCATTTCATTCATGCATGTTCCCAGAAGTCTCAATAGCATAGAAGACCAAATGGCTAATGACGTTCTAGAGTGGCACATCAATCATCGCATATAGGAAATTAACTGCATCATGAATCATCATATAGTCATGCATACCTATGTCATATAAATCATATAGGCATCATCATAATTACAAAAGAGACTCATAAAAGCACATAAAGAGGTGAATCCACGTGCATATGTATATCATAATGTTTAGTACAAAATGAGAAGCTCCAAAATATTTCTAGGATGATCATACATATCATACAAAAATCCCCATGCTCACAAGAACCAGGGGCAGCGTCATAAGCTACTAGTCAAAGATATCCTCCTCGGACTCCATGTCCTCCTCCTCATTGGATCTCTCCTCATCCTCCTCCATAGGCAAATCACCTTGTGTCGTTGCTCTGACATACTCAACAACAACTATGATCCTCCTCATAAGGTAGATCCACTCTAGGGGAGCCCTGTAGCATGCAGTGATCAAGCCATCATCCAGATACTTCCAACCATCATCGGTAATCCCCTCTAGTAAGTGCTCAACATCTAGCTACAGTGAGTCTAGTGTAGCACTCCAGCATCTCCTCTGTTCATGAGTGGGTGGATCTAACCCGTCCACCCTACCCCTGTGCCGTTGATATCCCACTAGAGGGCGTAGTATCATGTATGCACATGCACATGGTATGTCATCAATATCTATCACACACATCATCTAGCTACCACTATGCTAGCATACTATATATGAATGCAACCACAAAACAGTCATGTATACGTACCGTCAGATCCCCAAACCTGTCCTAGATTTTGGGGAATCTATGAATCTCCCCAGTAGTCCATGCTCACGTATGGATCATCCTCTACAAGGATAGGAAGCTGCCACCCCCATGTAAAAATCTCCTTGGTGAAGAAATATCCTTCTAGACTATCTCCCTCCCTACTAATTTTTCAGTCATTTCTTGGAGTCACCTCGATTTGTGTGCGGTCACACGAATCACACTACACATGTACTTATATGTTCATGAGCCATCTGCTCCATCCATACTACACATTTGGACTTATTTTACCACCATCCATCATCCTATAAGGAGGCCCCACCAGTGTTCCACTATTATTCCTATCATCCATGTTCACAACATAACCTCTTTCGGTACATCGAACACTTCCTCCTTGCTTGAATGACCATTGCAAAGTTTTTATTAAGCTCTTTTCTGAATCCTAAAAGAATGAAAATATCATCGAGTACGCTTGCTTCCTTTCACGATCGTTAAAGTATTTGAAAGGGCATCTATGTGGCCTCATTTATATCATTTTTCAGACTATGTAGACTATCAAACGAAAGGGACCACCCTAGCACATTCCAACTAGGAACATTTCCCTTTGTATCCTTTTATGCTTTGTCGAACATTGGGACCGTAATTTACAAAAAATATCATTATTGGTTGTCTTTAAGCTCTTTTCTTGCCTTCTCATCAAGAAAAGATTGCCGAGCATACTTGGTTTTGTTCATGCTCGTAAAAGTATTTGAATGACCATCTAGTCAGTATAGGTTTAACCTTTTTTGGCCTGGTTGGACTACCTATGGTAAATAAGTCTCTCTTCCCCCAAAGGTTGGGAGAGCTCTCCTTTGTACAATTTTATCCTTTTTCAGACTTAGGGGACTACCATATGAAAAAGAGACCACATTGGAGTCTTCTTCCTATTTTCAGACTCTCCAAAAATGAAAACACCATCAATCATTTACCTTCTTGTGCTCAGTAAAAATCCATGAGAGCGTATCATATTGAGAATAATTCTATCCCTTCTTCATGCTCCTTAAACTATGAAGAAGGACTAAATAGTGTCTCTAGGATCCACCATATATGATCTCACATTATGGCATGTTTCCCCCATTGGGTAGCCTTTGTAAGGGTACTCTGCGATGAGTCTCCCTCGGATACCTGGATATTACTATTCTAGTTACTCGCCCAAGTGTTTCCCATTGCAGTTATCTTCTAGATTTTACAGCTATAATCCCTTTCTCATTAGTGAGTATCATTTTTTTCCAGGTCATCCTTGACGTCATACTATGAACAAAGGAATTTTGAGTCCCTCGTACTCCACTACCCCTATTCCCCATTTAGTGTGTCAGTCCCCTGATTGTTCCACATCTTTGGTTATCCCCCTCACGCTTATAATTAAGGAAACATCATTTCCTTGTTAGTTGGAGGTCTCCCTCTATCAACATAAACACATCTATTCCATAGGATAGACCCAGAGGTCCCTATATCCCGGTTGTATCCACCTCATTTATGAGTTCCTTGGACCACTTGAAAGGATTCCTTAGTGCCTTTCGGGTTGGTTGTGTCTCATGTTCTTGACTCCAGCTATATCATCACACCATTGAGATTCATACAAGGTATTGTTCCGTTCATTATTTGGTCAAAGACCCCGGTTGTCACCTTACTCTAGCACTTTGGTGAGTATACTATGGGACTCATACAGTGTCATGTCCCTTGTGATTTCTGGGTTGCGTTGGCGACAGTGTTTGAAATCCCATCAGTGTCATGCTTCCATGTATCTCCAGTACTTGATGCTGCATATTGTACCATAGAGATTCTGACTCTCAGTCATTTAGTCCCTCCAATTATGTACACCTCCATATTCAATAGAGAATCTGTTGTGATGATATTGCATTCTATGAGAATGCCATTGTTCCTATGTATCATTTCTTCAGATTAATTTATGTATTCAGCCTCCCATTTAGGCCACCATTATGTATCATCAGTTGTATATGTATTTATAAGCTCCCATTATTTGATCCTTGATCCCAATTATTTATTCTTTGAGACATTGTTACAAGCATGGGTATGTCCACCTCATCCATATACATTTCAGACACTATATGTATCTCATCCATTTTTAAGAAGTAATACAAAACCAAAATCCACTGTAGTTCGAATGAGGGAACTCCACCCCTTGGGGGTCCTCTCCAGTCTCTCCACTATTGTCACAATTTTACCATGGTCCTATGATATCTATCGACCATACAATGAGCTCCTTCCCTCACACATCAGGGGGCAATATGTTAACACAAAAAATTGTTCACCTAGCTCTCCATTGTCTAAACCATAATCATACATCATATTCCCACCATTATTTACTCCATTTTGAAATTCACAATTGTATTTCCACTAAATATGGTCCAAAACATCATTATTCTTTTCCCATAAATGAAGGGAATATGAGCATGTATTGTGATTTATCTGCACTCTCTCCAAAAAAGGGTAAAAAACCCTAAAAATGAGAATGGGTCAAAATACCATAGATAAATACCATGGACAATAAAATACCATGGGTCAAAAACCCTAGGACTATCCTATAAATACATTGTGAAGGACTCCTCCAAAACACTTTTTTCCATTTTCTTTCAGTCACACTATACACGTTTTATGCCATTATTCCCATATTTTTCCACACCATTCCCCATAGTGTACGTTAAGTATGTCACACCATTCTCTCTCTTTAGTGAACTTGAGTGAGTGATTTTGTCCAAATGTGGTTGGGTGCCTCCCTATTTATATTATTCAGTTGTGTGACTCACTTACCTAACTAGGTTGGCCAGGTTCTCTAATTGGGGATGACCTACCTATGAAAAACTCAAAATACATTTTATATAATACTTTTTCTAGGGACTATTGCCCCAACTTACAACAGAGGTTTTACCTCGACATTCTGGAATGACCAAATACAATAATGACATCCCCAAACAAAGGAAAAACATCTCCGACGAAGGTACAATAAAATACAATAATATAATACAATATAATATCTTTCGAAGTTACATTTTCAACAATAAGAACTACCCCCAAAAGTCACTTTTTGGGGTGGTTTATATCTCTTCTAAAACTGACGCTAAAATCCTATACTTTTAACATTGGTTCTTTTGGAGGTGGTTTTGTCAAAACCACATCTAATGCCAAAACTACCCCCAATAGTCACTTTTGGCAGTGAAAAACAACAACCCCTAAAGGTAAAAGAATGTAGTTGTTCCCTTTGGTTGGTATTTTTTAGCTGGATTTCCATGTCCCTCTATAGGGGCAATATCTTCTCTTTGCTCACTCCTAATCTTGGGTCTAATAATCATGTTCCCCCATGGATCAAAGAGACATAAAATTATGATGTATTTAGGCCAGATGATGTTCTTTAAACATCATACATCATAGAACAATTGTTAACATCCTATATTTTATCACCTACTTTGTCATTAGAATCATCACCTTCTGGAGAATTAGCCCCATTTTTATCACCCTTATCATCATAGGACTTCCATATTGTGACCAAAATTTGATCTCAACCCAAATTTTAACCATAAAAGATCATTTCATGGAATTCTCCTAAAAATATAAGCATTATTACTTCACTAAAAAACTCCAAAACCTTGAAGTGGTCGTAAAGTAGAAATCGATTACTCATCAATATTATTTTCCTTCTTCACGTAGAGGTGTATCTCAATCAATGATTCACTTGATATGAAGCACATGTTCTAAATGTAGGTCACAATTGAAAATCACGCCTTCTTACCTGTGCCCCATGCTTGGGATTATATTATTTTCCTTCCAAAAATTTGTAGTGGTTAAAAGTGGACATCACCAAACTGTTATTACCAAAACTATCCTTTGAAATGGTTTTCAATACTTAATGCTATCCCAAAATTCATCAATGAAAATGGATTGTTCACATTGCAGATCATTCTAAATAGAATTCCACATCCTTTCCTATAAGCAAATCCCTTGTGGTCATTTAACACATCACTCACCACAAGTAAGGTTATGTTGTTGGAATACATGCAGAGAGAGAAATTTCCTAGTTTTTCCTTTTATTTCCATACTTGGATTCCATATTACACAATTTTCCTTGAAGTGGAGAACTAATAGAGAAGAATAATAACCATCCCTTGAGTTTTCTACGGAGAACTAATTTTCTAGAATCAACATCAAGATGTTGTATTTTAAAATATTATTTTTATCAATATAGAAATCATTCTTTTCTCTATGCTTTATTTTATTTTTAGTCATAGTTTTGTTTGCTCTTAATTGCTTGCAGTAGTGTATAATTTTATTTGATATTTTCATTTTCTTTCATATCATTTGATATGGTACCCAATTCACAAAACCCTTGAGTACATATTGTTTGGTATGTATTGGTAACAAACCAACAACACGATGGCTCAAAGGTTCCGATATTTTTTCCACTGGAAGGGAAACCAAATCATAAATTATGTTAAAGTAGGGGCCTTTTGATGTGGGAAATTTTCCCAAACAAATAGGTTTGACTGTTAAATCAATCACAATGATAATTAACAGTTAAATTGCGGTGTGTGGGGTAGATGACATATCTCTATTACATAATGTTGGTCGTAGGTAAGTTACATAAAGTTTTGTCTATAATTCTTGAGAAGTTCGGTCGAGGTGTGAACAAGGATGCAACAGAGCAGGAACGAAAATGGTCTACTTTGTAAATTTGGGCAATTTTTTGGGAAATATTAAGTGTATGGGATGAGTTAGTTAGAAAGGTTGTGCACTTATGGGTAGTGGGCACGTGATGTAAAATCGGTGGTTAGAGCCAATAAAAATGTAAAGGGTTGGGATTAAGGGGGTTAGAAGATAAAATAGAGTCGTTCGAGGTTAAGTTTTGAAGAAGTATGTAATGTTGGATATTGTAGTGTGAAGAATGAATAAGATTCATGGAGGTAATGTACTTTTAGTCCACAATTTGTGTGTGCAAATGTAATGTAATGGAGTTTTGGGGATATGTCTGCAAGCTTTGTGCGCAGACCAAAGAGTTCAAAGCATGACTCATGCCAAATAAAGAGAATTTTTGTGGTTTTCTCCCGTATGGGTTTCCACGTTAAATTCTCTTCATCGAATGGTGTATGCTTATTTTTGTGTAGTGATTTATAATTTTCTATGACTGATAATATCTTTATTTTGCATGATGAAATGAAATGATAATGCTTTAAATGTGTTGGTAAATGTGATTAAGGTTGTATTATGATTCCATATGCTATTTTTTACATCGTATGTCAATGATGATTTATCTCTTCCCATCATTGGGTAGTCTATGAGGTATTGGCATGGAAAGATACCTTTCTATCACTGTGGAATCCTAGTTCCTGCAGTCCCTATAGGTATCTTGGGTGATACTTCACTTATGTCGAAGGTATTTCCAATGGGGTTTTTCTCTGTCGGGTTGATACCCTAGGTTTTTGCTGGTCAGGATGGAAGGTTGAACCTGGGTTAGTCAAAGCGAGCCAACAAATGGTTTTGTTTCCAAGACTGGGATCATCATGAAGGGGAGATGTTTTGGCACCCGACAAAGCCTGAGATTTAGGATTTGGTCGACCAGAAAGATCAATAAGTTGCACAAGAAGAAACTAAGGGGTCATGGTTGACTCCAGGGGAATGGTTAGGAAGGTGCGTTTATTCAGGTATTTATGATATTTTATTTAGTGAATTCCCTATTATATTGTATGAATGGTTAGTGAGGATAGAATTTCAAAATAAAAAAATTCAAGGTGGAGAACCTAGGTGGTGGAATCCTCAACTGATCCGACAGCTAGAGAGTGTTAGTAATCCTATATCCAAGGCTTTCAACTTTTGGGTAGATAGTATTTTGGAAATATATATTACTGGGATCATTGTAGATACTATTAATTCATATAGTGAAGTTGAGAGAGAATTTTTTTCAAGGTCCCAGAGGCAGATATTTGAAGTCCTTAAATCTATGGATTAAAATGTTAGTATGTTAAAAGGGAATCTTAACGATGGAATCTGACGAGTAAATTATTGTGCGTTGAGGACATGGTTAAGGATTAGAACAAGGATTGGAAAAGATGGGAAAGGTAATATGAGATGTTCCTAGCTGGTAGTAAGACTAATGAAGAGGGTGGCCATCTAAGGAGTGGGAGAATATTTCATTCAAGTAAAAGGACAAGAAATGAGACAAGGAGAGAGAGTTGTAGTGTGACCAGAAGAGGGACTACGACTTGGTTCCACAACTCAATGAAGAGTCTTGTGATGACGAGAAGGAGTATTGGCTTATTTTTGAATATGAGGAAGAGGCACTAGATCTGTACCAGGCCCAAGGTTACAACATACCTACAACTCCACATACATCTCTGGTATCAGAGGTAAGACCTAAAAGTGTTTTGAAATGCTTTTTGTCAAATCATAGTAATAATAACAATCAAGATAGTGGTCAAAATGTTTGTACTAGTGTTCCATGTAATTCAAGTTCATCGGTACCCACAACACATAGAATGGTTGGGGACTACATGAAGTTGTTTATATTTAATGGGAATGGGTTGGAAGACCCTGATCAAAACTATTTTTTTTGTGAATCTATTTGGACCATGCGACAGGTCTAGGATGATTACATAAAAAGATCTCATATGATCATAAACTTTAGGGGTCATGCTCTTAATTGGTATATGAAGTTTTCTGAGGTTCTTGTGCAAAACCCTCAAAAGTCATTAGATCATATTTGAAATAGGTTAATAGATGAATTTAACAAACCCAAATATGAGTCATAGTGTATCACAGAGTTGAAGGAGATCAAATGGATGTCGAGTGAGTCTGTCTGGGATTTTGACAATAGATTCAAGACCCTGATGGCTAAGGTAAGCTTCCAAATTTATGATGTCCAACATAAAGAGTGGTTCATTACTGCATTGATACCTCATATCCATGTTCCGCAGTTGCAACAAAATATATTGTCCTAGATAGAATCTCTTGAGCTTTCTATGAAGTTAGAAGCTTCGCTAGTTGGGGAAACTTGCGTGGGAATAATGAAAATTCTGTCATAACCCCAAATTTTCACAAAAAATAAAAATTTTTAATGTAACATAAATTGTCTATAGTCATAGTTTGATAACTACTAGTGGCTAGCGGAAAAATGAAACAGCTAACAAAAGTGGTGATTAACTTCAAACACATAAAAACTAATACTACTTTAATTTTGATATGTTATGTATATGGCCTGCATTCAGTTACTTCAAGCTGTATTGATGATTTGATTTTTTCAAGTAGGTGAGAAGTTATGTTCTAAACTGGGGCTTACTTAGAAATTGCTAACTCAACTGGATTTCTAGATCTTATAGGTTAAACAGGTAAAGTTTGAACAAGTAGGAGTTTGTTAAAGTGTTAATTCCAGATGTACTTCTTTAGCATATATAAAATTCTAAAGTAAATTTTGCTTAATAGAGTTCAAGGATACTATGAGGTAAAGTAACTTTTCTTTACTTGTTTTGCAACTATGATAGTATTTTAAGTTTATGTCGTAACAACCAATATCCTTGCCATACTATATGTCTTTCATCAGCATGACTTCTACTTCAGATATTTTATTTCCAGCTATAAGCTAAGTTACTTACAATTTCTACATAGAGCTCATGATTCAATATAACGACACTTTTACTAAAACAATAGTTTCTTGCCATTGCTATTTTCTAATATCTAGAACACTGATTATAAGAATGAAAAATAAATCCAAGGCCTTCAAAAAAAAGCTTACAATAGAACCCTTAGCTCTACTTTCGATTCTTCCCTAGTAGAGATGAATTATCAGTTACAGTTATAAATATCTGCTTGCATAAAAAGTCATTGAGCTTAAATTTTGTCCTTTCAAGTTCATCATATCCCAAGCAATGTAGTAAATTTTCATTATCATATCACTTATAATACTACTAAGTATTTTTATCTTTAACTTGATATAGCCTTACCACCTTATAAAATACCAAGTGTGATCTAATTATTAGTTTGGTTTAAGATGAGTTGGGTCCTTCATGGAAATAAAAAAGATTACTAACTTCCAAGGAGTCTTCCCACCATAACGCTGTTTATATCACTGTTGAATTATGACAATTGTAGAGTCATGCTTGTGTAGAAGGTACTCCCTAACTTTTATTTACAAAAGGTTGAACCTAAGATAATTACCTTACCAACTTTGATTTTTGCATAACCCTAACTCAAACACAGCGTTTTTATTTAGTTTGTAGTTTGTAAAAAGAACCCTTAGGAGTACTAGTGACAAGGTCAAAGGTATAACTCCAATATGGTTTTTCACTTACATACTTCTACTAATAATGGATCTTAATGTTATCCAATGCAATTGATAATAGTTTATATATGATTCCACCATTGAGTGAATATAGTGATAATGAGAAGCAAATGATAAGAATGATTTATTAAAAATCATACTACTAGATATAATGAATAGTTGACTTCACTGAGAGATTGTTGCAAGTTAACCTAATTGACAATGATACAATGCCAAACATTATCATTGTGGTTACTATAAAAATTATTAGCAATGATTTTGTTTTCTTGACAGTGCAGGAGACCATAGTGATCGACCCACTGCAGACTAAATATTTCGGTGGGCACGTGGAGCAATCTCCACCATGAAAAGGTCGATTTATAAACTCAAATGAAAACTCTATCCTCCTCATTTCCTTCGATGGTTTGGATCTGCACTAACTGGTTTTCTCTGTAGCCATGAGAGGCTTGCCGGTTCATCATGTAACAAGCCTTAATTCCATAGTTTTTTAGTGCTATATCGTAGTGCAGGTTTAAAGAGTTCATTGTTTGTAAATGTGGTTTTGTTCTAGAAGTTTAGGAACACCATGAGGGTGGTTTAATTATCTCTGCCAGTTGTTTAGAGAGTTGGGCGTAGTGTTACCCCTGTCTCTTCTCGTGGCTTACTCCTTCGTCGGTGTAAACCATGACAAGAACCTTGCTACCTCTGTCACAGGTTTGGCATGAGGGTTCGATTCTCTGAAGTGCAGTCCTCACACGAGTTTGGTTACCTCCTTGGCTCCAGTTTTCTTTGCTCACATGTGAAGGTTTTTTTTTACCTTGCTATTAATTTTAAAAAAAAAATCGAATTAAAGTTTAGTATTAGAATACCCAGCTTCTAATTAAAGTCTTTGGTCTTTGTTTGCAGGTTACAGTTTTCCTTTAAGCTTGGAAGAATCCTCTCCAACGTTTAATTGGCTTCAAGACCAAACGGGTAAGACCTGGTTAAAACGTGGCATATCCCTGCTTGCAATGGTTAAGGGAAAAATGGTTTTTAGTTGGAAAGGAAGCATGGCTTCGGTTCCTCCATTGTTTAGATGCTTAGTTTCAGTTATTACTTAGCTTTTGTTATTAAAACCCTTGCCTATTGTAGGGTAACTCCGGCTTCTATGCCATGACTTGTATTTAGCTTTTCTTGACTTGTAAAAAGGATTTACAGCCTTATGGCTAAGTAATATCATGCTCTATTTCTTAAAGTATGGAGGTTATTCCCATTCTTATGGTTTTTAATTAACCTTTGTTTCGAATACTCTGTTTTATAAAAGATATTACTGTAAATGAGGTTGTTTTCTTTACTGTCAGTGAATTAAATTTACTGTTAAATAATTTCCTTGTAAATAATTAAGGTTATTGTGAAGATTGTAGCTCAGTCATAAGGTATAATTTATAAATTTATAATTATCAGTTAGGATGGTTTAGCTAGGGTTTACTAGGAAAGAACCCATGTATAGAAGTATCAATGTTTTCTGTTTACTTCTATTTCATTATTAGAAGAGTATTGATGTTATTTTAATCTGTTTATGAAGTATTTTTAAGAAAAATAAATAAAAGAGTTTATAAATATGCTATAAGTTCTTTAAGATAATACTGTAACCAGTCTAATGCATAACTTATAGTCTTATAGTTTAATTTGTTTATTATTCTATTAAAGAATATGTTTATAAAAAGGGAAAAGAAGAACTAGGGTTTCTACCCTCAAGCTTAACTTGCACAGGTTATGTGCTTCTCTATTAAATAATTATTTCTTAAATAGGAAACTTCTTAGTTTTATTCTATTTACTGTTTACCTTTATATTTGTATTTGTTTACTGTTCTATAACTTAGTAAAGATTCGGAGTTTTATAAATATTAAAATATTAACTCTGTAACTATGATTACTTTTTATTAATAAAGGTTTTGTAAACATAATCCTATTCTAGTTTATATTAAATAATAGTTTAAAATAAAATATTTAAGTGTGGTTAATACCTTGATTAGATACTTTAACCGTGTCTTCTATAATTTATATTGTATCAGTATATTTATTTATTATAAATCTAATGTAGTCTTACTATTTCTTTTCCAACATTTTTATTTAATTTTATTCAATGAAACAGTAAACATAAATAAACCATAACACTGTTTTTTTTCATAATAACTTAAACATTGAATAAATTACTCTGTTAACTACAGATACAGAATCCTATTTTTATTTTCATTCTCTTATGAAATTCTTTCATCTATGTAAAGCATTCTAACTGTGCTAGAGTTCGACCTGGTTTCTAGGTGTGGAAAAACACAGTTTAGAAATTTATTTTCATTCTAACTCATTACTTTTCTAAATCAACTACATTTCTTCAATCAAGCTATTAAGAATACTGATTCTAACATTTCACAAACTAAACTTTAACATTCATATACCAGTCAAACTAAGATTTATTTAACTAACACAGTAAAACAAAATAACATAGAACCTATTTAGGATAGATGATAACAGCATTAGGAGGCCATTCCTCCCTACCAAACTCCTAGAGAGAGCTCAAACAACGCTTCCACAGGACCCCGATCCTGTTCCTGGTCTTCTTGGCTGGGAACTGGTGGAGAATACAAACAGTAGAACCCTCTGTCAACTAACTGGTTCAATATCTCAGTAAAATACTCTGCTCTCAGCAGTATGATCTTCAGCTTAAAAGCTGCAACTAGATCAATCAACAGTTATCCCCTCAAACACTTTCTAGATTTCCCTTCCATTGAATTTCTCTGAAGTACATTCATTCAACCTGAATGATCACCTCTCTAGAATGAGCAGCCCCAGCTCTCTTCAATGGGAATATTTATAAATATTGCCTAGGTCTTTTGGGTCATTTTTCATTGATTGAGCCACCTACTATGATTCCACTTTCTTGGGGAATCATGACCCCAAATGTAGGGAGGTCGCCACCTGCAAAAGTTGGAAGTGGTTTGAGGATGCTGCCAAATGTCAGTTTTCTCTCCACCGAGTCTCCTCCACCAATTTGACCAGTAAACACTCTTTTGACAGCTCTCCTAAGCTGTTGTCTCCACCTTTATTTATTTATAAATAAAGTATTTAGAATTTACATTAAATATCCTTGACCCTGCTGAGTCATCAATTACAACTTAGCATAAAATTTAACATATTGTCCTCAAATAATATAAAATTGTTTTTGCAAAATTGGGGCATGTGACAAATTCAGTCCCAATTAGCTAACCTGTCATTGCAAATACAAGATATCATGAAGGAAGAATAAATATATGAGGAAGTCTATTGTATGAGTTGTAAAAATGAAGGCCATCATAAGGATTCACGTCCAGCCTTCTTAGATTAATTTGTGCCAAGTACACTGAATCCATTAAGTTCATAAGGGATGTCATGGTGTCGATTCTTCCAAACAAGAGGTCATCATTTGAAAGAATATATTTATTTTTACTTTATATATTAATTACACTTGTTATTATTTATTTTAAGTTATGTCTATCTGTGGGCCATGATGAAAAGGACTGCAAGGCATACCAGCTATTGCAGGAAAAGACAGTGGATACCTACTTAATGAAGAATGGTGAGGAAATGCATGATGATTGAGCTCATGCACAATTCCATCAGCCTAGGGGGTGGTGCTTTTAGAGGCCAAGGATAAGGATGAGGATTTAGTTAAGGGAGAGGCCAAATTATCTGCTATAATTTTGGACTACCAGGACACTATGCTAGAGATTGTACCAATCCTACATCGAAATGTTCATATTGTAAAGTGTTAGTTCATACTATTGAGGAGTGTCCACATCTTATTTCTAAATGGAAATCCAAAATAATTGGGAATCAAAACCAGCTCCTAATGCAAATCAGAAGGTTCAGAATATTTTTGTTGAGCCCCGAGAACCTACCATTTTTGTTGTAACAAGGGGAGGTTCTACAATTGGAGATGATGGAGGAGCACCATGAAAAAATACAAGAATATGACCTGTAATGCAAAATAAAGTACCATTTGACATCCACGAGGAAAAGGAAGTCTTCTTCCATGCACATAATGAGTTTGTAGATCGAAACCATGCTTCGACATCTGCTCGTTTTTCAGCGTTCAACGCAGGACCAATCATTGGCATGCCACCAATCTTTGGCCAATCACTTCCAAGAAATTCAATGGAAAAGGTTAGCATTCTGAAGAATTTCTTTAAGAGTTGTTTATCCCTTGTTAAGGATGAAGATGCTCTACTGGAGTTCTCATCTCTAATAGAAGAACCCTAGATGAGTGTGCGACTATAGAAAAATGTCAATCATATTAATAAAAGAATGAAGATTGGTTGAGAGCTACCCATGAATGCTAAAATAGGGGATTATGTATGGATTCTATTATTCTCGACTTGGGGTTTGTTGATGGCCTAGGTTTGTAGGTTGCTGGAAAATTTATAGGAAATCAACACAAGGAAATAGTCCAACCAGAAAGTATTCAAATCGATCCCATGCAGAGATGAATCTATCCCCCAGTTGTTTGGGATGACTAAATTCTATGGATACAATGCCTTTACTGGAACAAGGGTTTTCAGATCGAATAGATATGTTCCTCCTACAAGGAATATTTGAGAAAGGTTTGAAGTAACTGGATGTTAGACTAAACTGTCTAAGGAAACTAAGAAAATGATTATGGAATATATTTAAGCAGGACAATTATGATATATAATTAATGATAAGGAAATAATTTCCCAACTTATAAACATATAGATTAGGTTTACTCCTTTAACCAACTGCAAATAAAATTGACAATAACAATTGCAGAGATTTATTCAAGGCATTTGAATCTACATAACTGTTATGTCGAACAACACCAATTGAAAAATCAACATTAGGGATAAATGACTAATCAATAATTGCTTTAAATGATAGGGGAATCAAATAAAAAAATTTATTCAATGCACATTTAACATGTTAGGATTGTAATGAAACATCAAAACACAAGATAACATATTTAATGAATACATAACCTGTGATCAATCTTCCATAAAGATAGAAGAATGACTAACATTCATGAAACAAATTTGATGAATAACAAGAAAACATAACATAAGTAACAATTTAATTTTATTAAACTATAATAAATTACAATCTTTCCAAAATTATATAGCTTTCCTTGTATGTCTTTGAAAGTACCTTCTCCTACATTCCTCCTAGAGTCAATACCGCGAGCACCCATCTTGGGAGACACCCTTCCCTTTAAATAATATTACAATATATTTACAAAGGAGAAATCTTCCCAAGATATGGGATTAAAAAATATTCAATTTAGGATTTTCCAAAGGCATATTGCCATTTGGAAAATGCATCCAATAAATCCTGTATTTCCCTATATTGGGCATGTTCCAAATGCAACTCATCTTTGAAAATCAGGGATGCGATCTCTTTCATCTTGATCTCCACCCACTCTCAGAGGAACAGGTCAATCCTCATCAATGAAGTGAGAGGTTTCTCGATCCACTGCTTGATCTCGTCCAAGGTAAGCTCAGTGATGTCCTAGATTTTCTCCTTGACTTTAGTGAAGTCACTTTTAATTTATTCCAAATTTAGCTTCAGAGGCATGGCCTCATCAATCAAATCCAATAATGGCATATCCAAAAAACTCCACAAGGTTTCTGAAGAAAACCATCTCCTCTTGCAAGCCACCTATCCATCCTCAATGATGGACTCCACCAGGTCACAAACATTCTCCCATGTCTCAATTGACATCTGGATGCTCTTGATTTTAAGCTTGTCTAAGTCTAGAAAATCAGTAGGTCTATCTTTGATATACTCTTTCCAGTCTACTAGGTTATCGTAAGCCCTTTTTGCTTCCTTTTGCCTTTTGTTGTGATAGTGGAGAATGTCGGATTGGTGCTCAAATGGATTGTATATTTCCTTCATTTCATTAAACCCTTCAAAACGGTTGAACATTCCTTGGTAAAAATCATCATGGATTCTGTAGGCCAGTTGTTTGAATTCTTCTCCTATAAATTTGGAGAAAGAAAAAGTGGCTAATACAAGTTGGAGGTCCTTAAACTGTTGCTCAAGAGTAGAAATCTTATTAGCTTGCTCCTCATTTAAAAATTATTCCTTTCCAAGCTGTTGCTTGAGGTGATCATTTTTTTCTTGAAGCTACCTTAGCTTCCTTTCATATTCATTCCTTAGGTCTTGCATTTGTTTCTATGTTATGCATTAGCTTGTGCTAGGTCTTGTTTGGACTTCTGTAATTCCTGCTCCTTTTCTTCCACTTCTTTATTCAGTAGGGAAACTAAATCAAAGTTTTCCCTGAAAAAAGCTCCCATAGTAGCTGCAATTTCTAAGGCTTCCTGTTTGACATCAGTGGAGGCCCTTTTCTAGATAACCTGGTTCAGTATTGATCCTTGCTTGAAAGTCCCTTCCCTAGACCTCTTTGATCCCTTTTTAACTACAACGTTCTCTTTTTTGTTCCAAAAGTATTGTCCCGAGAAGACAACTGCATCTTCACCAAAATTATCCATCTCATATGTTGTTGAGATGGTTCCCTCATGAATAATAACTATGGGTGCGGGCTAGGAATTTTTAGGGATGGGAATCTACATACTAAGAGAGTGAATGGTAGTGGAAGCTGTGGAAATAATAGACGTAGAGGACAAATAAATGGGAGTGGAGACAAATTTAATGGGTTCAGGGGAAGAAATTGTGGGAATGGAAGAACTACCAAGTTGTGAAACTAAAGAATGTGAGGATGTGGACGTAGTATGTATTTATAATGATGTCAAAATAATAGGTGAAGTGGAAAGAAATAGGTGATTTTTGGGATACTAAGGGTCTGCCATTGGTGGCAGAAAGAATATGGGACAAATTAATCTAAGAAAAAGTGTGATATGGAAACAAAGTGTCAAAAATATTCCCAATTGGATACGTGGTTGTCGCAACTTATGATATGCCAGTGGGAATGGTAACATGATAGACATATGTAGAAGGAGAGTTTTCCTCCTCAAGATCACTCTCAATATCTTGTACCTCAATATTTTCCATGGAAAGTGGATCCACTTATTGAATTGGTTGGACGCACATGATATTCTACCCTTTGGACCAGTTGTGGTGGAGGTTCAAGTATTGCTGCCTGTAATTTCACTGGTGGAATGGCCTCTTGAACCTTCTTGTCACATACCCCAATTTTGTAAAATAATGTTATTGTTTTAAATTGATTCCTAAGACATTATGTTAAATTTAATGCTAAGTTGAAACTGATGACTCAGCAGAGTCAAAAGATGTGGAATGTAATTCTAAATATTTTATTTTTAATAAATAAAAAGTGGAGACAACAGCTTGGGAGAGCTATTAATAAGAGTGTTACTGGTCAAACTGGTGGAAGGAACTAGGTGGAGAGCAAAAGGACAAGTGGCAACATCCTCAAACACTTCCTATATTGCAGGTGGCAACTTCCCTACATTTGGGGTCATGATCCCCCAAGAAAGTGGGATCAGAGCAGGTGGCTCAATTAATGACAACTAACCTAAAAAGACCTAGAAAATCTTTTAAAAATGCCCAATGTAGAGAGCTGAGGCTGCTCACATATTTTCCAGAAGAAGAATCATTCATGGGGAATGCACTTCAAGGAATTCATTGGGAAAAAGGGAAACTGTAAGGAAGGTGTTTTGAAGGATAAACTGCAGGAAACTTGATCTAATACAGCTTCTTAGCTGAGAGATTTGACTGACGAGTTCAGGATTGGTATTGAGTCTCAAAACTAATACTTGGTTATTTGCTTCACCTAGTTCTAGCCAGGGAGACTAGAGAAGGCTCAAGGGTCCTGAGGAGTCATTGTTTGAGCGCTCTCCAGGAGTTGGTAGGGAGGAACGGCCTCCCATTGCTGTTTTTTACCAACTTTAAGAACAAGTTCTGCTATTTACTAATTTCTGTGTTAATATTTGTGTGTGAGTGAATGATGCATTTTCAGGTTAAGATGTAAACTTATAGGATAGAATATCATAGCTTGTTTAGTAATGAAATTATTCTTGATGAAAAATAAATCCTACCTGTGTTTTTCCCCATCTAGAGTAATCCAGATCGTACTCTAGCATAGGAGGTGTATTTAAATGAAGAAAGTATGATGTAAATATAAAATAATATGTTAGCTTGATTATTAGAATGTTTTCTTTTATTTGTTATCAGAAGAAATATTATTCTGTACATTGAGTAATGTTAGACCTAGACTGTGAATGTTAGATTATTAGAAAAGGAAAGGAAGCTATATCATTATACTAAAAGTAGTATGTTTTGGTAGATGAAACAGTTCTCTAAACAGTATTCACTTTCGTAATCCTTATATCTATTTTGAAGCAAAAGGAAAAGAATATAATAGTTAAAATGTGTAGTGTTAGGTTAAATAAAATGCCTTTTAGCTCTACAGTTTATTTCTTTTCCTGTTTAGGATAAATAACTACTGTATTTATAGCAACCAAACTGCGTGTAAGGATAGAAAAACCTTGATTCAATTCTAAAGATAAAATCTAGTTGGTTTAAGTTTTTATTTATGACTGACAATGCAAATAATTCATTCATCTTATCCAGCTGAACTTAAGCAAGATCTACAGCTGCTAACCTGTTTTTTTTTAGAATTTAAACAAAACTACTAATTATTTAAAGAAAGGAATACAGTTAATTTGTTATTACCTTTATTTATAAATTCTAATGTTATAAATCTAAATAGGGTAATATAGATACAAGAGGAATTCTTTATAAATTATTTAATATAGAAAGCATAAGAATATAACAATAAAATACTTTCTCATTATACACCTATAAATAGACTAAGTACAAAGATAATGTATATAATTATAGGAACAGTATTTTTTTGTAAGTAAAATAACATTCTTTTCTCACTATAATAAATATCAAGTAAATATAAATTTTGTACTTTAAAGATGTAACTATCAATTACATAAGTACAACTCTAAGAACATTAAATTACTTATGTTATGAAGGTTAACAAATATAATACAATATTTAAAACTTTATTAGAATAGAGTGAATTAAAGCAAGATAACATAAAATAATATACAGTCATCCTAAAGAGGTAATATTAACATAACTTACAGAGCAAACTCAAAGGTAATAGCTTGCAGAAAAGTAAATTTACAGTACTTAAACATGCTCAATTTTACGAGCTTAATAATCCATGTTACAGTAAAAGAAACAACCGAGTATTTTATAATATTATATTGTAATAAAAAGATAACTTAAAAACAATAAATACATCTTTACATCACAGAGTTAGGGTAAAAACCCCACTGTATCAAAATCACAACAGAGGTATCAAACGAAAGAGTTTAAGCTCCTTTTAATGCCTCTCGGCTTCTAAGAGTTAACAAAGTGAGGCGTTACCGGACTTCCCTCATTTATACATTTTATACACAAAAATATAGAATCAAAAATCAAAATTTAGAGGTCACGGCCTAAGCCAGAAGCCCCGCATAAAGAAAGGGTTTATCATTAACAAAAACAGCGAACCAATTTAACCCAAGTAAACCAAAACCATGAGGGTTTTGTAGGCCATGGTGACCAACCATCAAATGTCCCATAAGGGACTGAACAAGGACAAACTGCCATGGGATATCCAAGGCTTACCCATGAGCAAGCGGTTGTCCCAGCCTTGCACCAACCACGCAGAAGGACAAGTCGACACCTGTGTAACATCAAACATGATATTGTTAATATCTTGCATTTATTTAAGCAGACTTGTAATGAAACAAAGATGTAAAGAAAAAAAAGATGTCAATATCAGTTCTTACCTAAAACTTTATTGAAACTAATCTACCCACAAACAGTAGTGCAGCTACCAATGCAAGGAGGAACAAAACTTTCATCTGTCACAGCAAGAAAGGAGGATTACCAACACAGCAATGACCAGCGACTGCCAAGAGATGGAGCGATAGGACAAGCAAGTATATATGCTTGGGCCGCAACTGTTTTCCAAGAAAAAATTCACTATGCTGCGAAACCCTAAGACCCAACAACTCTCGAGATGCGAGACCACGACTCTCACTACTGGGCCACAAAAGAGTAAGACTTTTACAGTCTGGTAAATACTGAAATAAGCAAGCCGTGAAGGATAAACCCCGGAGGAAAACGACCAACCCTGTCTAAGTAGAGGAGGTTTCTTGTTATGGCTCTTCTCTATCAGTGTTTAAGGTAGGTTTACGAAGGGCAAAAGGCAAGAAGAAAGTTAGGAGACTGTCATTCAAACCAGTTGCAGAAATTGACATGGAGGTCAAAACGCAGTAGCAGAGCGGCTAGAGGCCGAGAACGACGGAGGAAATGACGAGTCTAGGGTTGCAATTGCCATTTATCGTCACAATGCTTGGTTATAATGATTCCATGTATACCTTCAAATTATTTTCATGCAGTGGGTAATCTATATAGTCTCGGCATGCAATCAACGAAAATATTATTATTCCAATCATACGGTGGTGTGAAGGTTCTACAAGTTCAATACCCCCGAAGTCAACCTTGCATGCACACTATATTGTAAACAAAAGAAACATTAATATAAAAGTTAGGCCATCAACTTATCAAGGGCGTGGTCAAACTACAACCCATCACTTATGCATTGAAAAGTATTCGTTCAACAAACTATTATAACTATAGCAAGGGTTATGCCACTTAACATTTAACAAAAGAAATTCTTAAAACCTATGTTAAGATACCCTTTTGCTAGCTTATTTCTAGTTTACCTTTGAGTATTTATTTATTAAACTATTAGGGTTTGCAAATGAGATGTTAAGGCTTATAGGGCTTATCATTGGAATTTTTATCATTTAATAACAATAACTGGATGAAATCTTCCAGGTAAGTTATGTGTAAAAGAACTCAGTTCATCAACACTAACTTAATCCATTTGATAGTAGTATGTAATAATGCTATAATTCCTTTTTAAGCCTCAAAGCTTTAGAAGATAGGATAATAGTATAAAAACTCATTAACTATTGTACATTACTTTCTTATCACAAGAATTAACCAAAATTTGTAATGACGTAAATTGTTTATGTTCACAATTTAAGATAGACCCTTAACGTTAAACCCCGCCACCTTCAATCTGTGTGTAAGAAAATATTTAAGGCGTTTATACATGACGACTTAGGTAAACATTGATAAACATCGAAGAGGTTAGTTCGCAATAAAAACTATAAATTACAACTAGAGAGAGAGAGTAACTATCACCAATATTGTTAGGACTGAATCTCTTTTCTATGGCATCTTTAAAAAGAATCACAATCTAATTGTGTTACCTCATAAAAGCATTGAAATGGAAACAACATATTTATATTCTTTTACTGAGCTATTAATTGCAACGAACGTATATCTACATACTTTATGATTATTGACAAGCAGCACCAGATCTTTCTTACCTATAAATTTGTAAGAGCAGGTAAACTTTCTATGTTAGCTCAAAAGCTAAGTAAGCCCCAGAATACCAAGACAGTTCCACCTTGTGGTCGCAAAGAAAAATAAGTCATTAAACTAAAAAAGAATTATTCTATAAGATAAACATAATCAAGTAGATAATTCAGATTATAAAATCATTAACATATAACTAATTAAAACAATTAGCTGACTGCATTATTGAATATTATCTGTATTTTTCAAAATTTTAAAATTTTTGGAAATTTTGGGATTTTGACACTTCTGCTTCTTTGAAGGTGGCTCAACCATTGCTACATGTTCCTAAACCTCTAAGATGAGTTTTTCCAAGTTCTTCTTAAACTATGCTGATCTTTGAAGGATATGAAGTGTGGATGAAGGTTGTGTTCTTATGTGACCTTCGAGAATAGACTTACCTGTGTCCTTTTATTTCTCAACAGGAGTAGAGGAGGAGTTGGATAATGATTCTTTAGCCTCCTTTTCTACATTTTGATTCTATACATTTTCTTCCAATGTCAGCTTGAGTTGTCTGAAATGTAACATAGTGGTTTTCAGCTACTTTTGATATTGGAAGATACGAGTCTTCTCTAGAGGAGTGGAGATCCTTCTCACTATCTTTGAGAAATCAATGGCACCTGTGTAGATAGAATCACCAGGGAGTTCCTGATGGACATAGGAAATATTTGTATGTTCCTGCACAAAATGGTTTTCCAGGAATTCCTTGGGATCATGCACCCTCTTCGGTTCCTCCCCTATGTTCATTTCAACAATAGCTTTTCCAAAAATGGCAACATGTGTGGAATTTTGTAATGTCAAAAATCTCAAATTCAATGGAAACTTAGGCCAACACTTCCTTTTGGATGCTACAAGATTTGGGAAGGCCCCATCAATGAATGTTTGGAAGGATATCTCCTAAAGAACCATCCTTTTTGGAACTATCCTGGGCAACAGATGTACCGTGTTGCTGCCCCAAACCTGACTATAGGAGAAATATTCCCCCACATACCAATCTCCCATCAATGGAATAAGTGCTCTGGCCCTTGCTGAGAAAGTGGGGGGAATGTATTTTAAAATATTTTGATACATTGACCCAATGAAGTGGTCACAGATTTCATAAATGTGAGGAACAAAGTTATCCTCCCACAAAATTGAGCAGTATATATGAACTGGAGGTGAAGTCTTGGTCCAGTTCCATCCCATTGTCGGGAATGAAGATGTCGCACAGAAAACATCTATGACATACCCTGATAGATAAAATGAAAACTTCCTAGATGCTAGGTTCTTTTGATATTTCTAAATCACTTCCTTCAAAACCACTGTGAGAATCTGCGCCTAATTGAACAATTTCCCTGTAGTCAATATATGGTGAGTTATAGGAGCCCGTTAGACTTTAAATGATGTGCAATTGGGTAGTCTATACAACCTGTAAAGCATGGTTGCTAGAAGAGAGAAAGGCTCCCAAAACCAAGAAATAGGGTAGGATTTGTCAGCTTTAGGGATGAACTATGCAGGGTTGTCCATCCAGGATTTTATCATTTCCTCCAAGTTAAATTGGGTCATGGCTGCGTTAAGGAATTGGGTAGTCAACATTTGTTGAGGTGGTTTAAGAGCATATGCTCTTGAAAAAACTTTAGGGTGTAAATAATCTACTTGGGTCTGAGCATGGTCATCAAAAGACTGTTCCTTAGGGCTCTCATGGTCAAGTGCCCACTTGACCAGGTCGGTATAAGGAATGAATGGAGGCCTATCTGCAATACTGTGGAGCAGTGAATTGTGGATATTGGCATATGTTGGCTAGTCATGGGTGATAGTAGAAAAATCATCGTTGTCAAAAATAGAATAAATTCTAAACTAGTCCAGGTAGAGTGTTACTGACACTTATCCACTGGTGTCAGAAAAAATTCCATTGTTTGGGTCTTTTCTCTTCTGCTCATTGAGATCAGTCTTAGATCTTTCGTTTCTGGACATGTTGGGGGGTTGGGAGGTAAAATATGATACAAATTTAGAAACCATAATTAAAAAAATTTCCACAGTAAAAAGCAACAGAATTTAACCGCTGAGAATTCGATAGATTTGAAACTTACCCATGGACAACTTGAAAACCAAAGGATTGGTGGGCTCAATGAGAAAATCGCAGTAAAAATATCAAGCGCAATAAAATTTGCAGGTGAAAATGGTGAATAATTCATAAATTTAAATGATTTAAATACACTAAGACTTAACGACGAAATACATTGCACCATATATTTCGATAAAATCGATGGTTGAGATTAGAGCAGGAAACCAAAATGCGGAGATGAGTTTTAACAATTTTCTTGAACTTTTAATCTCCGCAATCCGCAATACGGGTCGAGGGATGCGAAATGATATTTGTAATAAGAAATATTTTTTTAACTTTCGAAATATGCAATCCATAAAATTGTAGCTTGCGGGGTACGAGAAGGAAAGTTTATAGCTTTATTCCTTTATTGATTTTCTGCTTTCCACAATTCGCATTGCGGGTTGAAGAAACATGGAACCAAAAATGAAATTTATTCATGAAAATACTTTTTGCTTTCCACAGTCCACATTGCAAGATATGGAAATCGGAACCAAAAAATAATATTTTATTCACAAGAATATTTTTTGACATCTGCAATCCACATTGTGGGTTCCGGAAAAGGCAAAAAATAATAGAACAAATAAATTTTGAACTTCTGCAATTCGCATTTGTGGGTTGTAGGTCGCGGGAAAAAATTTCTCAAAACCTCCAAAAAAAGGACTTCCTCTATCTACGTTGAGGGTTGGAGAATGTGGGTTGCAGAAAGGCAAAAAATAAAAAAAGGAAAAAGGGCACTTTCATAATCCTAAAAACCAAAAAAAACAAGGTTTTGATGGAAATTTATTAAAAACAAAACATGATACTTACAGTGAGAATGAAGAAGACCCCATAAAAAAAGTGATGAGATTCAAGGTTACCTTAATAAAAAAATGGGGCTCCCATTTTAGCTGCTAAAAGGGGATCTGTTGCTACCAGCAACAAGTGGTGACTTGCTGGGTGAAGCAGTTGTCTCTATACAAATGAACTCAAGAACTTCAAATGAGATATGTCAGTTAGGAAATTATTTAATTTCATAATCAAGAGTGACTTTGTAAAAAATTACAACTAGATCTAGCATAAGTAATATGATTGTCATCTTTCCATCCAAAAATCACTGATAATGATACTCAACAAATGAAAAAGCCTCAGAAATAATAAGGTATCCCTGTAAGCAATATGTAAGTAGAGGAGGGTATTTTATGATAAGCCTCTAGGAAACCTTGATCTATCTCAATACCATAAAACCAGTAATCACCTTGAATGTGGATTGTTTATTAGTGAATATATACACAGAATTATTGTACACAAATATATATATATATATAACACAACAACTTAGTTGAAACAATACCACTTCCCTAGTAAGGTGAAATGCCACACATAAGTCCTACCTGGAAACTGAACAAGCTAGATCTATCAGGAGACTCCTTATCGTTTAGATTTTACACCAAAAGAAATTACCATGGATTGATAACCACATGTCAGTAATTCCAATCCAAAATAGGACCCATGAACATGGCCAGGATGGATTGCAATAATCCCCCTTGTCCTTGAATACAACAAGTTGCAGTTAAAATCAAAAGAAAAAAAAATTATTTACAAATGCAAATTAAAAACCATTACCATGGCTTGGTAACCATCTAGTGGTAATGTCATTCACTGAGCATGTCCATGAACATGGTAGGCTAGCTTGTATTAAGACCCATTATCTTCCAATTTACACTTATTTAGGTGGTTTTATTCAGTGTAAAGGTGATGAAGATGAGATCATAAAATAACTAAGGTTAAGGAGGTTGTAGATATTTGTTGCCAATCACCAATGATGCATCTGACAGGAATACCATACTGCTCCTAAAAAGTCAATCATCATCATGAGGGTTAATAAAGATAGCGATTCAAGGAAAGAAAGACTCAATCTTGAAGAATTGGCATAGATCTTAGATTGTATTCCCATGAAGGAACCATTTGAGATAAAAACCGAGTGAAGATTTTTTGACATGTCCAACTTGAAATCTGTTAGTCAAAAAAATTATTAGAGATAAACCACTTACCAACTATAAATATGTTGTGTTCACACCATGTTTTTCAAAGAGTAAAACAAAGAAAAATTCAATCAAAACAAAACAAACCAAAAAGAAAAACCAATCAAAGAAACACACCTATGTACAGATAAGTAGAGCTTAACTCAAACAAAATACTTCTTGAGGAGCTATATTTTGGTTGGATAGGTCTTAGGGAAACCTTCCAATACTGTAGCAAGACAGTACCAGGGCCAATATTTTTTGTAATAGTGAATGGCCCTAACCACAGATGTTGAAACTTGGTGTAGTCTTTCTTGTCTTTGTGGAGTTTGCCCCATTTCAGTACAAGATCCCCAACTTGAAAGAATTGGTTAGTCTAAGATTTATCATCAAACCATCTCTTTACCAGTTGTTGATGTTGATATACCATATTTCTGTACTTCTCCCTCTCCTCTTCCAGTTTTAACAATGTGTCAATTTAGTTTTGAAGAGGAGGGGATTCATCATCCTGTGAGAGAGATTGTGCTATCTGCAATGATGGAAGAAGAAGGTTTGATGGTAAGACAAATTCCTTGCCATAAACAAGGAAGTAAGGGTAAATTTTTATGGAAAATTTTGGAGTGATTCAATTTTCCCATAGGGCATTGAAGAGCTTAGTATGCCAGTCTTTATGGTGTAAGCCATAATTTTCTTTAAAATGTTGATCAAATTTTTATTGGAAGATTATGCTAACCCATTCCCTTGTGGGTAGTATTTCGTAGAATACTTCACTTTGATCCCCTTTTCAAGGGAATATTGTGTAATATTGATGGAATTAAATTATGATGCATTATCAAATACCAGAGACTCAGGGACTCTAAACCTAGTGACAATATTACTCTCTAAAAATATATATAACTGAGATTGTATTAGAAAATCTGAGGTGAATTGCTTCTACCTACCTAGTAAAATAATCTATTGTAGTTAATATATAATTGTGCTGCAAACCAGAGGGAGGAGTAATGGGACCAACAAAATCCAGTCCCCATTGTTGAAATGGAAACTAGACAGTAACATGTTGGAGGGGAAAGGCTAGTTTTTTAAGCTTACCAACACATCTCTGGAAGTCCTCACACTTTCTAACGAAGATATGTTCATATTTGAATAGTGTAGGCTAGTATTAACCAGATCTCAAAACCTTATGTGCAATAGTTTCACCTGAAAAATGCCCTCCTACATGCATTTCAAACAGAAGATTATTAGGTTCTGATTTTTCTAAACACCCAAGAAGGACACCATCATACTTCCTATGGAAAAGCACATTATCAATAACTTGGTAAGGTGCTTCTTTTAAACTCAAAGTCCTACACTTCTTAAAATCCAAGGTTGGAGGAGCATACCCATGAGTAATATAAAAAATAATATCATCATAGCATTTGGAAGATGGAGCATAAATAAAATCAATTGTGTTTATAGACATATCTTCTTCTTGAATCCACTGTTGTTCCTACTCAAGGTCATTGGATTGGGATGCTAGAAAACATAAGCTTATCCTTTGATGATATTGGTAGGATTAATCTCCAAATAATATTCCCAAATCTAATTCATCCAGTCAGCTCGCTTCTCTTCTAACTCCTTCTAAACCAAAACATTTCTTATAGCTGCATAGGGGACGATCAACTTTATTTTAGATTTCAACAAATAAGGCCTAAAGTGTTTGACATATTTATAGACAGTGTAGGATTGTTTATCAATTTGTCTGTATTTTAATTCACCCCCCTTGAACGTGGATATCATAAATGAAATAGGGATCTTTGTTTCCTTTGCATGTTTCCGAGTCAACACAACAACATCAGAAAAATCAGTAGTGAATGTGTACAAAATAAAATCTTTGTCAAAATAAGGGGATATCAATGCAGGAGCATCCATTATAGATTTCCTAATTTTGATAAATGCATCCTTCATAATGTCAGACCATTTAAATAAAACATCCTTTTTAATTACATATTGTAGTGGCCTAACAATCTATGCAAAGTTTGGTACAAATATCCTGACAAAATTTATCTTTCCAAGAAAAGATTGCATGGATTTCTTTGAACTCGGCAGTCCAATTTTTGCAATGGCTTCTATCCTTTCTGGGTCAATTATCATTCCATAATTGGCAACAATAAAGCCCAGAAGCTTGCCTTCTATAATTACAAAAATTGACTTCTTCGGATTCAGAGAAATCCCATACTTTCTACATCTGTCAAAAACCTATGTCAATGGAAACACACGATCATGTTGTTTTTTCAAAAAAATAGTTGTCATCCAAATAAAAAACAATGAAATTTTGCATCAAACCTATGAAGGCTATTTCCATATCTCTTTGGAATGTTTCACCATCATTGATCATTCTGAAAGGCATTATCCTATAGGAAAATGTGCCCAGGGTGTTCTAAAAGAGGTATTAAGTTGGTCAGAGGTTGTGACTAAAACTTGATTATAACATGAAAAACCATCTAGCAGGGAAAAATTTTTGCACCCAAAACTCTTTGTAAAATATGTTTTATTGAAGGGACAGGGTAATTCTCTTTCTCGGATGCTCTGTCTAAGTTGCAGAAATACACACTAAGTCTGATCTCTCCACTCTTCTTGCGGATAGGGACTAAGTTAGATATCGAATGTGTGTGTATAATCAGGAAAATGATCATGGCTTTTAATAGTTTTTCAAGTTCTTTTTCAATGGATGGTTCAAGAATGGGATGAATCTTCCTCAGATTTTTTTGATAGGGTTTTATGTTTGGATTTAAAGGTATGTTGTGCTACATGATAGAGGAATCAAATGGTTTTAAATCATCATAAGTCCATGCAAACACATCTTTGAATTATCTACAGAGTTTAACTAAAGCCCTTTCTTCCTCTAGGGAATAACTAACCACTATGTTCATGAGTTGAGGGTTTTTCTCATTTCCAAGATTGTCAGTTTTAAAATTAAGAGAAGAACTGTGAGTTTTGCAATTGGGATTACCTTAAAATTTATCCTATAGGTCATAGTACTTCTCCAAGTTGATAACTAACTTGGGGATTAAGTTGGAAGGGAAACTATTGTTAGATAAAGACTTATCATGCTCTTCCTAATCTATGGCTACATCCTTAATGTAATGTCCCCATACCCCATAATGCGGATTATTAAAAAAAATTCCTCAAGAACACATGTTCTTCTTCGAAACACAAGGAATGGACATTAACACACACTTCAACCCTTCATTATTAGGCTTAGAAAGCATTGTAACAAACTTTCCTCCCTTCACAAATCCCTTCGTGACCGGAAACACCATTTTCGTATTGGACATAATCTTTCCACACTTATCCCTTTGCCTTTCTCCTTCCTTCCTTTCAACCTCAAAACTCGAAACTCAAAAACTCAAAGGCTCGACGAAGTGAATTTTCAGCCTTCCACCTCCGACCTTCTACACTTCCGCTTTTCTCCCTTTCAACCTCAGAAATCAGAAACCTAATGTGCGATGGGAACATTTAAACACTCTTCCACCTTCCACTTTCTGCACTTTCTCTTTCTGCCTTCCGCACTCCGGAATTCATAAATTAGGAAGTTTATCTTTTTTCCTTAGAATTCTTCCACGCTTCTGACTTCCGCTTTCCGACCTCGGACTTCAAAAATCAGAGAACAAACTTTTTCCTTGTTTTCAACTTCCCTTTCCACCTCCTTCCTTCTGCCTTCATCGAGAGGATCCCGGGGTGCATAAACATAAGGATTCTTCCCTGTTCAACATTTCATCTTCCAATTTTCACCTTCTGCCTTCTGCAAGCAGATTCCAAGGGGCAGAAACTGAACGATTCTTACCTTAGCTGCATTTTTGGCCCTGTGACAGGCTTCTAGACTTCATGAACTTAGGAAAATGCATCACAAAAACATAAGGCATGTACATAAGTAAAATGCATAAAACATACAAGGCATAATAAGCAAATATAGGGACATTCATACACAAGTAAATTTCTACTTAATCATCAACAAGCATTCAACATGAACATAGCAGTTCATATGCCAATACGTTACATTGCATAACCAAGAAGGACAAAGAATACTTATCTTGATGATTAATCTATCCCGCAACTAGCTATGTTGCTACAATGTTCCACCCAACCATAGGCCAGTGTGTTCATTAATCTCTCAACACACTGCCACCCCCTAGCTGGGCATGATTTCCACAAGGAACTAAGGAACAATAGACTTACACACATCCAAACCAAAGCAAACACACACAGTCAATCCAAATTCCAGTTGTGTTTATCAGACTATCCATCTAAGCCAACACCAAGTTGTGTTTATCAAGATGCAGGCTTAGACACGAAACACTGTTGGGTTTACTAGACTATTCACAATCAAGCCAACAATCAGTTTAAGGACTAGCCAAGCCAACAGATGGGTTTATCAGGCTACCATCCAAGTCATAATTCTAGTTGGGTATATCAGGATGTCCTACCAAGGATTACACACAAGGCCAAACACAACAAGACACAACCAAGCCAACATATGGGTTTATCAGGCCTAGCCAAGCCATCCTTCAAGTTGGGTTTATCAGGATGCTAAGGTAGTAGACAAGAAGATTTGCTAAGCTAGTGATCTCATCCACATAGATAAGGACACCTTCACAAGATATATCTGACCTGGAATCCAATTTTCCTACACACCCAACACAAGGAAGTGTCCCCTTCTCTGCTCCACAGTCCCTCGGGATACCCCTTCCCTTCCAGTGCTCTTCAGGATGTGTAGAGAATATTCACCAACCACTCTTATCTTAATGTGGGGTTCCACACTAGGTTTATCAAGCACATTCTACATCTCTTCCCCTCCAAATTCTTGCATACTGTTTATACCCATACCAAGGTGGACAACACAAAAAACCATAGGATGCACTCTGTAACACAGAGACAATAGGGTTTACTTACATCCACAATGTCACTCAAATAGGCACCATGGAACCATAGATGACCACACATCCTCATAAAATCGAGCGATCTCCACTGCTCATCCCCTCAGCAAAACAAGGAGACCACCAAAACCTATGCATGACTAGGAAAATAACAGTTGAGCAACCCAGAACAAAACACGATTCTTTAAGCAGGATGAACACACATCACACATGAAAAGAAACATGACTCTCTCCTGCAGGCTCTACCAATAGTGTGAATAATTCCCCCAACACTCAGCGCAACTCAGGGATGAGGGAATGAGCACACATTCGCACAATTTATTTCTCTAGAATAAAGAATGAAACCTCCCAAAATGCAGACCTGCAGGCTTGCTCAAACAAGTAATCAGATTTCCATGCCTTTCTCTACCCAAGGCATTAACTACCTCAACCAACTTCTAGAAGAAATTGATGAATGAGGACAGAGGACGAAAACGTAGCTGAGGGTACATGGGTTTCCCCATTGACACCTGGTCACACCCTATTGGATTAGGGGTTTTTACTAACTCCCCACCCTATACATTGTGGAATCATGCCCCCATCTCTTTCACTTTGTAGTTCCATAGCTAGCCATGGTATTTTATTAATTTTGATATATCAAAATATATATTGTGCTTGACTTAGCACTATCACCATAGGTATCAACCTTTATTACCTATGCACAAAACACCAGATCAATGGCAGGGCATTTCCCTTGAGCTCCATGACATGATCTCAATACAATATATACATCATGTACAATCTTAATACCATGGGGTCAAAACCGGGGTATTACACTTAAAGGTGTCCTAGGCTGTTAAGAAGTCTAAAATTTGAAGATCATCATCAAAAAATTTCCAACTTGTCACATTATCTAGTATAGAGGGTCTTTACATAAGCTCAATGGAAAAAGTATTAGGGGACAAACCTTCTGGGGGAATGAGCCTAGATGCAGTATTGGCTAAAATATCTGCATCAAAGTTCTATGACCTAGGGACATATTTGATATTAAAAGTTTTGAAGGAATTAGTCATGTCCCTAATCAATTGTTGATAATTAAGAAAATGAGGAGATATGCAATGGATCTTGTTCCTTACCTACTTGACTATGATTTATGAATCACCATCACATTCAATCACTTGTTCTCCTAGATCTATTGCTTTCCTGAGCCCCTACACAAGAGCCTCATATTCAACAATATTGTTTGTGCATTCAAATTCAAGTTTGCAGGAAATCATCAGTTTGGTGCCTTTTGGATCAATCAATACACAACATGCACCAACACCATCCTTGGATTTATATCCATCAAAAAATGAAGTCCAAGAAGATAAATCTAACCTAAAATTTGTATTAACATTATATACATGACGACCAATATCACCAGTGAATGGAACAATTGTGCAATTATTGATTTCTAAGAATTTATCAACATCTTAAGTGGGGGAGGAATCAATAGGAAAACTCCCAAATAAATAATCAAAAGTGTAGTGTTATATGGTTAAAGTGAAGAAAACAATAGGTTCACTAGGGTCATTAATATTTGTGACTGTTTGCTTCATAAAAGGTTCCCTGAAAATTTTGATCTGATTTGGTCGACCATTGTATGGTAACCACAAGTGTGACCAATCAGTGGCAAAGTAGCCCTTGATATTTTCATACCAATCCCTACTCAGCCACATGTCATATGTCTCAGGGATATCTGCAACAACAATACCTACTGTCTGATGCATCCCAGGGTCTATAGATAATGTCAGGAGGACATTCTTTAGTTCACCTACCACCTTAACTATGGATCTATCCAAATGGACTATTTGGGTGAGACAGGACTCCTAGGTTGCATTTAATTTCCTACATATAGATACTAGAATGACATTAGATGATGATCCTGAATCAATCATACAATTGTGTACGTTCCTATTGAAAATTTCAAAAGTGAGTAGGAAAGGGGGAACCCTTTTCATACTAGAATTCTAATCGTCAGGCTTTACACAAATTTCCATATTATGATTTTGAACCTCTCTTGATTTATTTAAAATCATGTTTTTAGGTAAATTTTCTGTTATGGATGGTATTTTAAGAAGTTCAAATAAATAAATATTTGTTTTGTCCTTCTTCAAATCATCTACCAAATTGTACTCAACTTCAGGAATTACCTTTACTTTTGGGGCTGCCGGTTTACCTACATTTGGAGTGGAAGTTGATGGTCGATTGTCTTGCGATGTCTGACCTTTGCTTCTTGTATTATAAGAATGTTGTATATCAAATATGGCTTCTGATTCATCTTCTTCCTCTACCGTGGGGAGTTCTCAAAAAATAGTTAATGGTATTCATGTGTTGATCTTGTTCTTCATCAGGGGGTGTAGAATCTGTAGCTCCATGTGAACTATCTCTACTATAATCATGTGCAGTTTGGGGTCTAGAAGTTAAGGCTTTAAAAATGGAGTAAATCTCATCGGAGGTCAATGTTTCTTCAATATTTGGAAGAGGTTGGTAAGGTATCCTGAACGGTGGCCTTGCCAGACCTCTGTTATTTACCTGATTTTCATTATTAGTTCTCTTGAGATCTAACATGTCATTTGAAATATTTTGCAAAATTGTCTTCATGTTGTCCATGTCATAATGGTCTTTGTTTTGGAGTGTGGTTTAGGAATGTTTTCTTGCATCCTTCTAGATGTAGAAGGTTGGTCTGATGTTACACCTAGATTTTCTTTCAGGAAGAACATGTCTTTCTCCACCAAGATAGCTTCTAAGAAAAATTCTTGCAGATTTGTTTTGTGTGCCCTATTGACCCACATAATAATTGGAGTAGGTAAACCCTTAATGTAGTAAGCTACCAATAATTATTCCGTAGGAAGAACATTGGTAGGAATCGTGTTTTTCAAACAAGAAAACCTCTGGTTAAATTCCTTGATTCTCTCTTTTCCCTTTATCCTAAGGGAGGATAGATCCATTACAAGATATTCGGGGGTACTTTCATCCCCAAATTTTTTGAGAAACAGTCTCTCAAACTCATCCCATGAATTAATAGT
The DNA here is from genome assembly GCA_001517045.1 of Pseudotsuga menziesii. Classification (NCBI taxonomy): domain Eukaryota; kingdom Viridiplantae; phylum Streptophyta; class Pinopsida; order Pinales; family Pinaceae; genus Pseudotsuga; species Pseudotsuga menziesii. The sequence goes on from LPNX010373260.1 coordinate 575,416, forward strand.
CTAAACCTCCAAGGAAAAATACCAAGTGGAAGCCTGGCCTTCTAAAGAATATGGAAATATTCTGCACACCACATCCTTGTGTACTACATTTTGTAACCTAATGGCTTGCATAAAGGTCTTGATATGGTCCTCGAGAAGGGATCTATCATCTGGATTAAACTTTGGGATCCACTTCTCATAATTCTTGGTAAATTTGTGTTGTTTCCCAGGGACAAAGACTGCATCCTAGTCTAGCCAGGGTCTGTTCAATTGCTCGACCATTGGTGCTTCTTCAGACGAGGAAGAGTCTGGAGATGTTTTTCTATCCAAGGAATCCTTAGATGGTGATGAAGATGAAGAAGGTGGTGTAGGTGGTGTTCCAACAGACTGTATGTTGGGATGTAAATCTTCTTGAGGTTGTTCTTCCTGTTCAAACAATTGATCTATCTAGATCTGAAGAGTTTCTCCCCGTTGAGTAGTGTTTTGAGTACTTGTATTAACAGCAGAGTTATCAGTTGTACGAGTTAAGGACAAAGCGTCTCTAAGGCTTATAGCTTCTCTAGTCCTCTTCTCTATCCTGGAAGTTATGTCTTATGTAATTTTTCTCAATTATTCAAGGGTGAGAGTTCCCCTAGTTAGTGATGCAAAGAGGAATTATGGTCTTCTGATGACTTGTTCTAGAAAAAGGGCAATAGGGACTATTGTGTGACTTTCTATAGGCTGAGATATAGACGTAGAAGCTTGGATATGGCTTCTAGTAATGATTGGTGATCTAAGAGGAGGTTTACTTATGTTATTTATTGACATATTTAAATATGGCCCTCCTTCTAGCACCATTTTTTGATGGCCCGTGTTTGTAGGTTGCTGGAAAATATACATGCAATCAACACAAGGAAATAGTCCAACCATAAAGACTTCAAATCGATCCCATGTAGAGATGATTCTATCCTCGAGTTGTTTGGGATGACTAAATCCTATGGATACAAGGCCTCCACTAGCATAATGTTTTTCAGATCGAATATATATGTTTCTCCTACAAGGAATATTTGAGAAAGGTTTGAAGTAACTGGATGCTAGACTAAACTGTCTAAGGAAACTAAGACAGTGATTGTGGAAGATATTAAGCAGGATAGTTATGATATATAAATAATGATAAATAAATAATTTCCCAACTTATAAACATATATATCATGTTTACTCCTTTAACCAACTTCAAATAAAACTGACAATAACAATTGCATAGCTTTATTCAAGGCATTCGAATGTACATAATTGTTTTTTTGGACAACATCAATTGGAAAATTAACATTAGGGATCAATAATTGTTCAATAGTTGATTAAAATTCCAGGTGAATCAAATAAAAAGATTTATTCAATGCACATTTAACATGCTAAGATTGTAATGAAACATCAAAACATAAGATAACATATTTAATGAATAAGAAACTTGTGATCAATATTCCAGAAAGATAGAAGAATGACTAACATTCATGAAACAAATTTGATGAATAACCAGAAAACATAACATTAATAACCATGTAATTTTATGAAACTGCAAGAAATTACAATATTGCCAAAATTACATATCTTTCCTTGTATGTCTTTGACAATCCCTTCTCCTATAGTCCTCCTAGAGTCAATCCCGCGATCCCTCTTCTTGGGAGACACCCTTCCCTTTAAATAGTATTACAGTATCTTTATAAAGGATAAAATATTCCCAAGATATGGGATTACAAAATATTCAATTTAGGATTTGCCAAGGGAAGACCACCATTTGGAAAATGCATCCAACAAATCCTGGATGTCCCTATATTGGGCATGTTCCAAATGTAACTCATATTTGCAAATCAGGGTTGCGATCTCTTTCTTCTTGATATTCGCCCACTCTTGGAGGAACAGGTCAATCCTCATCAGTGAAGTGAGAGGTGCCTCGATCCACTGCTTGATCTCATCCAAGATAAGTTCAATGATGTCCTAGATTTTCTCCTTGACTTTAGCGAAGTCGATTTCAATTTGTTAAATCTTTAGTTTCGAAGGCATGGCCTCATCAATCAGATCCAACAATGGAAGATCTAGAAAACCCAACAAGGTTTCTGAAGAAAACCATCTCCTCTTGCAAGCCACTTGTCCATCCTTAATGATGGACTCCACCAGGTCACATAAATTCTCCCATTTCTCAATTGACACCTAGATCCTCTTGAGTTTAAGCTTGTCTAAAATTGGAAAATCATTAGGCCTATCTTTGATAAACTTTTTCCAGTCTACTAGGTTATTGTAAGCCCTTGTTGCTTCATTTCTCCTTCTGTTGTGATCATGGAGAATGCTGAATTGGCGCTAAAATGCATTATGTATTTCCTACATTTCACTAGACCCTTCAAAAAGGATGAAAATTCCTTGGTAAAAATCATCATGGATTCTGCAGTCCAATTGTTTGAATTCTTCTCTTGTGAATTTGGAGAAAGAAGAAGTGGTCGATACAAGTTGGAGGTCCTTAATATTCTACTCAAGAGTAGATATCTTATTAGTCTGCTCCTCATTTAAGCCTTCCTCATTTTCAAGCTATTGCTTGAGGTAATCATTTTGTTCTTGAAACTGCCTTAACTTCCCTTTATATTCATTCCTCAGGTCTTGCATTTCCTACTTATGTTGTGCATTATCCTATGCTAGGTCATGTTTGGACTTCTGCAATTCCTTCTCTTTTTTTTTCCACTTCTTTATTCAGTAGGGAAACTGAATAAAAGTTTTCCCTAGCAAAAGCTCCCATAGCAGCTACAATTTCTAAGGCTTCATGTTTGACGTTAGTGGAGGCCCTCTTCCAGATAACTTGGTTCAATACTAATCCTTGCTTGAAATTCCCTTACCTAGACCTCTTTGATCCCCTTTTAACCATGTCCTTCTCTTTTCTACTCCAAAAGTATTTTCCCAAGAAGACAACTACATCTTCACCAAAATCAACCATCTCATCCGTTGTTGAGATGGTTCCCTCATGAATAGTAACTATGGGTGTAGGATGGGAAGTTTCAAGGATGGGGATATGCATACTAAGAGAGGGAATTATAGTGTAAGGTGTGGAAATAACAGATGCATAGGACGAAGAAATGGAAGTGGGGACAAATGTAATGGGTACATGGGAAGAAGTTGTGGGAATGGAAAAACTATCAGATTGTGAAACTAAAGAATGTGAGGATGTGGACGTAGTATGTGTTTCTAATGATGTCAAGAGAATAGGTGAAGTTGAAAGAGCGATAAAAATAGGTAAGTTTTTGGATACTAAGGGTGTAACATGGGTGGCAAAAATAATATGGGACAAATTAATCCTAGAAAAAGTGTGATGTGGAAACAAAGTGTCAAAGATATTCCTAGCTTGTTGGGTGGTTGTAGTAGTTGATGATATGTTGGTGGGAATGGTAACAAGACAGACATATGTAGAAGGATATTTTTCCTCCTTAAGATCACTCTCAATATCCTGTACCTCAATATTGGCTAGGGGAAGTGGATCCACTTATTGAATTGGTTGGACCTGCATAATTTGTTGTTCTGCTTGTTCTAGCCTTTGGACCAGTTGTGGTGGAAGTTCAGGGATTGTTTCCTATATTTGCACTGGTGGAAAGGCCTCTTGAACCTTTTGCTTCTTTGTTGGTGGGTCATCCATTTCTACCTGTTCCTGAACCTCTGAGCTGAGTTTTTCCAAGTTCTTATTAAACTTTGCTGATCTTTAAAGGATCTGAAGTGTGGATGAAGGTTTTATTCTTACAGGACCTTCAAGAACATACTTACCCTTGTCCTTTGATTTCCAAGTAGAAGCAGAGGAAGAGTTGGATAATGATTATTTAGCCTCCTTTTCTGCAATTTGCTTCTGTACATTTTATTCCATTATCATCTTGAGCTATCTGAAATGTAACACAGTGGTTTTCAGATCCTTTTGATATTGGAAGATATTTGTCTTCTCCAAAGGAGTGGAGATCCTACTCACTACCTTTGAGAAATCAGTGGCACCTCTGTAGATAGAATCATCAGGGAGTTCTTAATGGACATAGGAAATTTTTGTATGTTCCTCCATAAAATGGTTTTCCAGGAATGCCTTGGGATCATGCATCCTTTTCGATTCCTCCCCTAGCTTCATTTCAATAATAGATTTGCCCAAAATGACAGCATGTGTGGAATTTTTTAAGGTCAAAATACCAAATTCAATGGAAACGTTGGAAAACACTTCCTTTTGGCTGCTGCAAGATTTGGGAAGACCTCATCAATGATAGTTTGGAAGGATATCTCCTGAAGCACCATCATGTATGGCACTATCCTGGGCAGTAGATGCTCTGTGTTGTTGCAGCAAACCCAGATAAAAGAGAAATATCCCCCCACATACCAATCTCCCATCAATGAAATTAGTGCTCTGGCCCTTTCTGAGAAAGTGAGGGCATCCCATTTGAAAATATTTTGATACATTGACCCAATGAAGTGGCCATAGATTTCTTAAATTTGAGGAACAAACTTATCCTCCCACAAAACTAAGCAGTATATATGAACTGGAGGTGAATTCCTGGTCCAGTTCCATCCCATTGCCAAGAATGAAGATGTCGCAGAGATAATGACCATCACATACCCTAATAGATAGAATGTGGGCTTCCTGGATGTTGGGTTCTTTTGATACTTCTCAATCACTTCCTTCCAAACCACTAAGAGAATCAGTGCCCAATCGAACGATTTCCCTATAGTTAATATATGGTGATCTATAGGATCTCATTCGTCTTTAAATGCTATGCATTTGGGTAGCCCGTACAACCTACAAAGCATGGCTTCTAGCAGAGAGAAAGGCTCCCTAAACCAATAAATAGGGTAGGATTTGTCAGCTTTAGGGATGAACTCTAAAGGGTAGTCCATCTAGGATTTTATCATTTCCTCCAATTTAAACTGGGTCATGACTGCATCAAGGAATTGGGAAGTCAACAGTTGTTGGGGTGGTTTAAGAGCATATGCTCTAGGAAAAAATTTAGGGTGGAAAGAAGCTACTTGGGTCTGAGCATGATCATCAAAATACTGTTCCTTAGGGTTCGCATGGTCAAGTGCACACTTGACTAGGTCGATGTAAGGCATGAATGGAGGTCTAGCTACAATATAGTGGAGCTGAAAATTACTGACATTGGCATATGCTGGCTGGTCATGGGTGATAGCAGAAAATTCATCATTGTCAAAAATAGAATAAATTCTAGACCAGTCCTGGTAAAGGGTTTCCGACACTCGTCCACTAGTGTTCGAAAAAATGCTAGCATTTGGGTCTTTTCTCTTCTGCTCATTGAGAGTGGTCTTAGATCTTGTGTTTCTGTACATGTTGGCATATTGTGAGGTAAATTATGATACAAATTTAGCATCCATAATTAAAAAATTTCCCATGGTAAAAAGAAACAGAATTTAACCACTAAGAATTCGAGAGATTTGAAACTTACCCATGGATAGCTTGAAAACCAAAGGATTGGTGGGTTCAATGAGAAAATTGCAGTAAAAATCTCAAGCGTAGTAAAATTTGCAGGTGAAAATGGTGAACAATTCATAAATTTAAATGATTTAAATACACCAAGACTTAAAGGCGAAATAGATCTGCACCGTAGATTTTGATAAAATCAATGGTTGAGATTAGAGTGGGAAACCAAAATGCGGAGATGAGTTTTAACAAATTTATTGATCTTTTGATCTCTGCAATCCACAATATGGGTCGAGGGATGAGGAATGATATTTGTAATCATAAATAAATTTTTTAATTTCTGCAATCCGCAATCCGCAAAATTGTGGGTTGCGGGGTGGGGAAGGAAAGTTTGCAATTTTATTCTTTTATTGAGTTTTCGCTTTCTGCAATCCACATTGCGGGTTACGGAAATATGGAACCAAAAACTAAATTTTATTCATGAAAATACTTTCTGCTTTTCACAATCCACATTATGGGATGCAGAAAGAGGAACCGAAAAAGAATATTTTATTTACAAGAAGAGTTTTTGATATCCGCAATCCGCATTGCAGGTTTCAGGTTGCGGAAAAGGAAAAAAATAATAGAACAGAGAAATTTCATCTTCTGCAATCCACATTTGTGGGTTGTGAGAAAACATTTGTCAAAACATCCAAAAAAAGGAATTTCGCTATCCACGTTGCGGGTTGTGGAAAGGAAAAAAATAATAGAAAGAAAAAGGGTGCTTCCACAATCCACAAAACAAAACAAAAAACAAGGGTTTGATGGAAATTTATTAAAACCAAAACATGATACTTACAATGAGAATGAATAAGAACCCATAAAAAAAATGATGACCTTCAAGGTTACCTTAATAAAAAAATGGGGCTCCCATTTTAGCTGCTAACATGGGATGTATTGTTTCCTGCAATAGGGCCAGATGTTAACATATTGACAAAGAAAACATGGGAAATCGTGGAGAATCCCAAGTTAGTGTGGTATTTGTAGAAATAATAGATCAATGCTATGTGCAATTATGCTAAAAAGAAGCACAGGAAATAGATCTTGATACTAAGAATTCTCACAAGCATACACAGGAAAAATAGAGAGAAGAAAAGAGACTGAATCACATGAATGAAGAGATGAATATTGGTGTGTATCCTTCCATTGAATAATTATGAATAATAGTGTACATAAATAGTACATCCCTCATAGTAAAGTCAAATTGTATGGAAACAACTCATAAATCTCAAAAAGGCTGACTTACCAAAATATAGCAAACCCCCATAGGTGGATAAAGCACTTGCTAAATCTATCAAGGACCTCACGAGTTGGCAAAAGCATGAGTGAGTTTTCAAGGAGATAGAAATAACATGCTAATCCTAAAAAATGAAGAAAAACTAATGGAGGATGGGTTGGAAACAAAAGCTCCCAGTTTCCTAGTTGACTAGCTTTTATCTTATCCATAGAAAAGCAGGAAAAAGCAGAAAAAGCAGAAAAAAGCAGAATCTGCTGTAAGGTCCTGTATACTAATTCTAGATCAACCCAGAATCAGAAATAAATAATTCCTAGGATATATATGGCATGCATTGACTTTAAGGTGCAAGTGGATGCCAACTAATTAAGCTAGTGGGTGAATAATTAATCAAATAATGATTAATTATTTTATCCTAAGTTGTGAGTGGGTTTAATATATTCCAACACCCCCCTATAAGTATAACTTTATGATGGTATGAAAAAAAATATGGATGCATATGGATGCATATAGGGCCCGGCAACAAGGCTATGGTCACCCTTTAACAATTATTATGTCCAGAAAAGTGAGGAAAGAGGCAAAACCACATGGGGAAAATCCTCCCTCAAGATAGGACAAGGCACAGAATTTGAAATGTGTCTTCAAAATATCTTCATCTTCACTTTAATAAGTTGACTGAACTACTTCTGGATGAAGGACTTTCTGAAGAAATCATGAACTCCATGATCATGTGCTGGAGTGTAGAACCTGCAAGAAGGAAGAGGAGAGACTCCTTGTATCTCATCAAATGATGAAGTAGGAGCATTATCTGAATGCTTCTTTCTGCTGTCAAAATATGATCTTCAAACATAATCTGAAATGGAAAAGAGATCTGTGCATACTCCTTTCCAAAGAGTACAAAAAATAAGACAATTTATTTCACACCCAATTCCCTGAATAGCTGCAAAATTGTGATGTGAATCACATGTCAATCTTCCAATCTGATGTAGCACCTGTATAGATCTGATATGAGACTAATAAAACTCTGATACATCAGAAATATTAACATATGGAACAGCAAAGACAAAGGCTTCAGTGGCTCCATGAGGATATAGGGCTAGACTAGGAAATTTATGAGCAACTGGGGAAAACTGATAGGTGTAAAAATATGAATGATGGATGGGCATAAGATCTGAACCATAAGTGTTTAGAACATATCCAAACATGTTTAATATCAGTCCATATATGACTAAGTACATGCATGACCAGCCACTGAAAGTTAGGAAAGACTTCAAACCATGTAAGATAAATATCACTGCATAAGAGACCAATGAGGAATCAACTAGTGAGCTTGGGATTTGTATAGTCTTTGGATTATTCAGAGGTATGGTAGATGGTATTGATGGTGGTATTTTATGTGTATCAACCTGAAAATATGCTTCTAAATCAGAATCCAAAGGATAACATATAAGCATATCAATAGACTCATGAGAATACACTGGTAATGAATCCTCTGTATGAAAGGAGGAAAGAATGAGATGTTCACAATATTCAAGAAGGTTCTGAGTATTGATGCCAAGAACAAAGGAGGATATGCTAAAGCACATGAGATCAAGTAAGGTAAGTGGTATGACACAAAGAAGGCTTTATGTGGCTAAGCAAACATCTTGGAAGTCACTGGGTTGTGCACCATCAATGAGAGAGGTATGTAAAAGGTGTGAAGAATCTGACACATAGATCTCAGAATCTAAGATAGGAGATTGAGAGAACAATGAATGGGTTATAGGATCATAATCAATATCAGCACCAGCTCCATATATTACTTCTTTTTCATCAATAGTATCACAAGAAGAAAAATCACCTTCAAGAGACACAGAAAAAGATGGCTCTTCAATATTTGCTTCTTCATTGAAGGAGGAAGCATTCGAATGAAAGAGGGCAGCAGCAACATGAACTGTATGAGAAACTTCTTCATCATGATCAACTTCATCAAAGAATGTAGAGTCCAAGAAATCTTGAGAAAGAGAATAAGAGGAGATGTTAGGTTCGCTCCATGCTTCATCTTCAATTTCCTGCAAACCAAAAGCTTTGTCCAAAATTTTCCAAAGCTCAAATGGAAATTCAGCAGAATCTATGAGATGATACATATTTGGAGACATTCCCAAACACATAATTCCATAAGCTCTATTACAATTATTTATCCAATCAATCTTCTCTTCATAAGACTCAGGTTCACTCAATGCACCAATGGAGACATCAAAGAGACATTGCCTCTTCAAGCATGCACTCATCTTTGGCTTCCAATCAGCATAGTTGAAAGGATATGGTAGAGCAAATTTTGAATCCATATTTAAGTTGTTGATATGCTCTAAGAGATACTCTCTGCAACCTGCAAAACAAACTAGGAGAAAATCTTGTAAGCTAGACAAGGTCTTCTTCAGAGAGGGATAGGAGACTGGAAGCGCTCTTCAACTCTGTAGAACTTGATCAAACTTGTAAATATGATACCATGTAGAAATAATAGATCAATTCTATGTGCAATGATGCTAAAAATAAGCACAGGAAATAGATCTCGCTACTAAGAATTCTCACAAGCATACACAGGAAAAATAGAGAGAAGAAAAGAGACTAAATCACATGAATGGAGAGATGAATATTGGTGTGTATCCTTCCATTGAATAATTATGAATAATAGTGTACATAAATAGTACATCCCTCATAGGAAATTCGAATTGTATGGAAACAACTCATAAAGCTCAAAAAGGCTGACTTACCAAAATATAGCAAACCCCCATAGGTGGATAAAGCACTTGCTAAATCTATCAAGGACCTCACGAGTTGGAAAAAGCATGAGTGAGTTGTCAAGGAGATGGAAATAACATGCTAATCCTAGAAAATGGAGAAAAACTAATGGAGGATGGGTTGGAAACAAAAGCTCCCAGTTTCCTAGTTGACTAGCTTTTATCTTATCCATAGAAAAGCAAGAAAAAGCAGAAAAAGCAGAAAAAAGCAGAATCTGATGTAAGGTCCTGTATACTAATTCTAGATCAACCCAAAATCAGAAATAAATCATTCCTAGGATATATATGGCATGCATTGACTTTAAGGTGCAAGTGGATGCCAACTAATTAAGCTAGTGGGTGAATAATTAATCAAATAATGATTAATTATTTTATCCTAAGTTGTGAGTGGGTTTAATATATTCCAACAGTATCCTATTCAGCTGAGGTTAGCAAATCAGTTGAAGGTTTTGCCAATTGGTCGACTACCACAAGTTCACATAGAGGTGGAAGGGCTTCGAACCTATGTAGATTTTAATGGAACAACAATTGTTGATGATACGAATCCTTATCCAACACTTTTGGGGATTGATTGGGCTATTGAGAATCAAACCATCATAAACTTATAAGTAGGGGACCACTATGCAAGGAAAGTGACATTGTGTAATATTTTATAGTCAAGCTTATGGTGGCATACCCTTAATACAAATTCTATGGATTATTATCATAGTTGTGATATTTTCCAACACAGAGAAATCATCTTGACGAAATGAAATGTCACTGGTACCATAGGTAACTTTGAAGGTGTTTGATAAATGTGTTGTTGATTTTGTGGGTGTTATTAATCCACCTAAACAGACATGTGTGCAATATATAATTACCGTGACATATTATTTAACCAGATGAGCTGAAACAACTCCAGTCAAATATTGTATTGCAGCGATTACTACCAGGTTTTTGTGCAATCATGAAGTGACTAGGTTTGGATGTCAAAACATTTTAGTAAGCGAGCAAGGTACACACTTTGTTAATTAATTGATTGAGAAATTAAGTGAATAATTTCAAATCCAGCACAAGAAGACAACGTCATATCATCCACAAGAAAATAGATTTGTCAAACCCTTCAACAAAAGTCTAGAGAATGCATTGATAAAGGTCTGTAATGTAAATCATGATGACTTGGATAACAAAATACCCATAGTTTTATGGGCTTATCGCATGACATGTAAGAAACTTATAGGGCACACTCCATTTCGACTAGTTTATGGGAAGGAGGTTGTTATGCCAATGGAATATATTGTACCCTCTCTAAGAATAGCTGCAAGTACTGAGATGACATATGTGGGTGTGATGAAAGAAATATAATCTTAGATACTATAGTTGGAAGAAGATTGTTTCATTACAGGCTATCATCAACGAGTTGAGAAAGAGCGACAAAAGGATGGCATGAACACCGCATTAAGTTCAAGCAATTCGAACCAAGTGACTTTGTTATTCTCTATGATAGTAAGTTTTTAAAACATCCCAATAAGCTCTACACATTTGTTGGGACAATATGTTGTCACTTATGTTACTGATGGGGGTGCAGTTATGTTATAGAAGTTAGATGGAACACCCTTCGACGGGTTGGTAAATGGGAGTCTACTAAAACCTTATAGGGATATCCATACTCCTCTTGACCGAGTTGGTACTGAATGAGCTTATACATGGCAAAAAGAAATCTTTTCTTATGTGTTGAGGGCTTGTATATAAATTTGAAATTGTCCTTTGAGGTCTGTATATGGTGTGTTGCAAGTTAAAGTTTTGTCGCAGTTAAATTTGGGTCATATTAAATTTCGACAACATGTTTTTCTATCAAGTATGTAATCAATGCATAGTAATTTCCTGCTTTTATACTAAGCGAAGTGATTGATTTAATGGATCTTTGTCATAAATGGCTGAAAATATTTCAGCGTGTGAAGGGATTAGCTGCCACCTTTTTCAATTTATTGCAGATCAAGTCTGAATAACGACCCACATGATTGGATGAATTTTTTCATGTGTATATCTATTTCACCTCCAAATGTAAGTCATTTTCCTCATTGTGCTGAAGTTTGAAGTCTCTCGAGAAAAATAATTGTCTGCAACTCGTTGTGTCTGAAGCTTTCTACAATGGAGATTCATTTATCAAGTTCAAGCACCATTATAGGTTCAGGTGTGGAGGCCCCACCTTCTATTCCTATTATCGATGATGCACTGGATGTTGTCTCATGAATAGCCCCTGTAAATTTGTATAGGAAGAAGCGAACGAATGGTCAAGCTATTCCCCCCAAGCAACGATTTAAATCTGCATATGACGTTGAATATTCAGGGTCTGGTTTGGAAACTATATTACCTGGTTATATTCCATCACAGAAGGATGATGCTCCCAATATGCTCATTCACAAGAATTCCAAATACCTGTTGGTTAAGCCAACCATCCTGCGAGGTGTGCATGTCACGTCGAACATTATGCCTAATTTGAGGAAGATGACAATTGCAAACCACGAATTGAGTAAGTTCCTTGAACTCCAGCTGTCATAGCATATGAATTCAATGCAACTGGTCAAAGGTAGACCTATTCAGTTGGTCCCTATGGATTGGGATCATGGGTTAGAGAAGTCTGACATTTTGTCCCTGATGTATATACCTCACTTTGGTCACACCATTGAGGTTAATACATGTGTGAAGCAGATGTTGGTATGTTTCCATGGGGATTTTTTGTGGTTGGATAACCATATTTAGATTGACATCGAGTTGATTTCTGCTATCACTAGGTTTCCCAAAGCAGGATTTGATCCAACACCATTTTTTGTTGGTAAGGAGCAGGAATCGAGCCTTGTCATTCAAAATAAATAGAAGTACAATATTATCTAGGATAAGAGGGGGTTCACCATCACTTCTATATAAAGTGATCAAGGTTTTTGGTTTGAGTCCAAAGTATTGTCCAATAATTTATTGAGGAAGATGCAAGCAAACTAGTGCATTGTTGGTACCATCGTTGCAACTGAGCAATGTGCTGCTAGAGTCCAAATGAATTGGTCCACATTTTTGTTGAACAAATTACTGGCTTACAACATCGATGCATAGGAAAAGGGTAACCCTTTCACTTATTCTCGGTTTATTATATTGACTTATTTTTTCACATGGTATGATCCACCCTACTATCAAGGGATGGAAGTGAATGTACCGTGTCACAGAGAAAGCAATCATAATTTATGGTACAAGGAGAAGAATCAATGGTGAAAAATGCAAAACAATATTAAATTTTACATGCATGTTGATGCTCTAAGGCATCATATTGGGAATCAATCAATAATTATCATAGAAATTGTCCACTCATATAGAAATGTTATCAAATTTACTGCAAGGGCTCACCATTTGTATATTCAACCATTGTGAGACTCCCAACATCAATGGTTAACCACTGCATTTCAGTTAGCTGAGGAGGAACTTGATTTAATAACTCATGATTGGCCTAAAGAGTGGAAGGAACCTGTCACAGATGACCTGTTGTCTATCGAAACTTAACCGCAGTAGGAGGGAAGATAGGGGACCCAAGTAGGGGGGGCCAAGATGAAGACAACCCACCTAACTTGCACCAAGATAGTGATGAAGAATCAAGTGCAACATTGATATATATGTCTCTAGGGTAAAAGAGGAAAGTTGTTAAAGAGAACAAAAAGGGACGCAAAATCAAAAGGTCGTTAGAGATCCTCATGTAGGGATCACTAATGACGACTATAACTTGATGGCAGACAAAATGGAGGAGGTTGCTGATGAAACATTTCAAAAGATTGATAGTCAGGACATAGAACTATTTGAGAGAGTTACCGACTTACTTCAAACTCTTTGTGCTCCAGTAAAGGAAGTGTGGGTTACGGTTAGTCGGGCCCCATCACAGTTGTAGGAAGCTGGTCCTTCCGGTGATCATCTGGATTAAGTGCAATGATCCTGACATCATCGTAAGGTTCAAGTGTTTACTAAAGCACTTGACTTTGGTACACTAGAGTATAATATCATGATTTAAGATATTTCTTATGTCAGCATAGACCTATCTTTGATTCCTATGTTTTAATTGGATAATATACATCAGAATGCAGTCAAATAAATTAAGGCCAGGGAACATATAGTGTATGATCAGTTCAAGCACTCAAGGAACACAATATATTCGCTCCAGAATCAGTTGGAAGAGACAAAGAAGTAGTCACGAAGGTGGCAACAACTTAGGCAAAGACTCAAGCAAGTAGTCATCCTTTCATGCCATGAAATTCCAAAGGTTGGGCTTACACCATACATGACCCCTGAGGCTAGGGTTATTAGGCTGGGGGAAGTTGCTACCGACTTTTGGTAAAGAATTTCATAATTAGAAGCTAATATTCTTCATAGTACACCTCCTAAAGTACTGGAAGAGAAACAAAGGGTAATTGATGAGGAGGTACAGAAAATTCAGGAGACTAAGGCACTCTATGCTAAGGCATATGTGTAGGTTTCCCATTCTTGGGAAGCCTTGATGGATCATGTTGAATTGCATGGAATAACATAAAAAAATCATGTAGTAGAGTCCAATCTGGTCAAGTTAAGGAATTCATTGAAAACATTGTCCTCGATTGAGAAAATGAGTAAGGATGTTGAGGTCAAATTCTTACAATAACAGGTCACTAAAATTTGGACATAGCAGCAATGAAGAACCGATCATGCTGCAGAGCTTCAGGTACAAGCAGGGAAACGTCACAACGATCATTCACCTAGTGAAGTTTCAAGTGCAACAAGATATAGAAATGAATGAGGTGGAAAGTTCATAAAATCTTAGTTCTGAACTTGTCGAAAGAATTGCTAAAGTCAAGGAAGATGTTTAGTGTTAGACAGAGGGTGTGATGAAAATATTCCAAGTTTTTTTCAAGAGAAGATGAACATGACAGCAATTTTTCCATAAAGTGGCTCGGGACAAGCCACATGTGAGTGTTGGGGACATGTTGGAATTCAGAAAGTTACATAATTTTTTGTATATAATTTTGGAGAATTTCGGTCGAGGTGTGAACAATGTTGCGATGGAGCGAGAATCGAAAGGCCAGCTCTGGAATTTGGGGCAATTTTGGGAGAAATATTAAATGTATGCAGTGAGTAAGTTAGAATGGTTTTCCACTTATGGGTAGTAGGCACGGGATGTAAAATCGTCCATTAGAGCCTATAAAAATGTGAAGGGTTGGGCTTAAGGGGGTTAGAACATAAGATAGAGCCAATCAAGGTTAAGTTTTGAAGAAGTATGTAATGTTGTATACTGTAGTGCGAAGAATGAATAAGAGTTGTGGAGGTAATGTATTGTCGGTCTGCAAGCTGTGTGCACAAATGTAATGGAGTTTTTGGGATATGTCTACAGTTTGTGTGCATATAACAAAGCATTCAAGACATGGCTCATGCAAAATAAAGAGCACTTTTGTGGTTTTCTCCCGTATGGGTTTCCACGTTAAATTTTCTATGTCGAATGGTGTACGTTCATTTTCGTGTGATGATTTATAATTTTCTACAACTAATAATATCTTTGTTTTGCATGATGAAATGAAATGATAATGCTTTAAATGTGTTGGTAAATGTGATTAATATTGTACTACGATTCCATATGTTTTTGTTTATGTTATATGTCGATGATGATTTATATCTTCCCATCATTGGGTAGTCTGTTAGGTATTAACATGGAAATATTCCCTTCTATCACTACGGGATCCTATTTCCTGCAGTCCCTATAGGTATCTAGGGTGTAGAGACTTCACTTGCATCGTAGGTGTTTTCGACGGGGTTATTCTCTTCTTGACCGATACCCTGGTTTTTTGTTGTTCAGGCTGGAAGGTTGAACCTGAATAGTTGAAGCAATCCAACACATAATCAAAGAAATAAGTACAAATATACCTGATTATGTTGCAGGAACTTTTGAAACCACAACTTGAGTCCTTTTGCAACTCGATCCACTCATTATTATTATTCCCAATAATTCAATATACTCTTAAATATAAGGAAGACGTCATAAAAGGATTACAACTTCAACAAATAATGGGGATGATATCTCACAAACATTGATGTCTAAGGGGTAATTAGGTATGAAATCTTGAGGTGTTGGAAGGTTCCTCCAACATAATGATAGTATGGGTGTTCTCTCTCTTCCTTTTCTCTCTCATGAATTCATTTTTAATGAGTGCTTGACATGGTTTATATGGTTAGGATGTATTTTTCAGTAGTTATCACCGAGGAATTGTCGTCTCAATTGTTTCATTTCATGAATATCATGAGAACATTGTGCATTTCTTTGGCCCCTGCACCTTGCAAGAGGGAAAGTTGTGTGCCCATGCAAGGGGAAAGTGTATGGGGCTCAAAGCCTTCATTTTTTTAGTATAGGTTTTGTTGGAAATAACTATGATGTTTTCTTGGGAGAGTGACCACCATTTTGGATGACTCTGATGTGGAATTCAAAGTCATTACAACTATTAGGGGATCTTCCAATAATATTAGGTATGTTTGGATGACGCTTAGGTACACTTGAGTGTCATTTGGGACAAGGTTCATCTAGATGTTGTGATAGTTACAAAACTTCCAATTAGTGTTATAACATCTTATTAAGTTCATTGAACTAACCTAAAAGCTCTTATGCATTTGGGAAATGATGTACAAGGTGTAACTAGTCAACTTGGAATGTGTAAGAGCATGCAATATAATGGAATCCTATACTTATGGGTTAGGAACAATGTAATGATACTCAATTTTAGTTTGAATATCAACCTAAGGTTTTCTCACATGAATGCAATGCTTTTAAATTCATCCCGTGTCCTAGAAAATATATTATCAATTAGGGGTTTCACGAGCTTGAATTTCACCTTTGATTATGGATTTGTTGGATTATTTTTTGTGATTTTTTCATTATTTAATAGTTCACATGGTGAATAAATTCTTATATCAGGAATATTAGGGTATTTCCTTCCACCTGCTACCAAAATGTTGATGCAAGCGATGTTGTGTCTCATATTGATGCAAGAAAAATGTTTGGGAAGTGGAGTATTTGGGCCATATTGTATTTTGTGAAAGAATCAAATTGGATCCTAGAAAAATGAAAGTTACGATGGAATGGCCAAATTTCAAAACATTGAAGAATATTAGAGGATTCTTAGGATTCAAAGGTTATTACTGCAAGTTCATCAATAATTATGGTAAAATAGTAGCACCTCTAATGTTGTTATTGGAAAAGGAGGTTTTTTTTGGAATCAAGAAGGAACCAAAGATTTCAATAAACTTAAATAGGTTATGTGTACAACCCCCTTATTATCCACACCTAGCTTTGCAAAAACTATTATTGTGAAGTGTGATGCCTCATGGCATGGTAGGAATTGGTGTAGTTTTAATGCAAGAAGGAAGGCCCCTTTCCTTTGAAAGTTTTCAAGTTAGAGGGGAAAAATTACTCAAACCAATTTTTGAAACTAAAATGTGGTCGTATGGCATGCACCTAATAAATGGTTCCCTTACCTTAGGAAGATATTTCAAGGTAAGAACAAATCATGACATTTTAAAGTACTTCTTGAAATGATGGTTGAACTTAGAATAACAACAAAAATAGGTTTCAAAGATACTCGATTATGAATTTGAAATTATATACAAAAAAAGGAAAACAAAATGTGGTGGCAGATGCACTTTCAAGGGAAGAATAAGACATTGAGAGCTTACATTGTGTTATTGTCGTATAATGTTTTGTTTTCCACAACATAAGGGAGATATAATCAACACATTGGGTCTCATACATCCATTATCCATACCAAGTTAGCATTGAGAAGAGGTACCAATGGATTTCATCATAAATATACCAAAATCTTAAAAAATAATTTTAATCATGATAGTGGTGGAATGATTCACAAAGTATTCCCATTTATGCTCTCTTTCTCATCCTTTGAAAGCAAGTACAATAGATCCAACATTCATGGAAACAGTTTAAAAGCTACATGGAATCCCCAAGATTATTATAAATGATAGAGATCCAATTACCACTAGTAATATTTGGATGGAAATATTTTATTGTTTTGTTACTCAACTGGCTCATCTTTTCTTATCATCTTCCATCCAATTTGAAAACTAAGATTGTGAATAAATTTGTAGAAGGGTATATGTGTTTCTTTTCATATATAAGACAAACAAAAGGGGTCTAGTGGTTTCCCTTAGTAGAGTGGTGGTACAAAATTTCCTTCCATAATTCATAGAAAATGTCACCACTTATGGCACTTTATTGCTATAATCCTCCAACCATTGCATCATCCTTAAAAGGAAATCTAAGGCTCAAATAGTGGAGGATCATAGAGAACACCAACAATAGGTTCTATAACTATTGAAATATAACTTAGTTATAGCACAAAATAAGATGAAACAACAAGTATATCAACATCATGGTGAAAGGAAATATCAAGTGGTCGATTGGGGTTTTTTAGGATACAACCATGCAATTTGATGTCCCTTAAGTAACAAAAGAAGGACAATAAATTAGCACCAAAGTATTATGAAAGAGGAATGGAAGTATGGCATATAAATTGGAGTTGTCACCATGTTCACATGGACATCTAGCCTTCCATGTTTATTTTCTAAAAAGGTAATTGAAAATAAGATCCCAGTTCAGACTATTTTACCAGAGATTGATGAAGAAGGGAAAACCATACTAGAGCCTAAAACAATCCCTAAAACAAGGATCAAGCAATTACTAAGTACCTCATCTAGTAGAATAACTTGCTAATAGTGCATGACACATGTGAAGATGAGTTCTTCATGAAGAAAATTCATAATTAATTAAGTGTTGATAACAAAACCATTTCTCATTCAGTTTGATATTATTTATACAAAAACGAGGTAAAGGAATTCAAATTGTTTCAACTTCCCAACCATTTATATTCTCTACCTAATTAATGGAAAGTTGTTCTTTTTATTTTACATATTTTTACATAATCTTTCCATGTTTCCAAATTATTTTAAATATTTGGGATGGTGGACACATGGGAGATGATAAGGCATACTTGAGGAAACCATGTAATAGCCTACATTGGGGGTGTAAGCGAGGCAAACAATAACTATGCAGAGATATTGGAACTCTATCAAGGACTATTTCTAAGTCAATAATTGATAGTTAAAAATATCATAGTAATAAGGGACTCGACAATAGTCATTAATCACATGTACCTATCATCAACCCCTATAAATGCTCATATGTCTAGATTAGTCTAGAGAGTGTAATTAAAGGCCAAATTATTTGACAAAATACAATTCTTTTAATTATTGAGAAATCGAAACATGAGTGTTGATTTCTATGCAAAGCAAGATACAAACCTAGGAAATGAAAATTTTCAAAAATTCAAGGAACTACATCAACAAGTCACCTCCCATGAAGTTCTTAATTGCTCATTATTTCAAATTACAACAATAGATCATTATAAGTGGCATAAATAGTGTGATTTCACCCTCACATATGGCATCGATGATATACAATTAATTTACACCATCCTAGGTCATATATAAATATGTTGTTGCGTTATGTTTTTCCAATCCCAAACAAATAAGTGTCCATAGGTGAGTCACTTCTAATCATGTGGGGGATATCTCTAGCCTATAATATTTTAGGTGTGCATGCATACAATTGTTTAGTCATAATTAAGGAGCTCACTTGGGCTCGTTCAAAATCAAAACTAGTATTATAGTGGAGAAATATCAAGAAATCAAGGCATATGAAGAATAAGAGAATGGGGAAAATGACAAAATCAGAAGTATGGATCATCACTACCTCAATCATTGTTCCATTTTTGAGGTTTCAGAGGCTAGAATAGGGCTCATGAGGTGTGACCACCATCCTAAAGAGCCATAATAATGCCATGATTTGTTGGTGCGAAAATTGGACAGCTGGAGGAAGAATTGGAAATGACAACATGAAGTGGAAAGGCATTATTGTTGTGCGGAAATTCTTCCTAATGAATAGGGTGAGGTCACCAAAATACTAAATTGGACAGAGATATACCTAATGAACAACTCTATAGGGTGATTAGACTTGGTTAATGGTAATTCTACCTAACTTCAAGGCTTGAGAAGAAAAAAAAATATTGAAGAGAGAGAGAGAGAGAGAGAAAGAGAGAGAGAGAGAGAGGAGTGCACCTTATTTATGAAGGTTAATCCTCGCTAAAATTCTTGGACATTTCCAATATTCTGTTTGGTAGAAATATCCAACCTACAAAACACCAACCAACCTTCCTCAAAATAATTTGGCTACAAAGAAATATCCAATCCAAACAAGAATATGTATATGATAATAGTCAAATGAAACAATATTCTTATCAATTGAAAATTACTTTCAAATAATCAACAATAAATCATTTCACTCTTCTTTTGCAGAGGGGAAAGATATCAAAACTCTATTGATGCAATGACACAACACATAACAGTTACCTTTTCACTATTTGGTACCTTTTGGGACCTTCGTCCGGGTTCCTCTCTTGATTCCTTCACAATCCCACTTCCAATTAAGTGGTATTCCAAATGTTCATTAGGTATGGGTCACATAGAGTATCTCCAACACTTCTGAAAGGGTTACTCAATGACATGGATCAATGAGGGGTGAGGCAATGAATGAATCAAATTTATGGTGATATTTCTCCAATGTGACAATATGAATGGGTTCCCCCATTTACTTGACCCATCCTATCCCTTTTTAATGAGTTTTTAGAATAGTTAGAGAGGCTACCAAGTATCTTTGTGAGTTAGAACCGAGACCAACCACCAACAAACTGCCTTAACTTCCAAATTTTCAAATATTTATATTTGTTTTGGTCATTTTTAGGGCCCACACATATTTTTCAAAGGGAAGGTGCATGCCATTCTTGTTGCATGAAGAAATGTTGTGTGGGGTCTCAAAATATGGTCAAACTTCAATATTTTCAATGGGATACAAGATGGATCTCTTTTTTATGGATGTGGGTCATCATATGGAGTCAAATTATGGGATCCTCCTTTCTTACCAATTTAATTTTGTGAGCAAACATGTGTTGCTAAAACTATATGTTAATTAATTTCCAATATTAAATTGTCAACCCAGGGCTCATAAGCTTTGAGGTAAGGCACTATATGTGCAGGGTCAAAGGTTAACCTAATCTATCCTAACCTATCCTAATGCTAACGAACACACTCTAGTTGTGAAAATGAACTGCAAACTACCAAGTAAATCTTTTATTCCTATTTCAACATACAAAGTGTGCTAATCAATAAATTTTAATCTACGAATTAATTATGCAAACATTTTGAATTGCAAACTTCAAACTAATCTTAAATTTAAATTAAATGACAACTTATAAAATTTATTCTAATTTATAACTTTCATATTTTAAGCATAGCAAATAAAGTACCTAGTTTATAATGTAATTGAAAATCAAATTAGCTTTGCAAATAAAATGCCTACATAGCATCTATCCCTACCAAATTACATAACATCTATCTATTTATAAAAGCTTTAAAAATACAAGGTACCTATTCTAATTAAAACCACACCAACGAACTATAAATCACCCAAATAAAATCTATGATAAAGGAAACTTAAATTACAAGTTATAAAACAAAAACATTAAATTAATTATAAACTACAAACTACAAATTGTCAGCCATCTATAAACTAAATTGCAAATCAAAAACCTATGCTACAACTAATTTACAAAAGAAATATAAATTGAAAAATAAAAACTTCTAACTAAACATTTTATATCAAACTCCTATCATTTAGCAACTAACACTAAATAAAACTTTAATTAAATTACAAACTAACACTAAATAACAAAACTTTCATTAAACTAAAATCTAAACTATACTGGACTAAAATAAACACTAATAAAAGCTCTGTGCTAAATGTAGAAATATACTTTATCACTAATTCATTTACACTTCAACCGAGGGTATAATTTTTTTCAATTAAGGGTATAAATCACATCAATGCAAGGAAAATTAAATTCCTTCAAAACTCAAAGCAGGGTATAATAGATTTATGTATTGTAGATTTATTTATTTATAAAATTCACATAATCTAATGTTTACAAAGACTTGCATAGGGTTAAATGATATTAATACATAGGAGGAGTAAAGAAATTACAGTGAATAATACTCTGTAAATAGTGAGGAATTCAATCCACATAAAAAGAGCACTTCTGAAATAATTTTCTGCTATTGAAAAAAGTGTTGAATTTGTGGTTGATTGGTGTGCTGGATTACTAGATTCATTGATTGATTGCTGATACGTGTTGTTCCTTCAGTTGAAGTATTTGGGATGTGTATGCAACGATCCATTTAAAATGGGCATGAAGCCTCCTTCCTTCACGTGAACTTGCATAACAAACAATCAATCCATTACATTGTATTACTTTATGGCTTGCATTAAAAACAAATGACGTCGATGATTGTTTAATTTTTATTACTTTATGGCTTGCATTAAAAACAAATGACGTCCATGATTGTTTATTTTGAAGCCGCATAAATTAATATTTATATAAGTGGAATTCATATTAAACAATTATCATTTGTTTCATGCCAACGTTATTCTATTTTTTAATGGGATTTCAAAGAAATTGTATAAATGGATTTTGTTTTGTAAATTAGTTTAACTTTTATGATATTATTTTTAAACACTTATAATAATAATAATAATTATAATTATGTATTACTGTTTTATTTAAATTTAAACAAATTTTAATGAAAAATAATTAACATAATAATAATCTTTTTAACATTTTATAAATTAATTTTTATTTATTTGTTTAAATTAAAAATAATGATCAAAATCTCATCATCAAACTAAGGTTTTAATTTGCATATGCAAATATACATGATCAAAAAGAGACAGGTAAATTTATTCATCAAAAGGGTAAGCCAAACCAATAAACAAATGAGAAACATGCTATCAAACTCAGCGCAGAACTCGGGGTCAGATGAAGGGTCGGATGAAGTACGGAAATGCTTAGCATTTGCACAATATTGCATTTAATACATAAAAAATAACAGGTTAGTATTATTTTATGTTTAATGGTTTAAATTGATAAAAATAAATTAAATGATAGATTCATTGAACATAGATATACTAAATTATGGGTGGATGAGATAGGAAAGTAGCTAAAATGAAGTCATGAAAATGGACAATTTTCAGATCCCAACATCCCCCCACACCGAAGATATGACGCGTACTCGGGACATCAATAAATTGAGACTAGGCTGTATTCTTTTATGTCAACACTCCGGATCAACAACACTCTGAAATAAATTCCAAAAAGGCATCTTTATTATTCTAAACAAAATTATACATTTTTCAGAAAAAGAAGGATACATACTAAGTGATAAGAAAGATAAAAATACTTATATATTTCAAGATTAAAAATATCTCATACATGCCTACTAAGACCATATAAGTTGTGTAGGGAATTTTCTGAGAGGTCCTAGTTAGAAAAAATGAAGGTATGTAGATGGTATTGAAATACTTATAGGAAACAAGTCATCCCTGACTCATTTTTCAAAGACTTATTGTCATCCAAGGAATAAGGATAAAATTCACATTTTGAGTTTGTTAATTTCTACAGTGACAGGCTCCACCTCTAGGATAGTAATATCCTAGATATAGTTTGAATTAGATAACACGGTCCAAGTTCAACTTACAGTTATTCTCTAATGACAAATGAATGACTGCCTTAACCATGTATATGTACACTTGGGGTTTTCGTTTAATTAATCCATATGCATAGAAATATGTTTACGATGTCTCTTTTACCCAATATTTTCCCACTGCCAGCGAGCTTGTTCAGTACCCCAACGGGTTTACCTTGGTACCATACAAGCATATCCCCAATGCTAGCAAGCATGTTTAGTACCCTGACGAGTTTGCTTGTATTTACCGAACTTCCTTATTTATTATTTTACTAGGCATAGACCCACTGCCAGCAGACCTATTCAGTACCTCGGAGGCTTTGCATCGTAACCATATATAATTATTCTAAAAGATATTAAAGTATGTGGAAGTCGATTGGTACTAGAGTATATTAAGTTTTCTAAGCACATAAATCAATTAAATTTAACCCATGAGTCACATTATTATAATATCCTGAAATTATAGTTCATGCCAAAAGAGAATGACCTAAATTTGTCCTCTAGTCCCCAAGTCTATCCTTTTCGTATAAAAGTTTAATAGTGTTCCTCCATATGTAGGAATATCACTTACTCTCATGCTACTACTTAACAAATATACTTAAATAACACACTTTGATGTTGAGTCTAGGACATAAGAGTGACCAATAGGTATTAGATAGAATTTAAGGTTATGATAAATTCCCATGATATTTAAAGTTAGCCTTGATCAAATGTTATAGTTAGAAATATGCATGTATGAAAATAAATAATGATGTAAAATTGTTTTTGGTTTAGTCATTAACATTATCTTCTTCTTATTCGAAAAAGAAAATAAAAAGCTAAGTTGCATTAATTTCTAAACTAAACATGCAACTCTTTAATTATACACATATTTTCCTATCCTAAGAAGAAAGAAAACATTTTTATTCAAGTATATGAGCTCTTCCAATGTAACCAAGTGCGAATCAATATGAGAAATATACCTTTATCCATATATGAGAAGGTTATTGCAATCATTACCTGGATGTGGAATACCAACCAACTTACTTGTTTCCGCATCAGAAGGTTTCGAAGGAAGGAATGGTATTGTGGTTGGGTTACTTCTTGAAACCAACTTTCAATGTAGTCATGGTATTCACCTTCCTTCATTATGTCATACAGATCCTCTTCTCTTGGTTGAGACATTGTTTGAGCACATGATGGATCTGTTGTCATGTATGTCGAGAACTCTTCGATTTAAGGTCACTCTCCTTCAGATATAATCCCCAATGTGTCGTCTTCTTTTGCAGTTTCACAAAGAAAATCATTTTGTAGCTCTCGAGAAATTGGTTCGTCTGTTGTATTAGGAGAGGTTGATAATCTCTTAATTGATGTCAAAATATGTCTTTCCTAAAAAGAATATATATCAGCTACTGCTAGGATTTGAGAGAGTTCTATCATACTAATGTTCACCCTCGAACTCATGTCTTTTGATGGTAGGTCCTTCTTCACACAAGGATTAGCGTTTGGGGTTCTTACATCACCCATCATTTGATTTGTTTTTTTTTCAACTTTTTAGAATCTAATTGAAAAACATACCACACACACTCAAAAATTAAAGATACCTATGACAAGCTAAACATACCTACGAGAAAGTAAACTGAACTTTCAGACAAGTAACATTCCCATATGACACACCTACTCTAAGGAAATACATTCAAATTTCGCAAAAAGTAAACACATTGCGTGAAAAGTAAAACTTGCAAAACGTAAGGACACCTATGAGAAATAAACACACTTGTGAAAAGGAAAAACAAGGTTTTACGGAGACCCACTAAAGTGGATGCATCAGGCTATTACACTATGCAAATTCCATAGTGAAGTTGTCTTTGTGTCTTTTCATTCCCCCCCCTTGTTGTGTATTGTAAAGGAAGCCTAAATACCTACACTTCAACCCTTTTAGCACCTCCCCGACAACAACGCCAAAATGTTGATAAAATTATATGTTAATTTATTTCCAATATTAAATTGTCAACCCAAGGCTCATAATCTTCGAGGTACAGGCACTATATGTGCAGGGTCAAAGGTTAACCTAATCTATCCTAACCTATCCTAATGCTAACAAACACACTCTAGTTGCGAAAATGAACTGCAAACTACTAAGTAAATCTTTTATTCCTATTTCAACATACAAAGTGTGCTAATCAATACATTTTAATCTACGAATTAATTATGCAAACATTTTGAATTGCAAACTTCAAACTAATATTAAATTCAAATCAAATGACAACTTATAAAATATATTCTAATTTATAACTTTCATATTTTAAGCATAGTAAATAAAGTACCTAGTTTATAATGTAATTGAAAATCAAACTAGCTTTGCAAATAAAATACCTACATAACATCTATCCCTACCAAATTACATAACATCTATCTATTTATAAAAACTTTAAAAAGAAAAGGTACTTGTGCTAATTAAAACCACACCAACGAAATATAGATTATCGAAATAAAATCTATGGTAAATCCGGATTTTAAAATAAAACTTAAATTACAAATTATAAAACAAAACCATTAAATTAATTATAAACTACAAACTACAAACCATCTATAAACTAAATTACAAGTCACAAGCCTATGTTACAACTAATTTACAAAAGAAATATAAATTGAAAAATAAAAAACTACAAACTAAACATTTTCAATCAAACTCGTATCATTTAGCAACTAACACTAAATAAAACTTTAATTAAATTACAAACTAACACTAAATAATACAACTTTCATTAAAGTAAAATCTAAACTATACTATATTGGACTAAAATAAACACCAGCGTAGATCCAAGCCCTAGGCTCTATCAAGCACCTAGAGGGATCAAACTCTCTAGGTGCAAACCTCTCTAGGTATTAATACACCATTAGAACCAATCAATGTAGCTACTAATTTATGCATTAATATTAATACACCATACAAACCTAATGTTAGTGAAATTCAATATATTTTCAAATATGACACTTTTCAATTTGACTATATTTATAATTATAATTAATTTTTTTTTATTTAAAACATATTTAGAAAAAGTGTGATTAAAAAACCTTTTATTATTTAAATTATTTAAGCATTATAACTATTAAAACATTATAATTATTAAAACATTAAATTTCTTAAAACATTATAATATTATACTATTCCATTAATAAACTATATTTTCAATCATATTTTAAAAACCTTATTTTTTAAAAACATTTTTACTATTTAAACTATTAAAACATTATATTTATTAAAACATTATAATATTATAGTATTTCATAAAATGACTAAATTTTCAATTATATTTTAAAAACCATATTTAAAATATAATTGAAAAAAAACTTATTGACATAAATTTCTTTAAATATTTATTATTATTATAAATAATTAACTATTAAAAACCATATTTTAATAGTTATATTTCATAGTCCCATAATTTAAAAACCCTTATTTAAAACCTTGCAATACTATCCTAATTGAAAACATTAAATTGTTTCAAACCTAAAAATTACATACATTTTAATACTATCCTAAATATAACTTCAAATGAGATGTAGAATCATGATAATATGGTTCTTACTTATTGAATAAATTAAACTATAGTAGTATTCAAAACATCCACCTCTTATATGGTTTTAAAACCATGTGTAAGTCCCTCCTAAACCATATACAATAAAACCATGGGTTGTTTAGGAGACTTTACACATGGTTTTAAAGCCATTTGCAAGGTCCTCCTAAACCATATACAATAAAACCATGGGTTGTTTAGGATGCCTTGCAAATGGTTTTAAAACCATTTGCAAGACCCTACTAAATCATGTACAATAAAACCATGTGTTGTTTAGGAGGCCTTGCACATGGTTTCAACATGCCTTGCCGATAATTAATTAATTAATTAATTAATTATTATTTTGTTAGATATGAACATTACAACATATCCTCATATTGAGTTGTTTGTGTGGTGGACATTGCTTTTGGAGGATAATTAAAAAATTTATCGTTTATTATTAATTTTAATTTTGTGTAGGCCCACATGTTGGGTATAAAATTTATTATTATTTTATTAGAGCGTCACGACGTTACAACATTTCTCTCATACTGGGTTGGAGAGTAACCAGCATAGATCCAAATCCTAGGCTCTATCAAGCGTCGAGAGGGATCAAATCTCTTCGAAGGTATCCATTGATTTGATTCAAACCAAAAGACACATCTTTTTATTTAAGGTCCACATATAATATTTTATTATTAATATTTAATATTATTTATGGCTCACATATAATATTTTTTATTATTTTTTATTTTGTTATGAACTAACATTACAACATCTCCCCCATATTGTGTTTTTTTCCTCACCCATATTTTTTTAAGGAGAATTAAATTTTTACTTTTTTATTCTTTTGTTGGGTAGGAAGATTACAACATCTCCCCCATATTAGGTTTTTTTTCTGGCAAACATTTATTTCGTCCTATAAAGAAAAAAATTATTGTTTATTAATAAAAATAACTTTACGTAACGTTACATAACGTTACGTAAAGTTACAAGATCTCCCCTATACTGGGCTGTAGAGCGCCTCTCGACGCAATAAAAGTTCTGTGCTAAATGTAAAAATATACTTTATCACTAATTTATTTACACTTCAACCCAATTCAGGATGTAAAACACTTCAATGCAAGGTAAATTAAATTCCTTCAAAACTCAAAGCAGAGTATACTAAGATTTATGTATTGTAGATTTATCTATTTATAAAATTCTCACAATCTAATGTTTACAACCACCTGCTGAGCGTTAAATGAGATTAATACATACGAGGAATAAAGAAATTACACTGAATAATACTATGTAAATAGTGAGGAATTCAATCCACATAAAAAGAGCACTTCTAAAATAATTTTATGCTATTCAGACAAATATTTAGACCTGCATTCAGATCTTCATTCAAACAATCAAGCCGTTGTGACGCAAGTAGTCTATACAATGATTCGGTTCAGGTGTTTATTCAAAATAAATAGAGCTTATTTAGAACAGATCGAGACAAAAATCTAATATAAACTACACAAAATCTAATCTAACCCTACAAGTAAACATGCACATGTAATCGGATATAAATCTGCAATCCAAAAATTAATTTAAAACTTTGTAGAAATCTGAAAATGAAATTGCAAAGGAAAGAAAAATAAATAAATAAGATCCATAGGATGGCCAACCCCAAGCATTTCACATGAACACGAACTAGATCTCCGGAAACCAATTCTTTACTGAAGAGAGTTACAATATGAATTAGAATCTTGCCCAAATTCTCCTCTCTCTCTCTCTCATTTCCAAATGATGGATTTATATAGTATTTACATGATCTGGGAATCCAAGGAATCGGTTTCCACAAATTCAATACAATTTTCTAAATTCAACCATTTGGCTAGATTATGAAACTGTTGAACTTGTTGTAAATGTGATTCCCAAAATTATTGAATGAAGTGTTGAATTGGTGGTTGAATTGTGTGCTGAATTACCAGATTCCTAGATTGATTGTTGGATACCTGCTGCATCCTTCACTCGAAGTATTTGGGATCTGTATGCAACTATCCGTTTAAAATGGGCGTGAAGCCTCCTTCCTTCACCTGAACCTGCATAACAAACAATCAATCCATTACATTGTATTTTATAAAACAACCCTTTATTACTCTGTGACTTGCATTAAAAACAAATGACGTGGATGATGGTTTATTTTGAAGTGGCATAAATTAATATTTATATAAGTGGAATGCATATTAAACAATTATCATTTGTTTTATGCCAACTTTATTCTATTTGTTAATGGGATTTGTAACAAATTGTATAAATGGCTTTTGTTTTGTAAATTAGTCTAACTTTTATGATATTACTTTTAAACATTTAAGATAATAATAATTATGTATGTGTTTTATTTAAATTTAAACAAATTCTAATGAAAAATGATTAGTATAATAATAATAATAATTTCTTTAACATTTTATTAATTAATTTTTATTTATTTGTTTAAATTCAAAATAATGTCAAAAGCTCATTATCAAACTATGGTTTTAATTTGCAATACAAAGAAAGAGACAAAGGTAAATTTGTTTGTCAAAATGGTAAGTCAAACCATAAACCGATGAGAAACATGCTATGAAATCGAGTGTGGAACTCAGGGTGCGATGAAGGGTTGGATGAAGTACCAAAATGCTTATCAAATTTGCACAATATTGCATTTAATACATAAAAAATACGAGGTTAGGCTTCTTTTACGTTTAATGGTTTAAATTGCTAAAATAAAGTAAATGATAGATTCATTGAAGATATATGTACTAAATTATTGGTGGATGAGCTAGGAAAGTAGCGAAAATGAAGTCATGAAAATGGACAATTTTCGGAGCCCAACAACATGTACCATATTTGGGGTATCGTTGTCATGAACAAGGAAGTTGTAATTTGCACGATAACATATGACTCAAATCTATGAGGTTAGAAGGGGGACTGATGGCCAAATTACATTATAATTTATGGAGGAGTGGAGTGAGGTTCTATCAAGGCATAGATTCCTGATCATTAGCCCAAAGAGGTACCTAAAACAAAGGTAAAGGTGCATAAAATCCATCTTCCTTGATGTGGGCATTCCTATGCTCAAAAAGTGATAGAAATTGTTGAACTCTAGTATTTCCATTGATGTCAAACTAACTAAGATGAATGTTGATGTCAAGTAAGAAGCATGAATACTTGAAGCTAGTTTGAAGAAATATATAAAAATGTATGCAAGTCTTAGGAGTGCACAAGATCCATCAAGTAATGGCTCTATATAAGTGAAGTTGGTTTGAA
This sequence comes from Pseudotsuga menziesii, assembly GCA_001517045.1. Classification (NCBI taxonomy): domain Eukaryota; kingdom Viridiplantae; phylum Streptophyta; class Pinopsida; order Pinales; family Pinaceae; genus Pseudotsuga; species Pseudotsuga menziesii. The sequence continues at coordinate 605,362 of LPNX010373260.1, forward strand.
GAAGTACATAGAGAATAATTGTGCAAGTTTTGGAAGTGCGCAAATCCCACCAATACGTGGAACCCATATGTGCAAATACCACAAAGTCACTGGACTCAAGTACGCAAAACCACACAAGGATTAGTTATCAAAATATATACGCTGATGAAAGATAAAATGAGGTAGTTAGATTGACCAAGAAGTAAAGAATAAGGGGTGTCATCAATACAAAGGAACCCCAACTTGTGGACACATCTCTTGAGAAAAAATAGTATAAATAAGCAGGAGATGGAAATGTTGAAGTAAGCTTGAAGATGAAGAAGAAGTGATGCTTTGATTTGGAAAGCTTTGAATTATTGGGGTATCAATGGCTCGTTGATTCTAAAGAAGTATTTACAGCAAAGAGCCACATAATCATGAAGAAGAGCAGCAAACAATGCACAAATTAGAGAGATACCCAACACTGAGATGTGCGACAGAGATATATAACGAAATAAGGTTAAGCTGAAATCAAAAGATAAAGATTGCAGATCAAAGAAGTTGAAAAGGGTTGATATTTTTGTTTGTAGAAGACGCAGATCGCAGATCATAGAAGTTGCAGAAGACAAAGATCACATATCACAAAATTCATAGAAGATGCATATCGTAGAATTCGCAGAAGTTGCAGAATACTCAAATCGTAGATCGTAGAAGTCACGGTTTTTTTATAGCATATCTTTATCTTAGGGTGTCTAGAAGGGGCAAGGAGTTGTAGCTTCCTTCCATTTGGTGTTGTAGAATACAAAACAGGGAGTTGAAGCTTCCTTTCAGTTGGAGTTGAAGAATAAGAAGAGGAGATTGTAGTCTCCATTCAGGTTGGTGCCAAAACAATATAAGTTGGTGCTTGCACAAAAGGACTCATATCCACTTAGTTCAGTTCCTGAAGTCAGTAATTTGGTTCTTACCCAAATTGAAGTCCTTATAGGTTAGTGCTTGCAATCAATAAGTTTGTGCTTGCATGTGGGATTGGTGTCTGAAGTGAGTTGGTACTCACATTTTGGAGATTGGTGTCTCCTATCTATGTAATCAATATATATATATATATATATATATATATATATTCATTTAGAGTTGGTGTCTTTTACTGTTTGGAGAGAAAAATTTTGAAGTATAATTTTTTAAAGTGAAAATTGTGTAATCTGCGCTTTATACTGATTCAACCCTCCTCTCAATATAAATAAGAATTCTAGCAATTGGTATGAGAGCGGGTGTCTTCAGTAGTGACTGTTTAACAACTGAAAGATATATCTTTGAATAGATATGGATAAACATGATCAACTTCCTAAGACACTTATCACATACAAGATGAAGATCGAAAAGGAAAACTCGTCAAAAAAGGAAGCAACTTTCAAAGACACCAGAATAAAAAAATACTTGTGAGATCAATATGACAAAGATAACTATCCAAGGGAAGTGATTCTCATGGAAATGGAGAAAGATATAAAAAATTAGGACTTAGAAGATGAAGAAATGGTTGAATTTGATTTTGAAGGAGAAATAATTAGTTCCTTGGAAAAACTAAAGAAATCAAGAAAGAAGAACAAATCTCTACAAGAACAACTATCAAAGTATGAATAACAAGTCAAGAAGAAAGAAAGAAAAAAATATAGAAGTACATAACATAATAGTTGAAACAAAAGGAGGAAAAGTATGAGAACCTAGACATTGAAATCATTTATTTAAAGAAGGAATTGTAAAAAACCAACATTCAGTTGAGTTTTCAATAGAAATTCAGCAAAATCACTAAGGCTCTGGATGAAGCTATTAAAAATCAGAGACAAACATCTGAGAGGATAGGACTAAGATATGGAAGCTAAAATTTAACTAGGTCAACCTATGAATTGGGAAAAGAAGCTTTGCAGATGTACTCAAGGTCCTTACTCCATGGAAGGATTGGAAATTCAGAGAAAAAGGCACTAAGGCATCCAATGCAAAGACTAGTATTGTCCAATCTAGGAGAACCCACTTCACAAGGTATCAAACTATTTTATTAGGAAATTGTTGTTTTTGTAATAATTTTGGTCATAAGGTTGTTAATTGTAAATATCTTATCAAGAAGAATAGTATATACTATGAGCACAATTACAAAAAGAATGATATCAAAAGGCCATCAAAAAGTTTGAAAGAAAAAATTAATTCTTTCAGCCCCTTGAATTCATATAGTGAATGCTATAAATGTCACAATCATGGTCATGAACCCCAATACTGATCCAAATCTTGGGGGATGAGGCTTGGAGGCTTGGATGTCGAGAGAAGAGGAGAATAGATAACATAATGTACCAGCTATTAGAAAGACACATCAACGAGATCTAGGATGTGAATAGCCTAGACAAATAAACATAGATTATATAGGTCACATGGAGGGGTGAGGCTAAAAGAGGGTTCTTTGAACCTGACCTCTCAAACTATACTAAGAAAGGCATTAAGAACCAATAATCCAATAAATCAATAGAATAAGAGAAATGTAGGATGCCAAAAATCCTTGAATACTTTATTGAGAAGGCATAGAGATTTTTTATAACATTATTACAATGTGCCTTGGGGACATACCATGGTCCAAAACCATGAGTTGTCAAATACCATGGATGGGAGAGGTTCAATGTGCCTTGAATCCATTCCATGGAACAAAACCATGGATTGGAGAGGGTGGCTTGTCCATTACTGATTTTATGATGAATGGGAGAGGGTGGCATATCCATTTAATGCTTTTAAGACATATACATCTGAATTTAGACCATATTCCCTCTAAAATTTGAATCATTCTCCCCCCTTAGAAAATTATGGTCCCCATCATTTCATGATAAAAAGATACCCATGATCACAATGTGTCAATTGCCAATGAAGAAAAGGGTTTTGTAAGGTTAACCCATAACCGTGGGTTTTGTGTGGTTGGCCCATAACCATGAACATGACCGTTGGTTTTGTGTGGTTGACCCCTAACCATGGGTTTTGTGTGGTTGACCCATATCCGTGGGTTTTGTGTGGCTGGCCCCTAACCATGATTATAATACATAATAATGGGTTTTGTGTGGTTGATCCATAGCCATAACTGTGGGTTTTGTGTGGTTAATTCGTACCATGATTACAATACATAACCGTGGGTTTTGTGTGGTTGACCTATATCCATAATTGTGGGTTTTGTGTGGTTGACCCATAACCGTGATTACAATACAAAACTATGGGTTTTGTGTGGTTGGACCATAACTATGATTACACAACAATGGGTTTTATGTGGTTTACACATAACCATGATTACAATAGGATTTAATAAAAGTCCTAAACTTGAAAAATTCATGATCTTTGGTGCAATTGATGTTTTGTTGCAAATCCATTCATAGCTTCTGATGCAGATGATGAAATTGGATTACGTTGAAGACCCATTTGATATATCGAAGAGACCTTTCCATTCATATAACATATTTTCTCTATGGTGGCCCAAGGAATGAGAAAATTTTTGTTGAATCTCAAAGGACGTGCATGCACAATTTTTGCAAACATATGTTGCTTCAATAAATGATATCTCTCAAACCAGAAATCCAAATGAAAAAACGCGCAATACCCATTTTAGCTGATGAAAATAAATTTCCAATGAAGTATGGTAGATCCTTTGAGACATTATGTGGTGTATGTTTTAATTATTTAAATTGGTTGTACATGAGGTCGCACTATGTACACACATGTGCTTCTTCAAACAAGCATATCTCACAAACCAGGAATCCCAATGAAAAACCATGAAATACCCATTTTAGATTACGAAGAAACCTTTCAAATGAACTATGTAAGACCCTTTGAAACATATTTTTATAGATCACAACATCTCTCTAAAGTTTTTAGAAGTGGGTCATCCTCCATAGATTGATGAGTGTATGTTGCCAAGTGTTTATAGATAAACATATATTGTTGTAGAAATCATGGAATATCCAGAAGCAACATAGAAACCAGTGTATGGACCAACAAATAGACGCTGAGAGTGCCCAAAGGAGGTTGAAAATTCCTGCAGATCTTTGAATCTAAACTATGCTCAAACCCTCATTCCCATAGAATGGTTACCTGCTCTGATACCACTGATCCATATCTTAGGGGATGAGACCCGAAGGCTTGGATGCATAGAAAGGAGGAGAAGAGATAGCATAATGGACCAATTGTGAGAAAGACACATCAACAAGATCTAGGATGTGAATAGCCTAGAAAAATAAACATATAGTATATAGGCCACATGGATGGGTGAGGCTCAAAGAGGGTTCTTTAAGTACCATCTCTCAACCTATACTAAGAAAGGCACTCAAAACCAATAACCCAATAGCTCAATACAATAAGAGAAATGTAGGATGCAAAAAATCCTTGAATGGCTTATTGAGAAGGCATCGAGATTTTTTATAACATTATTACAGTGTTCCTTGGGGCCATACCATGGGCCAAAATCATGCGTTGTCAAATACCATGGATGGGAGAGGTACAATGTGCCTTGAATCCATACCATGGAACAAAACCATGGGTTGTTAAATACCATGGATGTGAGAGGCTGGACTCTCCATTTAATGATTTTATGATGAATGGGAGAGGGTGGCCTCTCCATTTAATGATTTTATGACTTATACATTCGAATTTAGACCATATTCCCCCTAAAATTCTGATCAAATACTATGAAAGTCATTCATTACCTACACAAACCAATAACATCCTCAATAAAAAGGATCCTATTGAACTCTTGCAGTATAAGGTAGACCAACAAAATCAAGAAGGATGCAACCTAGATTTACATGCATAGAACAAAAGGAGGCAATGGTATATTGATATTGGATGCTCCAAGAACATGATAGGAAACAAAGACAATTTCTTGAAATATAGAGGATAAAAATGAGGAAATGTTTAATTTGGAGATAATGGATCAGCTAAGATTCTTTGAAAGGGTGTAGTAAGTCTTGGAAACAATAAGACCAAATCATATAATGTCTTACTAGTTGAAAACATGAGTCACAATCTTCTCAGTGTGAGTTATATGTGTGATAAAGGACATACTCTCACCTGTGATTCAAAGAAATGTAAAATAATAAACAAGGATACATGTAGATTAGTGGCAATGACATCTAGAACCTTGAACAATGTTTACATTCTAGATGAAAATGAAGAAAAGTGTTGCATAGGGAAGATAGATTGTAACTGATTTTGGAATAAAAGAATGGGAAACATAAATTTTGACAACCTGATCAAAATCAGCAAAAAGCAAGTAGTGACAGGCATTTCAAAAATCACAAGACCCGTAAATTATATTTGTGAGCATTGCCTACATGGAAAGCAAACAAGAGTGAGTTTTGAAATGAAATAATATTCTACAGAAAAATCATTTGAATTAGTCCATACTGATCTTTGTGGACCCATGAAAACAAAAGGACTAAATGGTAAATCATATTTTCTTCTTTAGATAGATGATCATACTAGAATGGCATGGGTCTCCTTTCTTAAGAAAAAGTCAGAAACATTTGAATGCTTCAAAATATTTAAAGAGGTAGTTGAAAATGAGATTGATTTGAAGATTAAGTGTATAAGATAATACAATGGAGGTGAGTACACCTCAAATGATTTTGAGGATGTTTATGAAAAACATGGAATTAGAAGACATATTTTAGTTGTTAGGACTCCCCACAACATAATGGAGTCGTAGAAAGAAAAAATAGAATGATACAATGGCCAAAACAATGTTAAATGATTCTAAATTATCTGACATTTTCTAGACTTAGGCTATTCACATTTCCATTTATATTTTAAACAGAGGACAAATCAGAACTAGTAGCAGCATGACCCCCTATGAATTTTGGAAAGGAAGGCCAACAATGGTTAAGAATTTCAAGATATTTGTAAGCAAGTGCTATATCAAGACAAATGATAAGAACTTGGGAAAATTTGATTCTAGATCTAATGAAGGAATCTTTCTTAGATATTCCACTAGAAGTGAGGCATACAAGTGATACAACCTAATACTAAACAAGATAATTTCAGATGTAAAGGTAGATGAAGAGTTCAAGTACAAAAAAATAGATGATGATGATTATCACCCAATTTTTGAAGAATCAACAGAATACCTACTGGAAAAGGAGGATTTGAGAGAAAAACAAGAATAATCATATCAATATGAACCAAAATAAGAGAGAAGGCTTGATGCACTGGTCCTTCCATATATTTACAAAAGAATCATTCTGAGGACTTGATCATCAAATATTAAACCGTCGGTGTAGAAACAAGAAGGAAATATTTGAAAAATATTGTTGAAGAAGTACATTTCTCCGTTTTGTCCCAAGTATAACCTACTAATTTTGATGAATCTAGAATTGATGAATACTAGTTCAAAGCCATGAAGGGAGATTTAAATCAGATAGAGAAAAATCAAACTTGGGGACTTGTTCCAATACCCAAGGACAAAAATGTCATTGGGACCAAATGGGTCTTTAGCAACAACTTAAATGGGGAAGTACAAGTGGTCATAAACAAGGTGAGGCTGGTGTGCAAGTTGAAGGAATAGATTTTGAAGAAACCTTTTCCCCTACAGCACAAATAGAAGTAATCAGGATGTTCCTAGAATACACTAGCTTCAAAAACATCATCATATATCAAATGGATGTAAAATCAGCATTTTTAAATGGAGAACTAGAAGAAGTGTACATGGAACAGCCATAAGGATTCTCTCTCTCAGATAATAAGGACTACGTCTACAAATTAAAGAAGCCTCTGTATGGACTAAAGTAAGCACCTATAGCCTATTATTAAAGACTAGACAAGTATCTCCAACAACAAGGTTTTAGAAAGGATAAAGTAGACAACAAGGTTTTAGTGTGGTCAACATAAAGGTTGACCATGGAAATATGGTTGTGTTTTAGGTATATGAGGATGATATTATCTTTGGAATCAATGACGACTATCTAAGTAAAAAAATTGCTCAGAACATGCAGAAGGAATTTGAAATGTCCATGCTTGAAGAACTATATTTCTTCTTAGGACTACAGATATCATAGCTGAATGATGGTATATTCATCTCTCAAACTAAATATGTAAAAGAAATGTTGAAAATACTTAACATGGAAGATTGCAAGCTAGTGTGTACAACCATGATTATTGGTTTCAAATTGAACAAAGAAGATGAAGCAAAGGAAGAAGATCAAAAAATTTATAGGTTAATGATTGTAATCTTGTTTTATGTAACTACCTCAAGACCAGATATAATGAAGGAAGTAGGCTTGGTTGCAAAATTTCAAGAAACACCCAAGGAAACTCATGTCCAAGATGTAAAATTAATTTTCATATATCTGAAAGGAACCTTGGACTTTCATTTATGGTATCCACATAGTGGCAATCTAACCTTGGTGGCATATACAAAAGCAGACTGAGTAGGAAGTATTGATGACATAAGGAGTACAAGTGGATTTGTGTTGTTCTTATGAAAATTCTTAGTATCTTGGTTGAACAAAAAACAATCCTCAATATATCCATCTACAACAAAAGAAGAATATATTGTTGCAATAGCTTGTTATGCACAAGTCCTGTGGATGAAGCAAATGTTAAAGGATTTCCAAGTAGAATTTGATCAACCTATATCAATTTTATGTGACAACACAAGTGCAATCAACATCTCTAAGAATCCTGTAATGCATTCTAAAACCAAACATATTCCCATAAAATACCATTTCGTAAGAGAACAAGTCATTGAAAATGTTTTCAAGTTGGACTATGTGGAAACAAAGAAACAGATCATAAATGTATTTAGAAACCACTTCCAATATATACTTTTGAGTATCTTAGAAGGAAATTGGGATTAATTCCGACTCCACATTGATCTTAGGCATTCGCATCATGGAAAAAAATGTGGCATGGCGTAGTAGAAGTGACGAGAAGATGAATTGAGAAGCATGAATCTAGTGGGGTCTAATACTTGGGAATAGAATCCCTTTTCCACTAATTTCAAGTGGGGATAAATTCTAAGAAGAAAAGAAATCGGGAAGAATCTAGATTTGTAAAAAAGAGTACAACAAAGGAAAAAATGACATAAATACATGGGGAGCAAGTTATGTGCTAAAAGGTATATCTCACACTTAGGGGGGACTCTATTCTTATTAGTGTTGACATCAATGCCAAAGGGAGATATTTTTGAACTTTGGTAATTGTCATTGAAGTCAAACAAACAAGATGGATGTTGATGTCAAGCAAGAATCATGAAGACTTGAATCCATTTTGAAGAAATATATAAAAGTGTATTCAAGTATTATCAATGCACAAGATCCATTAGGTAGTTGGCTCTATATAAGTGAATCCAATTTGAAGACATACATAGAAAATAAGTGTGCAAGTTTTGGAAGTGTGCAAATCCCAACAAGATGTGGAACCCATATGCGCAAATACCACCAACTCATTGGATTCAAGTACGCAAAACCCTCAAGGATGATTTATCAAAATATATACGTCAATGAAATATAGAATGAGGTGGTTATCTTGACCAAGAAGTGAAGAAGAAAGGGCACCACCAATTTAAAGGAACCCCAACTTGTGGAAAAGTCTCTTGAGCAAAATAGTATAAATAAGAAAGAGATGGAAATGTTGACGTAAGATTGAAGATGAAGAAGAAGTGATACTTTGATTTGGAAAGCTTCGAATTATTTGGGTATCAATGGCTCATTGATTCTAAAGAAGTATTCATAGTAGAGAGTTGAATGTGAAAAATAATGAAGAAGAGTAGCAAACAATTCACAAATTAGAGAGAGACCAGAGATGTGCGAAGGAGATATACAGTGAAATAAGGTTAAGCTAAAATCATAAGACACAAATCGCAGAAGTTGCAAAGGTTTGATATTGTTGATTGCAAAATACATATATTGTAGATAAAAAATGTTGTAAAAGACGCATATCACAGATCACAGAAGTTGCAAAAGACATAGATCACAAATCAAAAAGTCATAGATGATGCGGATTGTATAAGTAGTTGTTGAAGGGGTTGATAGGAATTTCCTAAAGTCATCATATATTATAATGTAATTAAAGGATATCATTAGATAAAATTAACAAATGAATGGTTGGAGCGGGTGCAACTGCTCCAACCTCTCTCTTCATGATTAAGAATACCATCTATTGAATGAATACATCAGTTAAGCGCTTGGCCCAATATGTGCTCTTTCTTGCTGGTTAATGTGTGTATAATACTTCTGTCTGCTTGAATACAATATCTAGCACCGTTGTCGTCCTCTTTTGGTTGGGTGACAAAATCATCAAAAGAGGAGTGGCTCGAACCTGAAGGAGATTGTGAGGATGTGAAGAAAACCTGCAAAGAAAATCTTAAAGATTATTGTGTGCTATCCATAGTTCAAAAAAAAATTTTGATCTATGTTCGATAATAAACTTACAGAGCTCATGCAAGCATGATGTGGTTGAGGCTATTTGCCTAGAATCCCTTTGAATTTTGGGATTTGACTAATGCAATACCAGCATCAACCATAGCCATGGATGCAGGCGGTTTGGTGACAACAATGGAGGATGGAGGCAGTCTGGACTGGGAAGAGAACCAGAGTTGGAAGAATGCAAGCTACAAGAATGATTAAAGACTACTATTTCCCAAAGAAGTTAATCCTCAGTTGATGTGCTATCGAAGATTGGTTACAGATAATATGCTTGTGAAATCCTCAGATGCTCTCTTAAAGGATGAAGGATATGCCTTGCAAATAAAAGTTGGTTAGATAGGAATACTTCACAAATGAATGGTGGTTAGTTTGTTCGTCAAATTTTAGTATATTTTGGTGACTGATTTCACATATTTTATTATGAATTTTCTCTAGGGTGTACTGTGTTTTTATGAAACAAGGATTAATATATGAAGTCGGGAAGTACTAAAGGCATTGTAAATGAATTATTTATTATCGTCAGTTTAGATATCTAATATTCCATACCGTTTATTGATTTCTTATATGTTCCCGCTATTTGTTAACATGCTCTGCTACATCAAACAATTGGCAGTCCATATGTTGGTTGATTTGGTTGGAAAAATTACAATGGATTGTTTTGGTAGCCAACCAGTAAAACAAAGAATCTCTATGTCTACTGCCAATTAAATGCGTCATCTGACCCTGGTTGATCACTCATAGTGAAGCAAGTTCATTCACTTCCCAAGGGAAAAGAACAACCACCGTTAGATTTCCACAGCTAACCAAAAGATGTACTAAGACATTAATTGTTGATAACTTGTCGATGTTGGGAATAGTCTTTGTCCCATCGGTTGTCCAAGTGCTTTCAAATTTGTTGAATCATCGACGTTCCAACTAGTTGACCATTCACTCAAATGACCATCAAGTTGCAGCAACCATATATATATTGGCGTACAATCCTTCAGAATACCCAATCCAACCCATTGACTGATCACTTATGTCAATCCACAAATACTTTCTATATTTAATATTTTCATGAAGAGTGCATGTTTATAAATATCATAACCCTTCGCACATATGACTTCACCGACAAAACTATAAGTTTTTATGTTGATAAGAAATGGTCGATATCTATGGTCATTGACATCCTTGTTACTTTTAAAATTCGATGGTTGATATGTGTTGGGCTAGGAAAGAACACAAGGAAGAAATAGAAGCACAGGTGTAGGAAGGAAAAATAGGAGCACGACAAGGAAAAGGAAAGTAAAGGAAGGAAAGAAAGCGCAGAAGAGAGAAAGTTGTGATGAGGAGGAATGCGATGAAGGAAAAGAGAATCTTTAGGCGTGCAAAAGGACAATGGTTAGAAAGTGACAGATCAAGAAGATCGTGACTACTAAATTCAATGCAAGCTGGCGAATGACGCACGTATGAAGGAATATGTGTAATTCAAGCTGATAGTGCCTTGTGTCAGTCGGTTTGTCAGTTTTTAACCATTTTTTACAGTTGATAACGACCTGTAACAAACACACTGTCTGGAGTCGACCCTGAGTGGTCTTGTAGAATTTATAAATACGAGGAACCCATTTTGTATAAGATTTAGAAAATAATTAAAGAGATCAGGAAGAAGTCTAATAATAGTGTTGTAGAAGGTTGTTGATCTGTGGAACCTGTTTTGCAGAAGGGTTGCCGAGCAGGATTCAGTCTCCAGCTGAGTGAACAAATAGTAGAGTAGAAGAGTCGATCCATGTTGTGTGCGGGTCAGTATGAGTAGTTAGAAGAAAAGCATAATAAAACAGAGAGCATGAGAGAAAGAAAGAGTCTGAGCTAAAAGCCATATCTCAAACAGTTTGTAGTGAAGTCGTAGAATGAAAGATGCCATATATTTATCATGCCAAATGAGGAGCACCTTTGTGGTTTTCCCCAGTTGGGTTCCCACATTACATCTGGTGTCGAATGAATGTGCTTATTGAATATTTGTGGGTTTTTTTTGTATTATTTCTATTTATTGCTTCAGTGAATGTCGCAATATTGATAAAAGCAGTTGAATGAATGAATGACTAAGGCAGCATCGAAGCATTGTGTAGTTTTTCATGCTCATTTACTGTTAAGTTGCAATACAGTCGTGCCACTATCATTTATTATTAAGGAATAAACAATGTCGCACAGTTGCATCGCTATTGTAGACTAAGACAGATAGAATGCATAGCAACCCTGATAGTATTCTATATCGTTTCAAGTTCTTTTGATGATAAGTTGTTAAGGGAAAGTCTGTGTTGCATTATTGCACCATTGTCGAGTTAGGAAAAGAATCCAACCTTTCGAATATGTTGAGCTCCTTAGCTACGTGCCAGAGGACTGTAATCCCTTGCCAAATGCGAAAACATGGTTCTGGCAGTTACACATTAAGATATCTTGGGTGAGACTGGGCCTTCGTCGCAGGTGTTTTCGACTAAGATTTCTCTATCGAGCCGATGTATTTGGGTGTTTTGTTGGTGTTTTGTGGGTCTATTGAGCCTGGGTCGCAAGAGTGAGGAAAAGTATCCAAAAAATGGTTATGTTTTTGGGACCCTTAATCATTTGAGTCGAGGTAAATGTTGTGGCATCATACAAAGAAGGAAATCGAGGATTGGATGGAGTCTAAGACATTAGCATTTGTGCAAGAGGAGAGTGCAAGATCGTAGTTGAGCACAAAAAACCAGTTGATCCAATACTTGTACACAGATATTCATGAAATATTCTTTGCATAGTTTCCTATTTTGCTGCATGAGTGATTTTCAAGATTGGAAACTCGACAGACAAATTTTCAAGGAAGGGAAGTAGTCAAGTGGACTACTCAGCTGGTCCACGAGGTAACAAGTGTAAGTAACCCCATCTCTAGAGCTATTGATTTTTGGGAGACAGTATTTTGCAAGGGTATTACTGAGTTTGCAGTTGAGACGATAACCTCATATAGTGAGGTTGCAAAGAAATTTTTCTCAAGGACCCTGAAGGAGGCACTTGTTATCTATAAATAAATGGATAAGGATGCTTGTCTATGAGAAGGGAATTTTGCAGTTGAGCAATTGAGTCGCATATTCAAGAGGAAGGATATGTCGCATATGACCTATAAAGAAAATGGAGAATAGTAAGCTGAGATGTTCCCAAGAAGTACAGAGCCTGAATGAGAAGAAGGATTTTTAAGAAGTGAAAGGAGATTCCAGTTAGGAAAAAAAATAAAGACAATAGGAGGTAGACGAAGTCCTAGTCTGTTCGGAGAAAAAGAGTACAAGTTTGAGTCACGTCTAGACAAAGGGTCTTGCGATGAAGAGGAATACTATAGCCCAATTTCTGAAGGAGTGGAAGAGTTAGAAGAATATGTAGAGACACAAAGATCAAAACATAACTACACCATACCAAGAGTATCGCCAGAGGTAAGGTCTAGAGCCTCATCTCCTGAAAGAACTGTCAATACTAATAGTACTAGTGTTGTGACTAGTGCGCAAGGAATTACACCTTCATTAAATTGATCGTTGAACATCCCCGATGGAAACTCAATGGCTGGGGTAGGTATTAGATTACCTACATTCAATGGGAATGGAGCAGAAGATCCAGAGCAGCATTGGTTCCTCTACGAAGCTGTTTGGACGGTTTGCCAAGTTCAAAATGCAGACATAAGGGATGCAGTGATGATCACGAATCGACAAGGTCGTGCGCTGGACTGTTTTATGAAGTTTTCCATAGTACCAGTAGGAAACCCACAAAAACACCCTTGATTAGATCCGACTTGTGATGATTTGTGAGTTCAGAAAACCTAAATATGAGTCGCAGTGATGATCACCAAGATCAAGGGGATAAAGCAGTTACATATGGAGTCCATATGAGATTTCAATCAGCAGTTTAAAACTTTGATGGCCAAAGTTAGTTTCCAAATGTTGGATGTACAACACAAAGAGTGCTTTATTACTGCACTACTACCACACATTTGAGGGCCATTGATGCAACCAAATATTGTGTCACAGATAGAAGTGCTAGAAATAGTGATGAAGCTGGAATCCTTTCTAATCGAAGATGGTGGCATAGGAATGATGCAGATTCAGTCACAGTTGGATAATCTAATGGTACAACTTTAGGATATTAATAAGGGAAAAGAAGCCCAAGAGGAATTATTGTGTACAATATGTCGAACGAATGGACACCACAAGGATAACTGTTAGGCGTACATGAACTATATCTCATCGGGTGCGCCTAATCCATGAACTATATATTGTCGGGTGCACCTAATACATGAACTAACCTGGTGCAGAATATGCCAGAATAAAGGACACTGCGATGAGGACTGTCTATACTTGCAAAATATTATAAGTACCCTAGCCAACCTTTTCTGTGAATTTTGTAAGTCAGTAGAAAATTATGAGAAGGATTGTATAGCATACCATCTCTTGAAGGAGAAGACACTAGACACCTACTTAATGAAGAACGATGGACATGTTCAGGCTAAAAAGGTGTAAGTGCACTACTAGTTTATGCATTATCCATAGTTTCAGCCTCAATACCTATAGAATCAGTATCCACCACAGCAACAACACCCTCAAGGTAGGGAGGTGGAAATTTTAGAGGTAGTGGAGGAGGAGGATTTGGCAGAGGAAGAGGTTAAATTGTATGTTATAAATGTCGAAAAATGGATCATTATGCTAGATATTTCCAAGATCTTGCAAATACATGTTCATATTACAAAGCGCAGGACCATAACATGGAGCAATGTCCCCAGTTTATTACCAAGTGGCAAGCTCAGACTGTCGGAGGTCCTAACCCTGCACAAAATCCCAATATGAATCCTAACTTGAATGTTCAAATGATTGTTGTTGAGCCAAGAGAACCAAGTGTTGTTTTCATAACACGAGGAGGTACTGCGACTGGAGCCGATCAGAATATATCGCAGGTGTGACCCATGATGCAAAAGATAGTACCTTTTGACATTGAAAAGAAGAAGCAAGTATTCTTCGATGTGCAACCAGAGTTTGTAGATGCACAACAACCGTTGACCTCATACGAAGTCAAGGAGATTCCTGAACGTTTCGAACATATATTCCAGAAGTAGGCTCCAAACAAGTTTATTAAGCTCAATACATTCCTTTCAAGTTGCTTAGTGCTAATATAGGATAAAGATACTATTGCAGAATTACAAGCGCTGATAGAAGAAACCCCAGAGTCACAACTTGAAAGAAAAGTTAACCATGTGAGAACAAAGAAATAAAAAAATGGTCATGAATTAAGAATGAATGCACAGATTGAAGACTATGACATGGATTACATTATCCTAGATCTGGGGTCGGACATCAATATTTTCACATGACAAACTTAGGAAAGCATGGGAAATTTGCGCTTGGACTGGTCCCCTGTCCAGTTGAGACTTGCAAATTAGGTGAAGGTCCTATCGATTGGTAGGTTAAGTCAATTTCCTGTCGACATTGAGGGGCAACACATGCTTGCATATTTTGAATTTATCAACATTGTCGATGACACGAACCCATATCCCACGCTTTTGGGGAATATAGATTGGGTAATAGACAATCATACCATCATAAACTTTAAGAAAATAATCCTCATTCGAGGATGATGAGATAAGGGTAGTATCACCCATTGATCCACTGAAGGGAGAATGATATGTTGAACTAGTCTACAGTGAAAGACAGGGTGGTTATCTGGACCATATCTATAATATCAGTGCCTTAAAAGATGATTACACCAATTCTACAATGGATGGGAACCTGAGCTGGAGGAGTACTAGCTCATGCACATCAGATTCAAGAGAGGCATTGGAGAATTGGCAAAACAGACTGCATGAGGTCTCTATGAGGACATGCACCATAGTTAAGCAGTGACCTTATAGGTTGAATCCATATACAACACCTGTCATGTCCCCATCCATCAGACCGGTGAAGAGGACGTGACCAACATCAAACAAGTCAACCGGGCAAACCGCCCCATGAACATAGACAGAAACAAATGCTGAAATTGGGAGCTTTAACAGGCATCATAACAGGAATGCCAAGCATACAAGAATGCACAGATGCATAATCCTTTAATTATACAACGGAAACAAACATACATTCCAACATTGAACATGTTCATCTTTTCACATAATACAGTATATAAATTGCAGAGGTGAAGTAAACAGCAACACTTATCTCTTGATGAAGAATTCACCCGCAACCAGCTACGTCGCTGCAACGTTCCACCCAACCATAGGCCAGCTTTCTCATCAGTCTCTCAGCAACACTGCCACCCCCGAGCTGGGCATGATTCCTCCGAAATAAGGGTCAATTGCAGTCTTATACATAGCCAAGGGGACACAATCAGCCAAACCAAACACTGCTGGGTTTAACAGGCCTTCAACAGCAGCCAAGCCAGCACATCCCAAGGGGACAACCACTACATACCAGCAACAAAACAAACCCTTCATAGCCCTGTGAAGAAGCCAACAACTGAGGATGATGCCCAAACCAAAGGTGAGACACAGCTCCAGCCTGCAAGGCAACTCAGAGTTGGTTTTGGCCCTAACGTGGCCAAAACGACTCAGCTGCAACCCAAAACGGGGTACCTCAGCAACCACAACACACAATGAAATGATAACAGCATTCCACGATTCCAAACAGGGAAAAATTCAGCCTACAACACTCACAATTCCTCAATGGAACGGCTGGGAAACATCACATAGTCCACAACGGAGGAGAGGCTAGCTCTCAGCGTGGACAGAGGGAAATTCAACCAACGGGTTGGAAATCCACAGTGGCCCAAAATGAAATTGAGCACCACCACCAACAAAACGTAAGGAATACCACAGCCCCAAAACGAAATCAGTGAGCATGGCTCACAACATGAAAATGACTTCGACAGCATCCAACAGTCGTGGAAGAGATGACAGCAGCCCCAAATCGTGGGTGAAAATCAACAGCAAGCAGAAATCGTGGATTAAAAACCACGGTCTGGGCACATACCAAGAGAATTCGGGCCCTTGAGGCCGTTCTACCTTCTTGCTGCGTGCACCAACCAAAGAAGAGCCGCGACCAGTGTGCGAGGAGGAACAAAACGTACAATCCCAGCCTGCGCGTGAGGAAGAACTAACCAGGCGTGAGAGAAACCGACCATGGGGAGAATGAAGACCAGCGTGAGGGAAAATGAGACTTCTCTACTGGGCATGCATACTGTCCAAACTGACAGCAGCCTGCCAAACCCACTTTTTTTCCATGCCCACGCTTCCTCATGCAATAACTACCCCCAACTAACAAAGTCAAGACATTGAAGAGGTTGGAGAGGTTGGGTAAGACAAGAAAGGTGGCAAATAAAACAAAGGTGGAAAAACATGGGTTTTCCCCCCATAGACTAAGGTTTGACAATCCCCCACCCTTTATCCTTTGGAACCATGCCCTTTTCATTCAACGTTGCACTGCCGTAGCTGGTTGTGGTTTTAGTTTTATTTGATGTGCGTGTTTACATGATGCCACATTGAAATGTGCCGGATAGCACAACATACCATTGGAAATTATCCCCATTGCTGAAACATACACAAATCGATGGTGGGGCTTTTGCCTTTAGCTCCTCACCACGATTAATTACATCATATTCATCATGCAAACAGGGTCGAAACCGGGGACATTACAACACCTGAGCTAGAGGAGTACTAGCTCATGCACATTAGATTCAGGAGAGGCATTGGAGAATTGGCAAAGCATACTGCATTGGTTTTGCATGATGCTAGAGCATTTTCGCCAGTATCAAATCATGCTTAATTCAAATAAATGTATTTTTTGCACACCATTTGGTGTATTGTTAGGACATGTTGTGTGTCATGACAGAATTTTGGTTGATCCAGCGAAATTTGTGATTATCCTTGAATTTCCACCACCTACATCATTCACACAACTCAAAATAGTGCTAGGACACATAGGCTATTATAGAAATTTTATCAAAGGATATGTAGAAATAACTACTCCAATGGAGAAACTTTTGAATAAATGTATTTTTTGCACACCATTTGGTGTATTGTTAGGACATGTTGTGTGTCATGACAGAATTTTGGTTGATCCAGCGAAATTTGTGATTATCCTTGAATTTCCACCACCTACATCATTCACGCAACTCAAAATAGTGCTAGGACACATAGGCTATTATAGAAAATTTATCAAAGGATATGTAGAAATAACTACTCCAATGGAGAAACTTTTGAAGAAAGATGCAAAGTTCCAATGGACAAAAGCTTGTCAGGAAAGTTTAGACAAGTTAAAGAGCAAGATGGCCATCGCATCAATATTGGTATTTCTTGACTAGAATAAGCAATTCCATGTTCATGTAGATGTGTCGTTTGTCACACTCAACATAGTTCTGATGCAACTAGGTGAGGGCATGATTGAACACCCTATTTCTTTTTCCAACAGAAAAATGTCGACGACAGAGAAAAAATATACTACGATAGAAAGGGAAAGACTTGCCATGGTATATGTGCTGCAGAAGTTCTGACACTATTTGTTGGGTGGACATTTTAAAATGTGCACTGATAATTTGACATTAAAATACCTGGTCAACAAGCCAGTGTTAGGGGGGAGATCTGTCGATGGCTCCTCCTATTTCAAGAATTTGAATTTGAAGTCATTGTTAAACCTCATTGACTAAATGTGGAGCCTGATCACTTGTCAAGGATAGAAAGTGGTGAAGAACCAACCATCCTGTAGGATAACTTGCCCGACGCGCATTTATTTGCGGTCACTGTAGGTGATAAAATTTTTGAGGCTATCATTCACCTCTTGAGTATAGGTTATGCACCTAAAGGGTTCACGACTGTGCAAAAGAAACAGTTGGTCGTCAAAGTTGGTGATTTTATGTTGATCGTTGGACAACTATTCAAGATGGGCCCCAATGAAATATTGCATCGGTATGTTTTCAACCACGAACAACATTGGATAATGAGTGAAGCACATGCCGGTGTCACAGGAGGGCACTACACTGAAAAGAAAACCATGCACAAGATATTCCAAGCTAGATTATGGTGGCCAACCATACATATGGATACTAAGAGCTTTTGTCGATGCTGTGATGTTTTCCAGAGGACAGGAAAACTGTTGAGACTTGACGAGATGCGATTAGAGCTGTAGATACCCCTTCAAGCATTTGATAAATGGGTCGTTGATTTTGTTGGTCCTATAATTCTGCCAGGAAAATGGACTGGTGCACGCTATATTATCACAACAACGAATTACTTGACCAGATGGGCGGAGGAAACACCTGTTAAAGATTGTACTACTGCAACTATGGAAAAGTTCCTATTTGAAAATGTGGTGACAAGGTTTGGCTACCCAAAAATTCTTGTAAGTGATCAAGGTACACATTTTTTTAACAAGTTGATTGATGAGCTTACTGTAGAATTCCAGATTCAGCATACGAAGATGCAACCCTATCATCCTTAAGCGAATGGAACAGTTGAAGCATTTAACAATATTCTAGAAAATGCATTAACTAAAGTATGCAATGCGTGCAGAGATGATTGGGATCAGAAAGTTTTAGCTGTGCTATGGGCATACCGCACAAATTGCAAGAGATTAACATGACACGCTCCATTTAGACTGGTGTATGGAAAATAAGCTATTGTGCCGATGTAATGTATTGCGTTGAGCCTAAGAATTGTTGCGCTGACAAAAATGACTGACGTAGATGCTGTCGAGCAAAGATTGTCATAGCTCGTTCAGATGGAAGAGGAACGTTTTGTCACAGGATTTCATCCAAGCAAAGAAAATAAAATACAGAAAGCATGGCATGATCTCCATATTAAAACTAAGCATTTCAAAGTCGGAATACTTGTTTTGTTGTACGACAGCAAATTTTTGAAGCATCTAGGAAAATTGAAGACGCATTGGCTAGGGCCATATGTGATAGCACACATCACTGAGGTCGACGCAGTAAAGTTACATAAGATGGATGGAACACCAGTCGCAGGAATGATAAATGGAAGATGCTTGAAACCTTACCATGATGGATGAAACGCGGCTGGGTAAGAAAGAGAGTTAAGAAAAAAAATAGAAAGAAAAAGAGAAAAGGAAACTATTTTGTCGCACATCTATGATAGGGGTATGCAAATCACAATGAGAGTAGGAATGATAGTTCGACGCCATTAAAGCAAGGATACCCAAAAATATTTAGGAGATTATGATAGCGAAGCGTCATTAATTTGATAAGTCCGAGGAAAATGGTGGCGTTCTTTTTGGTCCCATTCGTCATCCTCGCCATAACTATCCTAACAACTACAAGTCATAATTCAAGCATGCGAAGTAAATTTTGGAATGTGTTAAATAGAAATCCCATGTGATCAATGAGACGCCACTCTACCATTGAATTATTGCATGCAGGATCAGCGTTGCTTATAAATATGAGCCTTCATTGTCAAGAATCACTTTACTTATGAGAGAGAAGAAGAGCAAACCAGAGTCTGCAACTATGAGAGTTGAAGCTGATGGTAATTTCGATTTCCAGTACCATTGAACAGTCTAGCATTACCATCATATCACCTTTCCCGATAATTGAGGAAGTTATCAGGTCAGAAGCACAACATGTGCAGGAAGAACCAAAAAAAATGGTGTGACCAACTCCACAACCTACTCCTGCTACTGCTTCGAATGGTGCTTCTTCCCCAGCTCAGTATCCACCCTATAACCCACCTACTTCAAGGCCATGACAATATGTACCCATGGGATTGTCGAGCCTAGATATTCCAGGCCCATCAGGGCCTAAGGTGAAGGTGACAAAGTTTACAAAGAAGTGCAAGTCCACTGCAGATACACCAGTTCCGCTTCCAAGAAGAGACACAAATGCCACTGTAGAGGAGCAGAACCTACTACCACCATATATTTGGCCAAGGAGGTTGGAGGCTAAAGAACTGAAGCTTCCAGCGTGAGCATGCTGCACCTTGGTCACACCCTAGATCCCTGCTAAAGTGTTGCTATTAATGAACATCATGTCGAAGCTGGTGAGATTGAAATTCAAGGATAATGATATGCGGAAAAAGGACCTGGACAAAAACAAGTACATGGTCACTATTCCAGCCAAGCCGCCTGTGCCACAACATGTAGTGCCAATGGAGTGGGATCAAGGTGTAGAACATATGGGCCTGGTTAATTTGCTGCTTATGCCACATTTTGGCTAAAGCCAACAATTGAGCACATATGTGTGCCAGCTCCTGGTCTGCTTCCACGGAGGATTTTTGTGGCTCGACAAGCCATATCTAGTGGATGTCAAGCAAATTGCATCGATCATGAGTATCCCATGCCAAGGAATTGGCCCTATTGCATATATGTGTATGGATAAGGATGCGACCAAGATGAAGGAAAAGTATGACCTTACGGCGTGAATAGAGGATTCTTGAATTCCTCCATAATTAAAAATACAGTGGTGTTCACTGCCAAAGTGTTATCTTGCAAGATGTTACGCAAGATGCGACCCACCGAGTGCATGGAGGGGACCATTGAATTAGCTAAACTCTATTATAAAGGATTTCTAATCAATTGATCACAATTTCTACTAAACAAGTTGGTAGAATATGTAGTGCAAGCACAGGAAGAAAGTAAGAAAAAATTCCACTACTCCTGGTTGTTGATTTTGATTTCTTTTGTAGTTTGGTCCAACCCACCTGACTGCTAGCCATTGGATGTCCTAGTATTCTGTCAAGGAATGAAATATCAAAACCCATGGGAAGAAAAGGAAGACAAGATCCGACAGAAAGATATCAACATAGAGTTCTTTCTGCATGTGGATGCACTAAGAGAAGTACTGCAACGCCAACATAGAATGCTCGCTGTGACAATCCAAAGGTATGCGCATTTCATAATCTTCCTAGCTGGTGTCCACAATATCATTCTGCAGCCGTGGAAGGACCCAAAGAAACAAGCACAATCGATGCATTTCATGATTACAGACCAGGATGTGGAAGTAGGCATCCGGGACTGGCATGAAGAATGGCACGTTCCATTAGACAAGGAGATGGACCAAGGTAATGGTGGGGGCAATGTGAAAGAAAACAAGTCACATGATTCATATGAAGAAGACAAAGATAGTGATGACGAATCTGATAAAGGTGATTCAGAAGACACACCCATTGATGAGGATGTGCAAAACCAACAGAAAGAATAGGACAAGGATCAGTACGAGCCGTAGCACAAGAAGTGAAAAGCTGATAAAATGGCTAATATAATCAAATTAGATGAGGAAGACATTGGCCTGCTTGCAGACGCAGTCGCAGAATTAGTGCCGACCAGATTTAAAGGTATAAGTAAACAACATATGTAATTAACCAACAAACTCACAAAGCATGTCAATAATCTCACTGAAGCCATTAATGAGGTAAAGAACACAGTCGAAGCCGATATGTATGGTGTTGATCCCTGGGATACATTCGAAAAACCACTACTGTTTCCATTGCTCAAGATAGGGATCTAAGCGCAAGCATTGGAAACATGGACACAAGAGTTTGATGATGTTTCCCATGAGTTGGGGACATTGTTGATATATTTTTCCAAGATAGAAATGGCTGAAGTATATGCTATTCATCATGTGACCATGACATAAATCAGAATCCTCGAAAAATGTTCTTGCTTATCAAGCTCAAAAAAGAAACAAGGCGAAAGAGCACAAGGCCATTCTTAGGGAGAAGGAACAAGAAATTAAGGCGCATAAAGAAATCAAGCTTGCACTAGATGAAACCATAAGCAGTGTAGTCGCAGAGTTCCCCACAGAAGAATACCAACAAGAAATAGATGCAGCCGCAAAGGTAGCCCAGCTATCTAAAATTGCAGCGGACCTAAGAAAACAAGTGGAAGAGCTTAAAGTGCAACAAAGAGCATGCACACCCCCTGAGGTCCTAGAAGAGCACAAGAAAACAACATCTGATGCTATTGATCGAATCAAGCAAGGAGAGAAGTTGTGTACTGAAGCAATCACCACAGTCTCTGCGACTTGGGAATTTATCCTAAAAGATGAAACAACGAAAATCTTCGCATAGGATGCACGCCAAGCTGAGTTGAAAATAACAGTAGTTAAGGCAGACATGAAAAAGATGTCTATCAAGGAAAATATTGCAAAGGTAGCTGAGCTAAAACAACTGCAGCAGAAAGTAAAAACTCTGTGCAATAAGGAGCATAGCATAAATGAAGAAGTTACAACACAACAGTCAGAAGCAGAACAGGTTACAGGGCTTATTCAACCTCTACAGCAGAAGCTCTAGCATATAACTCAGTCACTAGAATATGTACCATTGAAAAATATCAGTTTCAACCGTGTCAAGCAATTGGAGAATAAAGTGGAGGACGTACGAGAAGAACTTGTCCAGGTACAAGGAATTCTCAAAGAATTTTAGGACAAGGTTGGTACCGTGGCGCAGTCAGCACCAGAACCATAGATTTTATTAGTGGCTCGAGATGAGCCACATGTGAGTGTTGGGGGCCTGTTGGGTGAGGAAAGAGCAGAAGGAAGAAATAGAAGTGAGGGAACAGGAAGGAAAAATAGGAGCGTGACAAGGAAAAGTAAAGTAAAGGAAGAGGCAAAGGAAGGAAAGAAAGCGCAAAAGAGAGAAAGTTGTGACAAGGAGGAATGTGACGAAGGAAAAGAGAATATTTAGGTGTGCAGAAGGACAATGACCAAAAAGAAACAGATCAAGAAGATCATGGTTTCTAAAGTCGGTGTAAGCTGGAGAACGATGCACGTATGAAGGAATATTTGTAAGTCAAGCTAATAGCGCCTTATGGCATTCGGTCTGTCAGTTTGTAACTGATTTTTACAGATGGTAATGACCTGTAACAAACACATTGTATGGAGTCAACCCTAAGTGGTCTTATAGAAGTTATAAATAGGAGGAACTCGTTTGGTATAATGTTAGAAAATAATTGAAGATATCAACGAGAAGTCTGATAGTAGTTTTGTAGAATCTTATTGAGTCGCGGAACCCATTTTATAGAAGGGTTGATGAGTAGGAGTCTTTCTATAGCTGAGTGCATAGATAGTAGAGTAGAAGAGACGATCCAGGATGTGTGCGGATTAGTAGGAGTAGTTAGAAGAAAAGCATAATAAAATAGAGAGCATGAGAGAAAGAAAGAGTCTGAGCTAAAATACATATCTCAAACAGTCTGCAGTCAAGTCGTAGACTGAAAGGTGTCATATATTTCTCATGCCAAATGAAGAGCACCTATGTGGTTTTTCCCGTTTGGGTTTCCACATTACATCTGGTGTCAAATGAATGCGCTTGTTGAATATTTGTGGGTTATTTTGTATTATTTATGTTTATTGCTTAAGTGAATGTCGCAATATTGATAAAAACAATTGAATGAATGAATGACTAAAGCATCGTCGACGCATTGTGTAGTATTTCATGCTCATTTATTGTTAAGTTGTAATATAGTCATGCCACTTCCATTTATTGTTAATGAATAAATAGCGTCGCACAGTTGCATCGCTGTAGAAGACTAAGACAGATAGAATGCGCAGTAACTTTGACTATATTTTATATTGTTTCAAGTTCTTTTATTGATAAATTGTTAAGGGAAAGTTAATGTCGCATGTTGGCTGTGTCGCATTATTACGCCATGTTCAAGTTAGGAAAAGACTCCAACATTCTGACTCTGTCGAGCTCCTTGGCTATGAGCCAGGGGACTGTAATCCCTTGCTGACTGCCAAAACATGGTTCTGGTAGTTACACATTAAGATATCTTGGGTGAGACTGCGCCTACGTCGCAGGTGTTTTCGACTGAGATTGCTCTTTCAGGACGATATCTTTGGGTGTTTTGTTGGTGTTTTGTGGGTCTGTTGAACCTGGGTCACAAGAGTGAGGAAAAGTAGCCAACAATATGTAATAACTATGTTCGATGAGCTAAACTTGGCTGACCACTTATTTGGTCTATATTGGGTGGATATTAGATTTATGTCAATAAAATTTTAGTAGGTTGGAGTATGATATATTTTTCATCGATGAAGTCAATTGTAAGTTGAGTTTAATGTTTGTTCATTAAATGTTTTGTGTTGATTGAGTTGAGGAGGTTAAACATGGGTCTTTATTAAAGGTAGTAGATCTACTCACTTATGTAATGAAGTCAATATCTATTTGACTATTACAAGATGAGTCGAGTCAGTCCAAAGTATTTGATCATGACCAAGACCATGAAATTGAGAAGGAAACATACAATCTTATAGGAAATTTAAACTCTCATAGCAGAAGAAGATGGCGATGATGGAATTCAAGCAAATATCCTACATCCACACAGAAAAGAGCTTCAATGAGACATGATGAAAATGTGCTTAAACCCCTTGGTATCAAAATGATGAAAATGTTCCTGGGTTGTGACCTCAGAAAGCCAAAAGATAGAGAAATGGTGTGGAATGTCGAAGAGCCAAAAGGCTCTGCATGCCTGAGATGATTGAGATGAGTGCCGTCCAGATGAGCTAGGGTGAGACTTTAAACCAAAATACATCATTGTGGAAGAGGATAGTTGACCTCCATTATGAAAGGGTGATACTTCGATGGCCTACTGCCAGATTGAAGATGGATGCTCAAGAGTAACGAGTCACAGTAGAAACTTGTACATGTGTTTCTTCCTATCAATATAGTGGCTATTTTAGCTGAGCACCTATGCAGACCGATATGCATGGTTGATGCAAAGTGAGGACTACTTTAGCAGTAGCAGAAACCTAGGATTCTGATACATCTTTCTTCAGGATGAAGAAAGGATTTGTTGGTGGGGGAGATGTTGAAGGGGCTGATAGGCCTTTCCTAAAGTCATCATATATTATAATGTAATTAAAGGATATGATTAGATAACCTTAACAAATGAATGGTTGGATTGGGTGCAACCGATTAAACCTCTCTCTTCATGTATAAGAATACCATCTATTGAATGAATACATCGGTTAAGTGCTTGGACCAATATGTGCTCTTTCTTGATTGTTAATGTGTGTATAATACTTATTCTGCTTGAATACAACACATGTCAAAGAAAAAGAAGACTATGCCAATTTGATGAAAAGATACACTGATGTCTTTTCCTAGAGTTATGAAGACCTTAAAGAGTATGATACTTCTATCATACAACATACAATCCCAATAAAACTAGTGAGAAGCCTTTCAGACAGAAATTGAAAAGACTTAGTCCAATGCTGCTACATGTTATTGAGAAAGGAATTAAAAAATTGTTCAATGCCAAGATTATTGTGACCTTGATATTTTCCAAATGGGTTACAAGTTTGGTGCATGTTACGAAAAAGAATGGTGAAATCAGTCTTTGCATGGATTTCAGAAATCTTAACAAAGTCACTTTGAAGGATAATTACCCTTTGCCAAAAATGGAACATATTTTGCAAAAAATGGTGGAATTTGAAAGGATTTCAAATATGGATGGTTTCTAAGGATATAATTAGACCAAAGTGTTGCTTGAGGATCAAGAAAAGACTTCCTTTACTACACCCTGGGGTAGATTTACATATGCCAAAATTCTTTTTGGTTTAATGAATGTAGGGGATACATTTTAGCATTCCATGGACATTGATTTTGCGGAAGGAAAAGGATAAATTTGTGGTTGTCTACATGGATGACATCACTGTGTACTCAATATATGACAGGGACCATATTAAGCATTTGGAGAAATTTTTTTTGAAATGTAAGAGGTATCGAATATCACTAAACCCCATAAAATCAAATTTTGCATTGGAGGAAGGAAAATTGCTAGGGCACATTATTTCAAAGGATGGTATAAAGATTGATCCAAAGAGAATCAGTGAAATCCTGAAGGTTGAGGAGCCAAGAAGTAAAAAGGAAGCACAATCATTCATTGGACAGGTAAACTTTTTGAGAAGGTTTATTCCCAGTTTTGCTGAGATTTTAATTAATATCACTAATATGCTGAAAAGAGACCATGAGATAAAGTGGTTAACAGATGCAAGGATATATTTCAAATATATTAAACATGCTATCATAGAAGCACCAGTTCTGTTAAGTCCATATTTTAGAAAAGATTTCCTAATCTTTTCTTATGCTTCTAGTCACACTATTGCTGGAGTATTGTTACAGAGAAACAATTAGAATGCAGAACAACCTTTAGCCTTTTTTAGTAAAGTGTTAAGAGATGAAGAGTTGAAATATGATATTATGGAAAACAAGCATATGATCTGATTAAATATTTGAAATATTTTAGAGTTTATGTTATTCTTTCACACATCATTGATTATGTTCCTAGTAATGTGGTGAAGAGCATCCTCACATAGATAGATCCAGAGGGAAAAAGAGAAAAATCGATTGTTGTGTTATTGGAGAATGACATTTAAATTAATCCCACCAAGTTGGTTAAAGGACAAGTGTTGGGTAATAGGGTAGACCCGAGTTAATTCTTATGCGTCGCACCAACAAAAGACCCACCGTGTTGGCCCTTTCGGCAACAACCTGCGCGTAGGTTGCAGTCTCACCCGAAACAGCAATGGGGTGCCGCAGAATCAGGTTTCTACATGCAGAGAGGGGTATTACTATACCTTATCCTTTAAAAGCAATTATTAATCAACACTTGTAAATTTATCATTAATTCACATATGACTTCGCAGCACAATAAACAAACTAAACTTGCATAACCCACTACGGGGAATTCACAGTGAAGCTTATTACTAGCAGTGATCTAATGTTATCAGATGTATTCAGTTTAAAGCATGAAAATAACAGAAGCAGAAACAACATAATAAAACCACGACACCAAATATAACGCGGTTCACCCCCAGTGTAGGTGCTACGTCCACAAACTGCGTTTTATTCCTCCTTCCTCAAAACCACAGTTGATCTGCGCACTCAGCTACAGATCCCTTCAGTCCTTAACAGCCGCGCACACAGCAGCAGGCTTCTGCGCACACAGCTGCAGATCTTTCTTCCTTTTCTTACAAAAACCCTCTGCGCACACAGCTGGGACTTATCCTTTCCTTACAAAAACCAACCTTACTTCACCTTATCTTTCTTTACATCAAAAAGCCTAACCTATTCTTTTTACGCAAGCGCTTATTTATACTGCGCAGTTTTACAAAACCATGGTTTTAAACCATGGGCACCCAAAAACCCTAAACCCTGGATTTAAACCACGGGTTTATTACAAAAAAGAGGGTTTTGACTTACCCTGACACCCCTAAGACTATTTTGGCCCATATCTCCGCTTACAAATTTTCTAATTAACCGCGGGGTTACCCAAACATGGAGTATGCGCCCCAACAGGCCCCTAAGACTCACTAGTGGCCCATCCCGGGACACTCTGTGAGGACTCTGGTGGGAGAATCTTCTGTGCGAGGGCCTGGAAGCGACTGGTGAGATTATGCAGTATCTCATCAGCGGCTTTCTCCTTTTCCACCAGTTCCTGTAATACTGAAGAAGAGTCTGTGTCAGCCTTTTCCTGTGCAAAAGTGTCATAGGTCTTCAAAATTTTGAGCTGGCTCTCTGCAGTATTGGTCAATTCTAATGCTTCATCAACCAGGGGCTGTAACACATTTTCCAGCATCGTCACCTTCGTCCTGCAAGACTCGATTTCCTGTTGAAGTTCCTTGCTGCGCTTTACTTTAGCCATCTTCTGCATAGGTGGTAGTGTCTTGATTTCTATGTGGACTGCATCTAACTCATCCTGGCGCAACTTGATGGTTTCCTGAATCTTCCCTACATCTGGATGGTCCTGCAGGTTTGCCCATGCTTCTATGCTGTCTTCCATTAGTTTTGCGACACTAGCCACGTTGTCTAATATTTTTGTTGTTGAAGCCTTGATATCGTGCTGGCGCTGTTCTCGGACCTCTGGTGGAGTCTCAGGGGGAATGCACAGTTGAAGTTCTGCAATCTGTTGCTGATGTTCTATCTTCATCCTTTCCAGCTCACTGCGGGACTGCTAGGCATAGTCTTTCATCTTAGCAATCTTCTGCTTTGGTTCCTCTGTTTCATGTATGTCGGAGCCAGAAAGACTCCGACATGCCTCATCCAATGCTTGCATTAGCATAGTTGTTGTCTGTTCAGCCTCTTTCTTCTGTTGTACGATCTATTCTAGGCGTGTGGCGAAAGTTTTGTTTTGCTTGATGGAGTCTTCCAGTTGGATTTGTGACACTTGAGTTCGGGTATGGATCTCCTTTGTAATCGCAAGCTGACGGAGGTGCAACTCTGACATAGGTATCTTTGTATAATCAAGCTCCGCGGTTATATTTGTCTGGGGTCGAGAATCGATGTCAGGCTGCATTAGAGTTGCACTTGATACCTCTCCCTGGGGATCCCTAAGTGGCCATTTCCTAATGTCCTGCTGCGTGGGTGCCATAGTGCTGCTTGTCGCAGTACTGGGCGCTGATTTTACGGTTAGCTCTTTTAATTCCGATACCCTGTTTGCGATACCTGCGAGGCCGGCAAGATGTAGTTCCGCGAATTCGGACCATTTTTTAGTAAGCGCTGTTGTAGACTATTCGAGAGCATGCTCCAGTGCATCCATCGTGACAGTGGCTTCCTCCTCGATATCTTTATCCTTTGATTCCTTTACCTTTTTGCGGGACTGTGGCTTGGTTACCTTGGCTACTTCTGGTGACTTGCGCTTCGTTGGTGGGGTAGGATCTGTTATGGTCTTGACCAACTCCTCATCCTGTTCATCCTGCTCATCCTGTTCACTATCTCCACCCTGGCCGTTGTCATTTATCTGTGAATCACTTGGGTCTTCGCTATCTTCCAATGGGCTTTGCTGCTGCGCCTGACTAGTACCTGCACCAATATTAGTAGCTGGAGGAACCAGAATAGAGGGTTTTTTCCCTAAATCTTTCAGCCATTTGGCCGGCCATTGCTGAACGACCCACCGGATATCTGGTTCGGTGACTACATATGGTAATTTGAAACATTGCCATTGAGGATCTGCATGAGCTTGAATGAAAACATGATGCATGTCGGCACTAAAGTGCACGACCCCCTCGTATTGAGAGAACACTTCGTTGGTAAGTTGAGGTGTTTGCACTATCTCATAGTGAAGGCTCATAGCATAGAAGACGAACACAGTGTTCGTCATCTGTTGAGTTTCCTTATCTGAGGATACCCAAAGGGAGGCATACCTTGCTGCTCCTGGCATGCCGGGGTTTATTTCGACAAACTGGGCTTCAGTAGGTTCTTTCCACCCAACTAATGCAATAAGGATTATAAGCCACGAATAATGAAAAGGTCTACCTTTTTCTTGCGCATCGCGAGCATCCTCCAAAAACTCCTTCGCAAGATAGCCGACCCAATTATAAGTATACCCCTCAGCGCAGTTCATAGCAATCCTGATAACCGGGGCAGGTACTTCAGTTGGCCTGCATTTCCTTATGAGTTTGCAGGCTAAGAGTTCAGCTGCAAACCGAATGGGCTGCTCTCGAATCACGGAATTATGATACCCCCGTTTCCCTTTTGTCAGGCCAAACCGCTCCTTCATGGTTTGTGCGAGCTTTGTGTCATCATGTTTGGACGGAAACTCGGTTCCCGGATCTGGTCCTGCCATGGGTAAACCTGTGATCCTATGGATGAGGGCGGCATCAATAGGAATTTTCTGGTCCCCTATCCATAAATAGCCGTCATGCACCAAGGATAGTAACTGCTTGGCCACTACAGTCACATGTATGCCGCGTCCAAAATGGGGAATGTTGAATAGCTTGAGTAGGCCAGCTTTATCCAGACCCGCAGCCCATGCTTGCACTTCCAGTAGTGTGACCTTATGGTCGGGGTACTTGAAACGGTGCAAGTATTCGGCTGGGTCAAACTATGGGAACTTGCCATGGTCATTGGTGTCATGATCGCTGTACTTAAGCCGATCAATCTTCCCTGTCATACTGCCAATCAGCTGCACTCCTGGTGGTAACGAAGGTGTGGCTAATGTAAATTGCTTTGTCCGACGGGGTAATGCGGTGCATGGGTGAACAGGTGGTAGATATGGTGGCCGTGGTGGCGGAATATTCTCCCTTCCCCCGGCCGGGGCCTGTGTGGAACCAGAGGGATCCATAGGATGAGCTGCTGGTGTTTGCCCTGTTTGCTGCGGCTGGTCTTAGTTGCGCTTGGTGCGAATTTCAGTTCTAGACTTTTTCCTGGCAGACCGTGTCTGCATCGGCCGTGGTGGTGCTGGGGGAGTGGCTTCACAGTGAGAGATGGCAGGCGGCCGAGTAGAGCAGGTGATCAGACCCTCTTGCTCGAATTCTCTGACCAAGGCGTCAATCTCGCGTTCGGTGGTCATGGGTTCACTCGAAAAGCTTGAAGAAATGCAGGATGCGATTTTTCCTATCTTAGGCATCTTCTTATACACGCCATCAATCAAATCAGGGAGGACAGTGCATTGAAGGCACCAAATCTGATGAAAATCTTGTCCATGCGGGGCGCGATTGCCGGTACTGGTCTTAGTACAGTCATTTAAAGCACTTAAAATCTCGCCGCCGCCAAACTGGCTGCCTCCCAACGGTCGAATTTTGGGCCTCGCGACATTTTTGGGCTGCGGCAGAAGCATGGTCGCAGCCTCGGGGCAATAAGAAACTTCGGCCCAATAGTGCCCTTCGACCCGACCCGGTAATATCTGCAATAGGAATATTAAATTTGAGGTGTGAGCGTCTTGGCTCTACCCCTTGAACTTACTTCGCACTTCTTGAGCTTGCCTTATAAATGTGGGGCGCGCGACTTTCTGGTAGGTTCTCTAACGGAGCTGAAGTTCTGTAGGGTCGGCCCCCCATGCTGCGGTAGCATCTATTGCTATTTCCAGATGCTAGATGTTTTTTGACTGAGGTACTTGTTCTGGCATCAGCAGAATAATTTTTCTAGGGTCTGTCATCCCCACCTGTGTAGGCACTTCTCGAGGCTGTGCGCTAATGCATCGAAGAGACTGAGTGATCTGTGCGCACCTATGGCCATGTAGCTCGTACAATCATTGCTGCCAATTCTCCAGACCATCATCTGAATCAGACATGCAGGAGCTATCACATTGCCAATCCATTACACCATCAGCATTAGGCTCGACATAATCTGCATCCGTGGCTGTGATGTTATAGATGTGGTCTAGAGTATCCTGCTCCCCTTCATCTCTGAGTGGTTCTGTATATCTTTCTCCTTGGGATGGGTCGAGGGGTATAATAACGCGCAGGCCATTTCCTTCGAAGGTCATCTGTCGCCTTTTAAGGTCGATGATTGCAGCATTGGCCATGGCCCACTCAATTCCCAGCAGGGCTGGGTAAGGGTTGCTGTCATCAATGATCTCAATAACTTCAAAGTCTGCTAGAGTACTGACCCCATCGATGTTGATTGGGACACTAAGAAGTCTCCCTAGCGGTACAATCCTTTGCTGGTTAGCTAGTCGCAGCTGTATAGGTAACCAAACCAGGGAAGGCTTTCCCATTTGTCCCCACGTCTGCTTAGGGAGGACATTGACGTCTGATCCAAGATCCAGGATGACATCAGTCATATCATATTCTCCTATCTGAACATTCAACCTCATTTCCCTTCCCGTTCTTCGGAAACGACTAACAGTTTTCTCCTGATCAATTTCTCTCTAAGGGTCTGTGACAGCAAGAAATTTTTGCAGCTCGTTTAGAGCGTTCTGATTGCACAAGATTTTCATACAGCTCTGCAAGAAAGAGGATAGTGTACTTACTTTATCCGTCGGGGCCCCCTGTAGCTGCGAAGCCTGCTGGTGTGGCCGCACAGATATGTCTACAGCGTCATCAACATTAGTGCACCGGGCCTCCTGGACTGGTGTGTGATCCTTCACCGGGCCAAGGGTTGGGACTTTGTTGGAGGCCTGTTGTGCGCACATCGTGGCAGGTTTCCTTAGCGAGTCTTGAGTATGTGTCGTAGCTCCACTCCGGGTGACCACATCGAGGGCTGGGGCAGGTCTTTGCTCCACGGAAATCAATTGAATACTTGGAGTAGGGCTACGGTTGTTTTCTTGTATCTTTGCAAGGAGCTGGGGGCACTGTTCAATCACGTGATCTACTGCGCGGCAATACCGACATGTCGTAGTGGGGTTCCGACAGTCGCGGGCCAAGTGACCAGCTTGGTTACAATTGTAACACACAACCTGGCCTCTACCTCTGTCGGTCATCCCACCACGGCCGTGACCACCAAAAGCACCTCTGCCAGAGGTGCCACCACGGTATCCATAGCCATCATTATTCTGGGCTTCATTTTGGACTCGGTAGGCATCAGAGGTGCGCTCTCGCATAAGGTCATAGCTACGAAATTCTTCTTCATTATGGCCAACGGACTTACAAAACTGGCAGTAGGGGTTTTTGGGAACTGGGACATATCTCTGGAGAAGAGGGCAGTGCTCAGGGCGATGCTGGCCAGGGGTGTGGCAAATCTCACAATATATCACACCGGCATTGAATTGGGTGGGCGTGCCCGTGCTAAGATAGGTTCTGACCATGGGGCACTGGTCCCTATCGTGACCCTCGGACCGACATTGCGTACACCAGACCTCCTCTCGACTGGTTTTAGCTTTCTTCATGTCACGAAGTTCCAGGGCCATTGCTGCCAACTGCGCTTGGATTTGAGCAAGACCAGAATCGTCTCCGACAGGAGCGGTCTTTAGCTTCATTGCGATTTCCAGAGCCTCTTGCTGGTCAGCAACCTTCTGTTGCATGAGCGGCGTTCTGATGTGCAGCAATAATGCAGCGATAAACCATTCCTTGTGCTACGCAGGACTAATAGTGAAGCTCACTTGGTCTAATAAGACTTTGAATCTCTGGTCAAAGTCCCACATGGATTCGCCGCGCCGCTGTTGAATCTCTTTGAGTTCAGTGATGCTCTGTGATTCTGATTTCGGTTTCTTAAATTCCTTAATGATGGCGGCCTTGATTTCATCCAAATTGGGGTGCTGATTACTGGAGAATTTCATGAACCAGGTCAAAGCCCAGTCGCGGAAGGAAGTAATAAGCTGCACAGTTCTCACATCCAGGTCGGTAATACTCTTCGCGTTCCAGACGGCCTCACATAAAAACCAGAACTGTTCTGGATCTTCTGATCCCGTTCCTTTGAAGATG
>LPNX010373311.1:0-27501 GCA_001517045.1 Pseudotsuga menziesii
ATTGAATTTAAGCTAGGACATATGCGATTTGCCACTATTTTTTTTAGGAAAATTCTATCTCATGCTATTATGTTTAAAGGAGACAATTTTTTAATTGAATTCAATACGAATGCAATTTTTCACTAGTATTTGAGGAAATATTGTCTAAAATGAGCCTTTTTTTTAATGAGCCTTATGTTGGCACTATTTTTTGGCTTACATATCGCGCACGCGCTTTGTATGACTATAACGCGCTTGCGTTTTTGTGTTGATATAACGCGCACGCGTTTTGGAGCGTTACATCGCGAGCGCGTGTTGTTAAATTCAAATTTTTTTTCCCTCCAAATGATAAGACCGAGCCTCCACCCATGCTTTCGTGGAATTCCTATTCCTATGTGTCTGCTTTGTACTTTGCTTCGGATTAACATGCCTGTGCCTTGGAGTATGATAAACCATGGCAAATTCAGCATTATATCCATATTTTCAATATGCTAGTGTTTAACGGTTCGTCTGATGGTGCTGCACACCTCCATTTTTTATGAGATTTTGGAAACAGATATGGTTTTTTTTGCAGATTCTAAATATGTAAATTTTAACAAGAATAGATAATTTTTTCTATTTTTTTCTTATTTATCTTCTGTCATCACTCCTCAACTGAAAAAACACACTGTTAGTGTTTCTTCTATAACTTTTTCAATTCTTGATCACTTCAAACAAAAATTGTATGGTGCACAAGAAGACACTAACCTCAACGTTCTATCAAAACCCCATTTCATGATTTTTGCATTAAGACCTTCAAAGGCTGCACCCACAAAACACGTACCATTTTCGAGGTTTTCTCACTTGGACAATTATAAAAA
This sequence comes from Pseudotsuga menziesii, assembly GCA_001517045.1. Taxonomy (NCBI): domain Eukaryota; kingdom Viridiplantae; phylum Streptophyta; class Pinopsida; order Pinales; family Pinaceae; genus Pseudotsuga; species Pseudotsuga menziesii. The sequence goes on from LPNX010373311.1 coordinate 840, forward strand.
TATTATAAAATTACTAATTTAATTTTGGAAAAATAGTGCCGCACTATTGCTATGGGTTCTCTACATGGATGTCAATTTTTGTAGCTTGATTCGATCATTTAGGCCCTCAGAGGCTGCACCCACAAAAACATATACCTTATAATTTCCCTGAAAAATAAAAAGTGCCTGTTAGGAAGAATGAAATTTGACATAGCTATGCAAATTTTCGATACATAAAAGTTATATATTCGGAAAGGTGATTCAATTTCCTACATTTCATGTTTTTTACTCAATGCAAGATATTTTGCATAAGTATCTCAAAAAATCCAAGTAAGTTGAGGGATGCCTGATTTTTCAGGTTTCTATTGCATCTAACGTGCACAAAAAGGTCCCTCATCTTCTTGCACACACCCATCCTTAACAAATTTATTTTACCTAGGATAATTAAACCTATATCTCGTTTATAGTCAAGCTAATCACATCAATGGATTGAAATTATTTAAGATCAATCTTAAAACCTTACTTTGAAACAAACTACCCTAATATATTTTATTTATACATATATAATTGTAATTTCTTTGAATTCTAAGAGAAAAAAATGCAAAAGTTTGGTGATGGTGTTTCAAGTAGTCCTCATCTAATTCATAAAATACTATCATGTCATCCAAATATCTCACTATTATATTATCCTTTTTACCTACAAAATTTATATCTAAGATATTTGAAATTGTTCTCCAACATTCATTAATAAAAATGATCTTTTATCATAAATAAAGGTGCTACAAGTTGTAGCAAATGTTGTATTTTCCTTATTTTATTCATCCATTGCTACCTAATTATACCCCAAAAAACTGTCAATCATTGAAATTTTGCTATCGTCAACTATTTTTGCAACATATAGTCCATTTTAAGAAGTTGATAGTTATATTTAATTGAATCTTTCTTAAGGTTCCTAAAATCCATACATATTTTTAATTCGCCATTCTTATTTTTTAAATCAACCAAATTTTCCACCCAATTAAAATATCTAAAAGGTATTGCAATTTTTACATCCAATAAATTTCCTAATTTCATGTTATATATTAATGGGAAGGAAAAATAAATTTACTTTACTTAACTTTTATTTAAAATTATTTACTTCCTCCTTGTGTGAAATTTTATGTTAAGTTATAGTAGTATCATATGTTTTCAAATCCTCTTATACTCATGAGATATATATTTTTAACTTTAGACCCGACTAGGACTCACACGAAGGATTAACATTTAAATTATTTTGATAAAAGACCTTATCCAAGGGTACAAGTCCTCCACAAATTCAATTGAATCAAGTTTTGGTTTCCAATTTTATTAGGTGAGTTTTGATCTGGTTGTTGTTTTTCATCTTTAATATCTTCATTATTTATTTCTTAAATATTAAGATGAGTAGCAGAAACATTATGGGTAATCTCCATAAATATTTTAATTTATTTATTGTGTTAAAAAATTTCCAATTCTTCACATTGTCTGCAATAGAAGTTCCATGCCTCATTTCAACTTCATACTTTAAATGCGGGATTTTTGGAGTTTTGTGAGGTAGATTCATGGTTGGCGTTTCTAATAATTGTGGTTATGTTGACATCCAATAAAAATTATAAAACAAATCCCAAACACAATTTATGTATGCTCTTATTCTATGATGATTTCTTGTATATTTGTTTTTTATTTAATTGACAACTAATTCGAGCTTTCTAAATATTTTTAATCTTCTTAATTTTTAATTTTCATCACTTTGGCTACATCAAATCCCAAAATAAAAGCTTCATACTTTGTTTTATTATTTATAATCTCAAACTCCAAGTTTATGATAAATAAATACTATCGCCAAAAGGAGGAATTAAAACAAATCCATCATTATATCCCTCTCTTAATCAAGTGCCATCAAAATATAGTTTTCACATTCCCTATTCTCCTTTATGAAATGATTTGTCTTTAAACATTGTTTTATCAATCTTAATCAAGTGCCATCAAAATATAGTTTTCACATTCCCTATTCTCCTTTATGAAATGATTTGTCTTTAAACATTGTTTTATCAAGTGACATAAGTGACACTTGATAGTCATAATTATGTATTTATAATATAAAACATACCATTCCATATTCCTATGCATACGCACATTAATTCTTAGAATTTTTAGGTCCACTAACAATGTATGTAAGTTTTTCCTTCCTATATGATCTTTTGTTTCTTTTGAAACAAGAGCCACAAGGTGGCAATGTCCCCGACATTGCATCCGTGATAGCTAGTGGTTTGCAATTACCTATGGAAAAGATTAAAACTCAATAAAAATAGATTAAATTTTGTTATAGCCTACTTAAAACTCAATAAAAATAGAATAAATGTTGTTATAGCCTACTTAGGCATCCTTTTGAGGATGGTAGAGATTTGACTACTTAGAAGACTCTAGACTCAAGTTCTATTTCAATGGATCCAAAGTGAGGATGAGCTTTACCAGCTATGCAAGAACGACTACTACATCTCAAATAGGCCATGAAGGAAATAAAGACAAACCTAAATACAGAGTGGGGATGAACCATTTTTTATTAGCTAAATGATAAATTGTTGATGCTTGTTGGGTGGTTAAGCTAATTCCTTTAGTATCAAAGTATCAGAATTCGAAACTAACTTCTCCTTCTAAAATGGTACCCACCTCTCTCTTGGAGTTGCACATTTGAGCTTGAAAAGTAAGTTATCCTCTAAAGGAAGGGTAGAAAGGCAAAAGAAAGGCAATGAAAGTGAGGGCAGTACTCCATATTTGAATCATGCTAAGCCAATATAAGAAAAAGAAGAAATTGAAAGAAAGCAAAACCTTCCTCATTGAAGGAAAACTCATCACGTACCCTTCAATCAAATAGAAAAGTTTTAGTAAAGTAAGACAACAATTTCCATTATTACATATATCATAATAACCACTTATGTAAGTATACACCTATCTTAAAAAAACCTATTAATAAAAATTAATAACATTTTGAAAATAAGTTCCACCTAATTATTTGCCCCTTCTTTGAAACGGGTTCTTAAGATTTTCAATAGTATTTTGACGGGAGGCATATGCTCGTCAAATTCCAAGTCTTCCTCAATAACTTGAGTTAAAATGAAAAATTCATTACATGAAATAGACATTACATAGATTATTTTAGCACACTTATCAAATATTAAAACCATATGGACTTTATGTAACAATTCTATACATATATATTTTAAAAAAACACACATGTATAATAAAAATATGTAAATTAAAAATTATTTTACCTCCTACTCAAATATACTATGATATGATAAAAATATTTATATTATGAAATTTCAAATTAAAAATAAATATCATTCTAATATATTTAGACATTGCAAGATGTTTTATCATTTCCTAAAATTTTGTTAAACATTTTACTATACCATTAAGTAATCAAAATAAACATAAAACTATAAAATTTTCAAAAAAATTCAGTGGTTGTTTTTGATGTGTCATTCATGACAGTTGAAGGTAGATGGCCAATCTCAGAGCATAAACCGGTGAAAATGAAATCGTCATTAGGACAGAAGTGACCCCATCTCACTCAACCTAATCAATTTGGAAAAATAAAAAAATATAAATGAAGACTTTACAAACAATGCGAGTGTTGACCCCATTTCACTCAACCTAATGACATTAAAACAAATGGCATGACAACGCCAATGTTACACTTTTTTTTGTATGAAATCAAATTCGCATATATTTTATATTTTATAGTAAGACAATAAATTCCATTATCCTAGGGGATAAATTTCATTATCCTTAGTCAACTAAACCAGGCCAAAACGAATTCTATATGCCATAACGAATTCTATAGTAAAGCTAATCACATTAAGAATTTAAAGATTAATTCTTCAAACCCTAAAATAAACTTTATCAATATAAATACCATAATACCATGAATTAACCAATACCATATGCCTATAAACCACTAAAAGATAAACTCATGACTACTAAAATCTAATTATTTTTTTAAGTATCTTTTGGTGGCCTTTATTGACGAGATAAAAAAGTGCTTAGCCGTGCGATATGCCTTGAATATCGCATCGACATTGGGCCGCTTCATCGATGAAGGAGACGATGATGTTTTTTCAGATAAAACAAGATTGGAAATTGCAATCCAGCTGTAATATTTTATATATCGACAATTCCCTGATCAAGCTTGTACTCTGCCGGATTGTTAGGACTTGGGATGAATACATTAGAAGAGATAAAAAAATCCATGGTTACAGGCAAACTATAGGGCTTCTCTCAGTCTGTTCAATATTTGCGTTAAAGAGCTGGGAGAAAGTTGAGTTCATACAATTTTTCTGTGGTTGGAATCGGTATATAAGTGATATATCCATTGAGTTCTTTGAGGTGAAAGAGAAGAGAGTTTCTATGTGGACACCTGCGGAGACATGGTGCAAAGGCAAGACGTGAAACCGAAATGAATAGGAGACGAGAAATCCAATATATAGAATTGTGCGTCGCTGGAGGTGGGGAAGAGGCAGTCCAAGAAATCCAATGTACAGAGTTGGGGAAGTGGCAGTTCAAGAAATCCAATGTACAGAGTTGTGCGTTGCCTTACACACAATGCTTTTTGTATGAAATCAATCAATTTGAGTATATTTTAAAGCATGGCTTCAAGTTGAGTAATCCTCTCATGCGCGTGTAACCTTTCTCAATAAATAACTACCACTATAGATGTTTATAGTAAAATCAGAACTTAATACTAGGTATTGAGATTTAGTGTCATTGTGTCTGTATGAATAAAAAGGCGTATTGTAGTTTAAACTATCTACCGGCACCATATTGTATAATTTAAAGCATGGCTTCCAATTAAGTAATCGTCGGACCATGAGCGTTTAACCTTTGTTAATAAATAACTCTAAGCATCTTATTGTAAAATTAAATCCCAGCTATTGGAATTCACTGCCTTTATGGAAGAAAAAAACGCGTATAGTAGTCTAAACTATATGTGACAATGGCGTCACCATCCTTCACATTAGTGTTGCAACAAGCAAGGCTGGTCCTTTTTCAATATGATGACGTTAAGAAATTTAAATTTCTAGGAAACTTCAGGAGAAGTTACAATAACCGTGATTTTTAGAGTTACTGTGGAATTGGTAATTCTCTTGAATTAGCAATTCTTTGCATGACGCTACTTTGGGCAAATGAACCTCGATTATGCATGGTTTCTGTCTTTCAACAAAAGAGTCCTTTCCTTTCCAGTACAATGTCAATTATTTAGCCGGCGGTTGAGTGGGAAAGTTTCCAGTACAATGTCAATTATTTAGCCGGCGATTGAGTGGTAACTTTCCTAGGAAAACCAGTTCGTGAATTTAACTGAACTGTGTGCTTCATTCTACCGTTTAACCACTATTTGCAATATTTAAATTCACCAACTTACACCAAATAAAAGCCATGGATAAAATGGTATGTCCCAATATTCCTATAAAAAGTCAATCTCTTGATTATTCATTAATGATATTATATCAATGACTTTAATCTGTTACACTTTTTAAAACATTATATGTATTAATGTGCATATTGAAGTTCCTCAAAGTTTTCTATCATAGTTTACAAGATGACCACAGTCACACGAACGATGTGAAACCATAACACCAAATAAAAGTGGCATTACTAGCTAAAGTTCTTAGCAACCACGATATAATTATAATTAATCAATATAAGCGACTGCAAGTATAGCAATAATAAAGAGATGGAATATATCATTTCATAATAAAACAAAAACCAAACGATAACAACAACGTAGTGACAACAACTTATATTATGCTATAAATAAATTAAACAAAGCGATTGTTACAAATATTTTAAAACAGATCTTGCATCTTAGCGTCGCGCAGGATGGATGACAAGATCTGTCTATATGTTGTAGCTACTAGAAACCGAGCCGCGTCTCGTGCACATACGTACTCTCCCTATTATTCTATATATTGTACACGTAATTTCATATTCTGTGCTATAAGACCTTTACATATTTCATAATAGAAAACTTTCAAGCACCAATTTTATTAGGGAACATTATTAATCTTAAAAGCGAGGTCCTGTCACATTATAGGCGAACCAACCTCACCTATTCAAATAATATGGCCTCCACCCCTTAATCCTTCCACCTTCTCGCTAATCAAAGGTATAGTGAGTAGCCATGAAGCGCTTCCAGGTAGTATCCAGGTAGTATAGGGAGAAGGCAAGTGCGATTTATTGCAGGTGGGTGAGTTGCTAAAGCAAGTTAATGGGGCGAATAACCAGGCATAAAGACCTATATATTTAAAGTAAAAAATTCTGATACTAAATAAAAAATTTCCCATAATGATTTTATTTCTGCAATCTCAAGAGTCTGCTTGTGCGATTCATAATGTGCCGTTAATACTGCATTTTCTTTTTAACAAGTTGCTCTACTTTAGAGCATTCTTCATGTGCTCAGTTCGGCCTCCAGCTACTTGACGTAAGCTATTAGTTGTCACCGCCCTGTGAGTGTTGGCCACCCTAGAAATCGCATTGTATTAGACCTATATATATGAAATACCACCAGTGCGATTTCAATGCACTTGGACTCTTTTTGTGGAACTTAGACAAATAGGTTATTGAATTTGCTGGAAGCAAAAGTGGAGCTGGCATGGAGAAAAAGTGGAGCTGGCATGGAGAAATGTAGGGATTTTGAGAAAACACAACATTTTGTGCTGGTTCATGGAGGAGGACATGGTAGTTGGTGCACGTAAAAAGTCCAACATCTTAGTTACTTCCATAAATTTGGCAGGAGCTAGTAGTAGTATGCTTGATCCAAACAATATCATGTCATTCCTCTTCTGGCAGGCATCATATACTGAGAACACTGCTAGTGCTACTGCTATTACTGTCACCGCAATTCCTACAACGAAGCAACCTGCGGTGGGGTGGGATCAACAGACTGATATATCATTCTTTCAACAATCAGAGATTATCAATAATGGAAACAAAAGTTAAATTCACCTTGGAGATACAGAATAAGAAGAAATTATATTTACCTGCTGCAATCGCTGATATGCTTCGATCCTCTGTATGTTCAGTACCTGCAAAATTCCAGAGTTTTAAATCCGGGAACACATAAAGAGCATTGGTAACATATATATGTTTATAGATTGGTTCGCTCAAAAAAGTTATCTATAATTAGAAAACAAAACAAAACTAAACGAAATTAGTAACTAAAATTATAGCATTGGTCAATTCAACTTTTAAATTCAAGGATTATATATATATATGTGTTTATAGATTCAAGGATTCATTCATTACCGAGTAGTTTGTATTATTTTTTTTAAGAAAGAGATCGAGAAACCTACCATTGTCGGGGCATTTGTCTGAATAGGTCTCGCCGTTGCGACAATGGAAAAAAAATGTTGTCGGATTCTGAGTCTGATAACCACATCTCCCGTTACCATGGAAACAAGCGCCACAGCTTTGAAATCTGTTGGGGTCGACCTGCCATGAAACCTGAAATCCTAGGCGTGGGAAATTCTGATTGATATTGAAAGGTAGAGTACAGTACTGATCCTTTTAAATCGGTAGTTGAAGCTGAGATTTACAGCCGCGCGTCGTGGCATCTTCTGATCCCGAAAATCAATCGTCGCCACAAAACTTAAAAGCAAATTCGTCTTCACAGGCTTCATCGCATTGCCCCCAAATCGTGAGATTGCTGTATGTATCTGCTGCAATATGAAACCGAGAGCTTTTTTTTACAAGTAATTATAGTAATTGACATTGTTGGGTCTTAATTGCAGATAGCAGGGTTACTTCATCCTCGTGAAATCTGAAAGCATAACGACAAACCTTAACTAGCAATGCCACCGAACGAGAATTTGTACCATTAAATGCTCCTTGAACATGACATTAAGCTAACAGGTGCCATCAAGATAGGACGGGAATAAATGAACCTGAACATGACACTAAGCTAACAGGTGCCATTAAGATAGGACGGGAATAAATGACCCTGCAGAGCTACCATCATGCGAAATTTGAATATAGCAGCATTGCTGATATCAGCACGCCGGGTTGTGGGGCACACAAATCCAAGGCAACTTCATCTCACTAGACCAATAATAAGTTAAAAAAATAAACATTTAAGAAATAAAAAAAATAAAAAAATACAAAACCTTAGTTTAAATTCTATGTTTTTTTGAGCACTACAAATTGCTCCAAATAATCCTACTGTGTGATTCATATATATCCCCTTGTCGGGGACATAAAAATGGATAGTGACATATTAAGTCATATCATATTGAAATGTTCCTTCGAATTTTTCTCCCCATGATGTATAAAATAATTGAACTAGGTGGGTGTTGGTGGTTATCTATTTGTTCTATTGAGTTACAACAATTTTTCATCATCTTTTTGGTAATATTTTATGACTTTTTGGGTCTAAATTTTCAATGTTGCTTTGAGGTCTTAAATGTTATCTTTCAAGTTTTGGCCAATCACAAGGCCCAAGGATTCCATCACATGCATTGGTCCTAAAAAAAGGTAATTCTCATTTAATCCTTCACAACGAGCTATCAAGAACTTTAAATAGAGACCGCATGCAAAAGTTATGCCCTCGAGATGTTGACTATCAACTAAGCACCTTCAAGACCATATTTCCTTTTGGCACCTCGTCTCATAGGGTCCGAGGTTTTTGGATGTTAGGGTTTTATCCTATTTATGCTTATGATAGAAAGGCCCTTTGTGGTTTCTTTGTAATTAGATCTTGTGAATGAGCATAAACGACACATCTCTCTTCAAAGATAACCTACAACAATCTGAGCTAGTTAGTATTGCTTTGTAGTTTATAGTGTTTTTTCATTCCATTCATTACTATAATTTGGTTTTTACTATACCATTGCACTTCCAACAAAATTTTAATGTGTTCTTTTCATTTTTTATTTTTCTTTCACTATTTCCTTTTCCAAATAAGTGATATTAGGGGCATCAGAGAAATTTTTTCTTGTTCTTTCTTAGTTCATGTCCCCAATGATATCTAGATATTGAGAGTTAGGTCTAAAACTAGTTGAGCTTGGGGAAAGACGTTCTCTTTGAAATAATAAGACTCACATGGAAACATAATAAAATAGATATGATGGAGTAGGATATACTATTAAATAGTTTCTCCATAAATCCCTTGTGTGACATAGGAACAAGATGATGGAAAATTTATCCCATATCCTTTGATGATTCCTGATGGGGATGGTGGAGGAACCTTCAACAAGCAGGCATTTCATAGGTATGACTCCAGTCAAGTTACAATTTAGCTTTTACATTCACTTATTTGAAGGAGAAATAGATGTAGATTATTTGGATAAGTGGTGAATTATATTACAAGGTTAATACCATGCTTAAAGAATTTCCAACAATGAAAAATATCACCTTGACATTCCTTATGTCCCTCGCCCATATGAAATATTAGTGGGACAATTAATGTTAGAGGCATGCTGGAGATGAGTATGCAACATATGGTAGAAAACCCACTTGCTAATCCTTTCTCGAGGCCCTCAAGGAGGAGTTCTACCCCATCGAAAACTATGATGACAAATATACGAGATGGACAAATTTATGCTAGGAGAGATACCAGATGTTGCTTGAGTTCATACCTTTCATTCAAATATAGCTATCAGATACTCTTAACAACACTTGGTCCTAAAGTACCATATAAGCCTATGTAGGTAGATCCAAATAAATATGGATTTCCTGGAATCTCCTCACTCGGATCTGCTTATCGATATGTCGTAGAAATTGAGAAAAAAATAAGTAGTAGAATAAGAAGAATTTTGAGTTTGCAAATAAATCACAACAAAATACTTGTAAAGGTGTCCCTAACTCATAAAACAAAGGGTAGAGCACAAATAACCAAAGTTATGACAACTAGTCCAAACTGTAGGTGAATAAGGGTAACATGAACTCAAAGAATGACACTGAAAAGTGGTGCTAGTTCCACAAAATCCCTTGGTACAACATCAATGAATGTCACTTGAAGCAATCACAATTGGTGAATATGAAATCCTTAGAGTCGGACTAGGGATCAGACTCTAATGTGGAGAAATAAAAATGAAAGTGGATCATTTATTTAGATCCTATAACTATCATTGCAACTGAAAAGATCCAGGTCGGAGGATCCATAGGAATGGTAGCAACTCTTCCACTTACAGATGTGCGTGAAGGGGACACAACTACATTTCTTAAATTTCATAAATTTACTCCAATTACTATATATTTTCATAAATTTCCCTTACAAGCCCTTCTGCGTGAAGAGGACTCCACTAAATTTTTTAAATTTCATAAATTTACTCCAATTACTATATCTTTTCATAAATTTCCCTTACAAGCCCTTGTGGAATTATAACACTTTCTAGATCCATTATTAAAATGGGAGGAAAGCATGGATTCTTTCAATCTAGAAAGGGAAAAAACATGGATGTTTTTGGTTTAAGACAAGGGTAAAGTAGTGATTGGTCTCATTTAAACATAGAGGAACACGAGGGCACATCCTCCAAGAAGGACATTAAATTTATACTTAAATTATTATTAGATAGTTGCATATTTTACATATTTTAATTTTTTTTAATCTTATATTTGCATGTAAATAATTTTGCAGTTAGATTTTATATTTCACTAAAAACATGTTATACAACTTGACTAGAACTTTATAGTCAAAACGATAACTCTAACCATAATACTCCTATTTTTGTGGAAAAACACCAAAAAACATCTCCAAATCAAAAAGTGGTGCTATAGATAGCACCACATTTTTTGGCTAAAAATGTGGATATGGACTTAAACAATCCTTAATATTATTTACAATAACCTTAAAATCAAGCCTTGAATTGAAAACTAATTCTACCTGTAGCACACTTTTTCAAAAAATTACATTATTATGTAATTGTGTCATAATTTAAAATTGTATTTATTAAATCTCTTAGTAACACTATATATAACTATCACTTAGTTAAACAAAAATTATTCAAGAAATTATTTCACCACTCTTTCCATATAAAATAAAAGAATTTATGATATAATTCATAATCAAACAAGATATTAAACCACAAAATTCATATTTCTGCTCCAAAAACACCAAAAACAACCTTAAAATGAACCATGGGTGGTATCATAGTAATAGAAACCCTAAATCAACCCGGATTCAAAAGTAGACCTCTTAAAATAACTTTTGTTTTTATTAAATGTTAAATTTTAAAAAAAATATAGCTTTAAAAAAAATTCAAAAACAAAATTAAAAAAAAGTAAAAATTCAAAAATGAAAAATTTATTAAAAATTTCAAAAACCAAACTAAAAAAACATTGTAAGAAAATTTACCAATAAAAAATTTAAAAGATATGTCTAAAAAAAATGTTTAAAAAGAAGTTGTAACAAAAAAAATCAAAATGAAACATAAATTTCAAATTTTCAAAAACATACAAATTATTAAAAAAAATTATCTTAAAAAAATAAAAATTATCTTTTAACAAATTTGAATTAAAAAAAATAAAATTAAAAAACAAAACTAAAAAAACTTAACTATTTAAAATAAAGAAAAAAATAACAAAGCTAATAAAAAACACACACACAAAACCTACCCCTTCCATCCCCCTCTACCCCCTCTCCCTCCCCTCCACCACCCCACCCCTCCCCACCCCCTGCCTCTCCCCACACGACCCCCTTCCGGTCGGCTGCGATTCCCAGAATCGTGTTGTTGCTAGTCCGCCCTCACCTATCCCTCCACACCACTCCCAATACTCCCTCTTCTCGCTTCCCCTCCACCTCCCTCTCATCAATCACATCGCTAGAAGGGAAACGTGGGTAGGGGGCGAGGGTGGCAAGGGGGAGGGTGGAGGAGAGAGAGAGGGGTAGCGAAGGGGAGGAAAGGGAGGGGGAAGGGGAGGAGATTGATGGGGAGGGGCAGAGGAGGGACGAGGAGTGGTGCAGAGGGGGAGGTGAGGATGGGCTAGCAGTGGTGCAATTCAGAAATTGTGGTCGACTGGAAGGGGGTCGTGTGGGGTGAGGCGGGGGATCGGGAGGGGAGAGGGGAGGGAGGGGAGGGAGGGTAGAGGGGAGGGGGAATTTTAAGTAAATTTGGAAAAACGCATTTGTAAATAAAAATTATAGTTTTCTTATGACCTAGAACTTTCAAAATTACAAAAAAAAGGTTTAAAATAAAAAAATATAGTTTCCTTATCACCAAGAAATTTCAAAATCACAAAAAGGGCTCAAAATGGAAATGGAGGTAAAAACAATGATTAAAATTGACTTCCAAAAAAAGAGAACAATGTCGAGATCTCGTCAAGTTGTATAACTTGTTTAAAGTTTTGTGGACCCTATTATATCATTAAATAGCACTACCATTTCCCTAATGACCCCAATAATACCTGAGTGAATCTAATATTGGAATAACATATTCCAAAACAACATCCAACTATCCTTAATTTTTCTCCAACTATCCATAATCACTTGATAAATACGTAATTGATGCTAATGGCCTTGAATTTCATAGTCAAGATCAACTCATTTGATGGTCGTTGCCTCAAAATAGTGGTTTAAGCACATTCCAACTCATTTCCTCTTAGCTTGGATCCCCACACATGTATGCCTCTATAAAGGCATGTGGATACACGTTTATCCCCTCTATATGGCATGTGGATACAGGTTTATCCCCTCTATATGGCATGTGGACCTTGGAAAATGGATAAGAAAATATAAAAAATGTGAAAATTCTTGACTGCAATTGAAAGGATAACTCCTTAGTGGTGAGCAATACAAACAAACTCATAACCATCATATCTATGTCAAACACTCAGTAAAAAGAATTTATGGGAAGGAGGAAGGGGATATTGAGCAGAGACAACACCTAGGTTATGCTGCTAGGAAAACTTCCCTTGCGTTTGAGTTTTTATGTGGTATTTTCCTCACTAAGTGGAAATTATTCTTGAGTGATATTCCATTCTACATGACGAGGTTTTCTCATGACCATTTCATTTATGTTAGAAGAATATTGAAAGAGTGGCACTAGTACACTTGAATGAATCAAGGGTTGTGGAGGAATCAAGATCATAGCTCTATAAGTGTTGATGATACAATAAGGTTTGATTATGTACTATTTCCATTATTGCTAATAAATATCTATTATCTTTCCATTCTCCTAATTCATTTGTGTTTACATTGATTTTGTGTTGATATAAAGGGTGTTGGATTTCTTGAACCCTTTCTAGGCCTTCAAGAAAGGGGAATGGAAAGATAGTCAACTAGGGTTAATGGTTCATGATTCATATTTCTTGTTTATATTATGATTCAATTGAAACCAAAATAGTTGGAGGAAGGATTTATGTCTGCTTGTGTGCAATAGTGAAAAGATTTCAAGCTAAAGCATTGGAGTAGAAGAAGAAGGTAGAAAAACCATCATATTTTAGGTTCTTTTACCAACTCTATCTCATCTTTTTTGTTTACCTTCCTAGTTTTTAGTGAATTAGGTTAAATCCAAGCCAATCCATATGAAATTGTAAAAATTATCTTTTAATTGATTTGTTGGTATCCAAGTCCTAAATGTTAGGTATAACTACTTCCAACATAAATGGAGACTCTCTTAGGGAGTAATCTATAAATATTTATATATAGGGATCATTCCGATATAGATTTCTAAACTTGATTAGGTGTTCTAATATCCATTTTGTATTTACTGTAGTCTCCATCTTTTAAATTTATTTAAAACTTGCAATTTTCTATTTTTTTTTTACATTTTTAGCCTCCTCTAAGAGTCCCATGTGCCCCAGAGGTAGAAAATTCATTGGAACTAGTGTCGAGGTTCCCTTTCTTCTAGGCAAACACATGAAAACACACCCTAAAATATTGATAGGTGTGTGGCGTCTACAAAACTAGGGGATTTTTCCTTTGTTTTCCTTCATTTCTTCTTAGATTGCGGGAGGTTTTGGTTTTCGAGTGTGCTTGAAAGCTCATAGAGAAAATATATGGGTTTTAACTACTTGAAACATCTTGTGTTTGTTTTGAATTGGTTCCTTTGAGAAAAGAAAGAAATACTTAGTTGTTGAGTATTCCTTTTGTAAGACTTAGTTGTTGAGTATTATTTTTTGTATGTTTTCATTGCATGTTCACTGGAGAAGAAGAAGTTATCTTTTGGTGATTTTTTCATCTGATTCTTCTACATCATTGTCGTATTAGATTTCCTTTCTTTCTTCTCTTTCATTTCTTTCTAGGTAAAGAAAAAGGTAAATACGTTTATTATTCAATGCCCTTTTTTCTTGTTTTAATGGAGTGTAGGTGTAAGTTTGTTGTTGAATTTATCCATGTTTAGTGATGAGAGGGTGTGTAATTCTTGATGTCTATTTTTCAAACTAAAGTGAATTAATGAGTTTGATTAATTAATTGATTTTGCTAAGTGTTCATAAAGATTTGTCATATATTATTACAGTGGATAAGGAAAAAGTGTCTGTTCACTTAATGTTCTTAATATTTGAAGATATTTAGCATCTTGTGAACAATTTTCTTGTCTCATTTATCTCTTAATTGAAAGTTAAACAAATTTGCAAAACAATTCAAGTAAAAAGAACTAGGTTCATTTCTTTTGTAGAAACCAATAGTAGCCTAAGTTCTAGGACCTTAGTTGTAGGCTTGGAGAGTAATTTCTCCAAGGACACATGAAAATGAGACTAGGATAGAGAGTGATAAACCCATTATTACCAAAAATAATTTTTTGTAAAAGAGCACCAAAAACACATATCAAGGAGGAGGTGAAGCTGAGAAATCAAGTAATATTTTCCCCTCATTTTGATGATGAATATACTATGTGATTTTTTAGGATCTAGGTGAAGTGATGATTCGTTTATATGAAAACATTTTTCATAAGAGTTTTGGGTTTTTGAATTAATTCGTGGATTCCTTAACCATTCACAGATACCTAGCTGATGATGATTCTTCCCAATTATCAATCATGAAGTGGTAGCCATAGTTTCTTATCTTAGGTTCCTCCCAAGTGACAATAAGTGGGAATTTCTTATGGTACCTATGAAAAATACATAATATCTACGTCATATCCTCTGGAAGGTGTATATGTTCATGAGGGAAATTTCACCTTGGGTGATTGTTGTGTAAAAGTTGCCGTTATTGTGTCCTACACCTTCACTCATTGGATTTGGGCCCCAATATACCAGGATAACCTCTGGAAGTTTCTAGTCTAGATCTTCACTAACATATATTTTGGAGAGAAGTTTTACTTGGATTTCATATTCTAGGAATTATTTTTCTAGTGCTATGTGGTTTAGTTGATTGTTATATTTAAAGTTTCTACTATTCCTAGTTGATGTGTCCATCCAACCACTACATAAGTCTAGAAGGAGAAGAGGCTTCTTGTTAGAAAGGGTGGATTTACTTACAAAGAGTTGCAAGCTAGATAATTTTTATCCCATCCCTCAGGATCCTAATGAACCGAATCCATTGATTCTAATCTATCCCACATAGAAGAAAAAAGAGGAAGGAATTAGTTATTTTGAAAAAATATCATAGGGAGGGTCTCCAAGAGGCTTTGAAGGTCTCATTGAGATACTTATTTGGGGCCCATCACCTCTAATTTATGAGAACCTTGGTTAGTAGAGATCAACTACTTGACTAACCCTATAACTATAATGGATTTTAATGAAACTTCCACTAGTTACTAGAGTAATTCATTCCAAGACTTGTAGATTTTATAGTCGAATCCACGTTGCAAAGTATTCTCCTTTATTTATTCTTGAGCATGGGTATTCCCACCTCCAGGAAGGAAGATGATCTACCACAATAAATTTTTTTATAAGTACTTCCTAGGATTGAGTTCCAAATACTTCCACCTAATATTGGTCCATTACTATTTCCCAAGGTTTATGATTTATTTCAGCCACAAATTCCCCTTCTAACCTCACACATCGGGGGACATATGTTATAACGCTAATTGGCACCTAAATAACCCTATTGGTACCTTTGCGAGCCTAACATAATCCAAGTGACCCTAATAGCATCAAAGCCTCCCAAATAACATTGACAATCCCTAATTTGGATCAGAGTGTCCCTAATTACTGGACAATCCCTTAATAGATGCTAATGACTTTCAATTTCATAGTGAGGGTCAATACGATTGATGGCCATCAAATCAAAATAAGGTTTTAATCTCATTCAATGTTATTTCTTCTTGAATAACAATTAGTTTGGAGCCCCATGCATCGATACCTCTATAAAGGTGTGTGGCCATCAATGGAAAGGAGTAAAGGGATATTAAAGAGAGAGAACACCCAAGTTATGCTGCTAGAAGAACCTCCCATACTTCCAAGTTTTTATGTGATCTTTCCCGCACTTAGTGGCCCTTATCCTTGACTGATCTTCCCTTTTGTATGACAAGGTTATCTACAGACCTGCTATTGTATGTGAAAATAAGATTAAAAGAGTACAATCATATTTCATTATAGGATGTTTCCATTATTTCTTATAAATATCTATTATCTCTGCTACCCCCACCCCAACTAGTTTATCATTCAATGTATACCAAAATCAAAATCATTTGAGGAATGCTTTCTATTTCATATGTATAGGTGTGAAAAAGACTTAAGTGGAAGCATTAGAAGAGATTACTTAAATAATATAAACAATTTACCACCAATATTTTTTTTCCTTTCTAAATATCATATATACATTATAAATTATTGTATATGATCTAAATTGTTTTCTGTGAGAAGATGAACATTAACCATTTATTACTTTTATAATGCTTAAAATATACCTTACTAAAATGTGTTTATATAAATAAGTTTATTTATTTTTCTATCATTATTTTAATTTTTTTAAATAAATTTCATTTTTTTTCAATTCAATTTATTAACCTTGAATATTAAACCCTTTACCTAAGTGCACTTATTTATGTATGGCATGAACAAATATATGCTAGAGAATGCCACTTTACCCTCCCGTGATGGCCTCAACTATAAAAGTTTTAATAACATTATGATAAAATGTGTCTAATATATTTATTTTACTAAGTTTATATATTTTTTTCATCATTTTAATTTTTTTAATAAATTTCAAGTTTTTCAATTCAATTTATTAGTTTATATATTTTTCTCATTATTTTAATGTTTTTAATAAATTTCAAGTTTTCAATTCAATTTATTAACATTATATATTGAAACTTTTACCTAAGTTCACTTCTTTAGGTTTATGTATTATATTGACTAATAATATATTTAATTTATTAAGTTTATATATATATATATATTTTTATGAATATTTTAATTTCTTAATAAATTTCAAGTCTTTCAACTCAATTTATTAACATTACATATTGAATTTTTTTATCTAAGTTCACTTTTTTAGGTTTATGTATGGCATGTAAAGATTCTACTAGTAGGCCATTTAATGAGATGACATCAAACTTGATGTCCATTAAATATCAAGCAACTGAAGATCCACCAAACCCATTTACTTTGAGTCAACAATATCAAGCCTACTACCATCCTATTAATTAAGTTGGCCAAACAATATCAAGCCTACTACCATCACATTAATAGCCTAGTTGAGTATTACTTGCCCTTAAGCTTTAAGCTTAAGGGACAAAGTATAGATTTTATGTATGGCATTAATGTATAGATTTTATGTATGGCATTAATGACTAGAATCTACATTAATAGTCCGCAATAGGCTGACAATAGGCTGAATATTACTTGCCCTTATGCTTCAACAACAATGGCATTATTGACTACATTCTACTACTAGATTCTAGAGATGCCACATGACCTTTTTGTGATAGGCTCCAATGTATAGATTTTATGTATGGCATTAATGACTAGAGTCTAAGGATGCCACATGACCTTTTTTTTGTGATAAGCTCAACTATAATGATATTAGGATAAGAGGTATCATGTCAATACTATTTATATAGATTTTATGTATGGCATTAATGACTAGATTCTAGGGATGCCACATGACCCTTTTTTGTGATAGGCTCAACTGTATAGATTTTATGTATGGCATTAATGACTAGATTTTAGATTTTAGAATGCCACATGACCCCAATTTTTTGTGAACTATAAATGACATTAGGATAAGAGGTATCATGTCAATACTATTTGATATTCATAATTGTAAATGACTTAAAAGTTTTATTTTATTTTTCGGGAAGTGAATGACTTAAAAGTTTTATTTGTTTGTTCTAATCTATCAACAGGGAAGTGAAAAAGAATAGTTTAAAATAAAAGCAAAAATTTGTGGAAATTATTAAGATTCTAGTAATCTTTCCCCCGGACTGACATGAATAGAATAATTAGTTTCGAATAGCCGAGATGATCGGTCGACAGCGTAGCGTCCATTGAGATTTTAGATATCCGAATTATGCTGCCTGGAAACAACATTTCTGTGAATAGAAATAATCTGTTTCCAAGGTCTGAAAATCTGGTCGGCTTTTCAGGATTGAAATCTCATGGATACAAGTCTAAAGTTAGCAATTTATATACTAGGATTACGAAGAGCAAAAGTCAAGGGTTATTTGACAGTACCCTTCTACGCATTTATTCAGAGTAAGTTCTCTGTGCGGGCTGAGGCCCTTCAAGGAGAAATTGCTAATGCTGTGGAACCATCGTCTACGTCGGCGCAATAAACCTAAACAGCAGGAGGTATCTATAGAGGAGTATTTGCTTATTGTTTTGCACACTGTTGGAGAATTTCCACACTGAATCTCCTGGGTCGTATTGTTCTTGATATTGTTCTTATTCTTGATATTGGTGATTGGTTGGTGTTCTTGTTCTTGATATTGGTGATTGGTTGGCATTCATTTAGCTAAAAAAAAACTTGGAATGTTTATGTTTTTTCATTAATTTTAAACAGAAATATGCAGTATACAAGCTACTGCTCCTTTTCGTTATGCTCATCACAAATTCTAATGTGGATTTTAGATGACGAAGCTTCTCAGAAAATTATCAGGATGCAGAAAACGCTCCAGCAAGGTATCTGCTGTGTATTGATTGTATTACTGTTTTCTATGTGGAATTTTATCTAATTGTGAGAATTTTTTGCCCAAACTACTGATCCCTTTCATTATACTCATTGCAAAATCTCTTGTTGATTTTAGATGACGAAGATTTTCACAAGATTAACCAGTTGCAGAAAACGCCCCAGCTCACCTGCAGTTGAATTAGAGGTCGTGAGCACAGAACGTAACATAACTCAATTGAAATAATGCTTCTGATTGACAGAATTAATGGCAGATTCAGGGTTTCAGCAATATATTTTTTGATATTATTGAACAATGTATACTAATTAACTTGCAGGATGTTTCTGAAGAAGAGTTGAACATTAATGGCGATAAAATTGCCAGAATGCTTGAAATTTATCAACTGGAGGAGCTCGGCAGGGATATGATATACGATGATGTATATGCCGGTAAGATCATCAGAATTCATCGTGATAAACATCGTCTCCGCAGACTGCAAGAAGCTGCAGGAGCTGAGGGGGAGAAATGCAAGCGTTCCGGCATTGAAATTTCAAAAAATACTCCGCGTTTTCAAATACAGAAGAAAACCCATAAACAAATGGATTCTCGGATTTTTCTAAGGGTTCTTTGCCGAAGACTTTTTTATATCATGGAAAGCAGACGCCGTCTCCGCCATTGAATGCACATTCATCTGATGGTATTATATATTCTCATTTCACCGTTCCTTGTCCCTTCGTCTGGAGGATTATTATATTCCTGTATTTACCATTGATTCAAATATTTGTTTGGCATCTTTTCACCAGAATTCCATTCGTGGAATCCACCAATTTCATTATTATTTTGTTTGAGCAATTATGCTTCGCTCCAGCCTGCGTCGCACTGTTTTCCAGTTTTTCTGATACGACATTTAAGAGCAAAAATAATCTAAACATCAGCCAGCAATGCTTTGTATTAGTTTCAAATGCGATCTTCTTTGAGCTCTATTCTCTAGATCATCTACGTTTTGGCCATGATTTCTAACGGTTTACGTATCCACCAAATCAATTCGATCATTATTCAATCTCGATACTTTTAGAAATCAATAAAATGCATTATTATTCATATAATATAAATTAATTTTAGAAGAAGAGTAATAAAATGTATAATTAAATAGATTAAATATATAAATTGTCATATTAAATTGAAAATAATAATATGAATTTACTCTAACATTAATATTAATTCAGTTTAAATAATCTTAGCATTAACATTACCTGATATTAATTAACATTACTATTATATAAATAATATATATTATTTAATCAATTAATTAACTAATATAAATTAATAATAACATCTTTATTAAAACCATTAATATTAATAAAATTAACATTTTGTTTAACATTAATAATAAAATGAAACTAAATAATATTGATAATAACATATTATTAACATTAGCCATTAAGATTGATGTTTATATTAATGAATAATATTAATTAACATGAAATATTGATATTAAATAATACCACTAATATTGATATTAATAACAAACATTAAGATCAACATTAATATTATTCTTAAACATTAACATTAACAACATTTGTAATATCATTAATAACATTAATAAAATTAATAATATGCCACAATTTAACCTAAGCATTTCAGTGCCACATAAACCATAATGGACATGTTAATTCTACACTCCCAAAATTGAACTTGGTCAACCTTATTAAAACATAGTTAACCATACTCAACAAAAGTTCCATAGTCCATCATTGTCAATGATAGTAACCATGGTGAAACCTATTGAAGTAAATGTCAAACATATTCAAGTTAACTATTGATTGAACTCAACTATAGATTGATGTCAACCATGGTTCAAAGTCTAAAACCTTGCTTAAAAGTCAACAATGGATTGCTGTCAATCTTGCTCGAAAGTCAAGAATGGTTTAACGTCAAACATGGATTGAAATCAACTATGGTTTGAGGTCAAACATGGATAGAAATCAACTATGGACCTAAGTCAACAATGATTCAAAGGTCATGCTCATTAAAAATCAACTATAAAGTGAAGTAAACTATGGATTGAAATCAATGGATTCAAATTCAACCATGGTTTAACCTGAATCCATGATTGAAAATCAACCATTTATTAAGATCAACTATTTATTGAATTCAATTGTGGTTCAAAGTCAATCTTGTACTTAAAAGTCAACTTTGGATTGAAGTCAACCTTACTTAAAAGTCATATGGATTGAAGTTAATCATGGTTCAAGTGAGTCTACCCCTTTTAAAAATGTGGTTGTGGATTGAAGTCAACCATGGTTCAAGTTAATCTACCACTTTTAAAAATGTGCTTGTGGATTGAAGTCAACCGTGTTTCAAAACTAACCTTCGATTGAAGTCAACCATGGATTGAAGTCTGTCATTGTTCAAAGTCAAGTATCGATTGAATTCAACCATTGGATTGAAGTCAACCATTAGATTGAATTCAACCTTGGATTGAATTCAACCTTTAATTCAAGCTTGTACTAATGTCAACCTTTGAGAGAACCATGGATTAAATTCTCCCATGGTTTGAATTCAACTTATATTGAATTCAACCTTGTATTAATGTCACCCATGGATTCAAGTGAGGTTTGGATTGAAGTCAACTATGGATTGGAGTAAACCTTGGATTGAAGTCAACCTCAGAATTAAGTCCCCTTGGATTGAAGTCAACCATGGATTGAATTCAACCTTGGAATCAAGTCAACCTTAGATTAAAGGAACCCTTTATTAAAATTCACCTATCAATTGAAGTCAACATTGGCTTGAAGTCAACCTTGAATTAAATTCAACTATGGATTGAAGTTAACCATGTATTAAAGTCAATGTTGGATTAAAGTAAGTGTTGAATTGAAGTCTACCATGGATTGAAATCAACCTTGGATTGAATTCAAGCTTGGATGGTTAACGATGGATTGAATTCAACCTTTGATTAAAGTCAAGCTTGGCTAAAAGTCAGTTCTATGGATTGAGGTCAACTATGGATTGATGTCAACTTTTGAATGAAGTCAACCTTACATAAAAGTCAATGACATAAACCCATAACTCAAATAAACGTTGGATTAAGTCAACCATTTGATTGAAGCCAAACTTGGATTGCAGTGAAAATTAGAATGAAGTCAATCTCGAATTTAAGTAAATATTGATTAAAAGTAAACCATTGATTGAAATCACCCTTAATTAAAAGTCAACTATGAATTGAATTCAACCATGGTTTAAAGTCAATCAAAAACTTTTATAAGTGTGGTTTTGGATTTAAGTTAACCATGGGTAAAATTCAACCTTGGCTTGAAGTTAACCATATATTGAAGTCATTAATGTTAATATTATTAATGGATTGAGGTCAACCATTGGATTGAATTCAACATTGGATTGAAGTCACTCATGGCTTAATGTGCATCATGGATTGAAGTCAATCTTAAATTAAAGTCAACATTGGATTGAAGTCACTAATGGATTGAAGTCAACCCTAGATTAAACTCAGCTATGGAGTGAAATCAACCTTGGATTAAACTCAGCTATGGAATGAAGTCATCGTTGGATTGAAGTCAACATTTGATTGAATTCATCCTTGCTTAAAAGTAATGCTTGCTTAAATGTCAAGTATGGATTAAAGTCAACCTTTGATTAAAGTTGACCATGGATTGAAGACAACCTTCAATTAAATTCAATCTCTCTTAAAAGTCAACCTTCCTTTAAAATCAACTATAGATTGAAGTCAAATATGGATCAAATTCAACCTTGGATTGAATTCAACCATGGATTGAATTCAACCTTAGATTGAGGTCAATATTGGATTGAAGTCAATCTTTATAAAAATTCATGCCTGGATTGAAGCATAGGGACTTCACTTGTTGACCAATATCCTATCACGTTAGTTCATATTGTGGGTTTTAAAATTATCAAAAATCGAACCAATATATTACAGGTATTGGGGGGATGAAGGGTTTAAGGTGGGGGTGGGTAAGGTGGTTTATAAGGATTGAGGTATAAAAAGGGGTGGGGAGGAGGTTTTAAGTATTGGGAGGGAGTTTCAACAAAAAGAGTTTGGGTCAATATCTCTCGAAATTAAGAGTATTCTTGAATATCCCACGATTACGCATGCTATGTGAGAGGTTCACTAAGTGAAGTCCCTGTGGATTGAAGTCAACCATGGATTGAAGTTAGCCATGGATTGAATTTAACCACGGATCAAATTCAACTTTTCTTAAAATTCAACTATCATGGATTAAAGTTAGCTATGGATCGAATTCAACCATGGACTAAATTAAACCATGGATTCAAGTCAATCTTATATTACAGTCCATCTTGGATTGAATTCAACCTTGCTTAAAATTCAATTATGGACTGAAGTTAACCTTTATTTGAAAGTCAATTATGGATTGAAGTTAGCCATGGTTCAAGGTTAATCAAACATTTTAACAAAATGTTGTTGTCGATTGAAGTTAGTAATGGTTCAAAGCCAACATTGGTTTGAAGTCAACCATTGATTGAAGTAAACAATGGATTGAAGACATTAATGCTAATGTTATTAATGGGTTGAATTCATTAAATTTAATGTTATTAATGGATTGAAGTCATTCATAGATTGAATTCAACCTTGAACTTAACCTTGGATTGAAGTCAACTGTGGATTGAAGTTAACCTTATATTGAAGTTAACCGTGTCTCGAAGAAAAACATGGATTGAAGTTAACCTTGGTCTAAAGTAGACCATGGACTGAAGTCAACCTTCAAGTAAGGATTGTAGACAACCTTGGATTAAAGTCAATCTTGGATTAAAGTCACTCATTGATTGAATTAAACCATGAAATATTATATGTGGATTGAAGTTAACCATGGATTGAAATCAACCATGACCTATTATTATCTATGGATTGAAGTCAAGGGTGTGCACAATCTAATGAGGGCCTCTTTTGACACGTTAGATCCAATATAAAACCGAGAAAACAAGAATCCATCAACTTACATGGATATTTTGAGACACTTACACAATGACTCTCTCAATGAGTAAAAAAATTAAATGTAGGAAATTGAATGATGTTTCCAAATATATAAAAAAATTTCTATCGAAAATGTTCTTTAGTATCTAAAGTTTGATATTTTTTTTACGGACACTTTTTATTTTTGGGACAAATTATAAGGTATATGTTTTTGTGGGTGCAGGGTTTGAGTGCATAAATGATGGAATGAACTTATGAAATTTGGTAGGCATATAGAAAATAAATATTACTAGTGCATGACTATTTTAAAAAAAATAGAATAATATAGTTTTATTTTTTTAATTATCTAATTGATAAAACCTTGAAAACAATATTTCAATTGTGGGTGTGGCATTTGAAGATCTTAATGCAATTATTTAGAAACATATTTTTTTATGGCATGTAGAGTTCGGTGTCCTTTAGTGCACCATACAGGTTTTTTTTCAAAATGGTTGAAAAACAAAAGAGTAATGGAAGAAACACTAACAGTGTGTTTTTTGAGTCGAGGAGTGATGACACAAGATAAATAAGAAGAGAATAAAAAATATATATATACTCTTGTTAAAAATACCATATTTGGAATCTAAAGGAAAAACCATATCTGTTTCTAAATTTCATAAAAAATGATGGTCTACACCATACTATAACCTACAGCTAAACACTAGCATATTGAAAAATTAGATGTAATGTTCAATTAGTCATGGTTTATCATACTCCAAGGTAGAAGCATGATGAATATGAATCAAATTCTGAAGTAGACACATAGGAATAAGAGTGTCACTCCATCACGGGCGTAGGTTCAACCATAGTGGTAAGAAAAGCGCACGCTTTTTTTTTAATTCAAATTTGTTCCCCCCCAAACAAAAACACATGCACGTTATCATTTTACAAAACATACATGTGTTTTGTAAGACTATAATGCATGCATGAATTTTAACTTTATAGTTTATTATTTTTCCAATTATAACAATATTTTATTATTTTATATCCTCTCCTCTCCCCCCTAACTTTTAATAACCCCTCCTCCTCCTCTCCCTACCTCTACCCCCCTCTCTCCCTAACACACCACTACTCCATTCTCTGTCTCGCTCTCTCTCTCTCTCATAGACACA
Organism: Pseudotsuga menziesii; assembly: GCA_001517045.1. NCBI lineage: Eukaryota > Viridiplantae > Streptophyta > Pinopsida > Pinales > Pinaceae > Pseudotsuga > Pseudotsuga menziesii. Next base: position 25,946 of record LPNX010373311.1, read on the forward strand.
CACACACCCACACACACACCCTATGTCTCCCCCTACTAGGAACAATCATATGTCCTCCCCCAAACCTCTAACCCTTTCTCTCTACCTCTTACTCTTAAACACCCCCCTATTTTTCTATCTCTAATCAATTAGTGCCCCCCAAAACCCCTAACATCTCTCTCTCTCTCTCTCTCACAAACACACACACAAACACATCCCTATGTCTCTCCCTACTACTAACACCCCCCCTCCACTCTCTCTCTCGCTCTCTCTCTCTCTCTCTCTCTCTCTCTCTCGCACGCGCACCCGTGCGCACACACACATACAAATCCCTCACTACTACATTTTGATCCAAAGTCCGACGGTTTTTTCCGAAGGCGCGTGGATTTTTTATTTTAACAGTGCCAAAAATCAGAAAGATTAATTTTTTTTTTGAAATAATGGGCATAAGCATCGCTTAAGCGACGGACATCCTCCTAAGTGTCGCTTAAGAGACGGCGCTAAAATTGCTATCCTCCTAAGTGTCGCTTAAGCGACGGTTGTCCTCCTAAGTGTCGCTTAAGCGACGACTCTAAAATTGCTCGATTTTAAAAAAAATACACTTAATTCGTTAATTATTTAAAATGGAATGGCATTAGGTTCAAGAATCCATAGTTTTGGTCGAGGGAATGAAATGGGATCTAGTACCTAGCACAAACTATCAAGTGTGAAAATATGTGATGATGTTAAACACTTGCAGCATCACTTGAACATGGGTTATTGGGGTATACCCATTTTAGATTGCAAGAAAACTTGCCCTTGATGTTAGTAATTTCCAAGGTACCATACTAATCTCTAAATATATTTCCTAGAAAAAAAATGGAGTCAATAAGAATAGATCCATCAGATGGAGAGTCTTGAGTTACCTTTCATAAATCAACATGGAAACAACAAGAATCTAATTTGATTGCTTGAAATTGAAGAGAGGAAAGCATTAGGTACAATTCAATACTATAAAGGTTGACACAAATGGTCAAAATATATGAGGAATAACTAATGTAGGATTACTAACTTCCCTTGAGCATGAACACAACACAATTATGAATTGAACAACGACTGGTTCCAAGTAGGGACCAATGAAATAAAACATCAACAAAATATAAATTGAATGGATTCTCCATGGTGATTAGAAAGGTAACTAATTCATGAAGTAAGCGACGGCTAGCCTAGCAAGCGTCGCTTAAGTGACAGCGCATCAGAAGGCATAATTTAAATTTTTAGGTTTGTTACCCAAGACAACAATGCCATTAGTGTTTCTAGGAGACCATGGGTGTGTGATATTGCACTCTAGATGATACGATGATATATCTTTGGGGATGTTGTATACCATTGGAATTTTGATTTCTATGTCAAAGAAAAATGTATCAATAGATCTGGTCACTAAAACTAACACTGAATCCCTTGTAGAAGCAATCATGTATGCACCAAGATATGCTTGTTGGCCACCTTGTGTCAAAGGAGCATGTTGGCATGGGTGTTGCAATGAAGAATGTTACGATACTGCAATAGGGATAGTTGTAACCTATCAATATAAAGTG
>LPNX010373323.1:0-35395 GCA_001517045.1 Pseudotsuga menziesii
ATATATATAGGATGGTCTTTTAAAATTAATTTACCACTTTTTTACTATTGTGAATTACTGCGGTGCGTGAATTATTGCTCTGCATTAATTTTACCAGGCAATTTTATCACATTCTAGTTCGATAACGAGTTAGTATTTAGTCATTTGTTCATTCAATTTATTACTGTAGTCAATCCTGAATTAGTTTTATTTTTCGCTTCCTATTGTTTTTACTTTTAAACACAATTTTTCCAATTTGCAACAATGGCAAGATCTACTCACTGCAAAAACATGCAAAAGGATATGTTCACCAAGGATCCGAACTTTGGTATTTTCTCAGATACCAGTGGCAGAATCACTGAAACCTACCAAATTGAATGGTCTAGGGTTTATGAAATTTTTGACAATGATAACTTTTCTCATATTCAAGACAACCAGTTGGCCTACGAAAGAATCAGGGGTTGGACTTCATTCTCTTGCTACTAGACCTGCTATCCTCCCGTACAACCCAAGCTATGAAAGCATTTGTTAAAGCAATTCTCTGATGCAAACCTTAGTGACTCTCAATTAATTCGTTTAAGAAATTATTTCAAAGTCTCTTTGTTTAATTAGTGTGTTTTTTTTGTACTTAAGAGAATAATGGTAATTATTTCAAGTTTTATTTGTTTCAGTAATGGCTCTTCCACTTTCATTTGCACACAACCAGGGGATCAGATGAACTGATTCAATAGACGAAAAGGGTGCTCAACGCTATAACTTTCTGTAATTTTATTCTAACAGAGATGCAAAATCATTATAATTATTACATTTCAGAAAATTTTGAACGCTTAATATTAAAAATCGTATTAACAATGTTAGTTGGTAAAGGTCTGCAGGATCAGCTTTGCGAGATGCAGTATCAAAACAAAATTTGCACGCTTAGTAATTGTTCTGTAACCCGCATTCCGCAAATTGCGGGTTGCGGGATGCGGGAACGAAAAGTAGTACAAACTTGATTCAATTAGCTTCGTAGCCGCAATTCCACATTTTGTGGGATGTGGGTTGCGGGCAGACACAAACCAAACAAAAATAATAGGAACTCTGCAACCCGCATCCTGCAAAATGTGGAATTACGGCTGCGGAATCCCCGCGTTTCATGGGGTATTCTTCACCGTAACTGTTCGATTTCTCCATAAGACGAACCATTGCAGGAGCATAAACAAACAAAATTCTTAATCAGAGTCTCTCAAAAGTTCAAAACATCACAGTCACCGCAAGAGGAAATTTCAATCCATCACGACCACCACCAAGACATTTCATCCTTTTGTCTTGCCTTGCCACACCACCTACCTCCACTGGCAGCGTTTCATCCATTTGCCTTGCCACACCACCTTTGCGTTGAACATAAACAAAGACAAAGATTGATATATATACATCTATGAACAAACAAGATGGTTGAAGCTGATATTGTTGAAGCGTGGTAGAAAATATCAGCACATTACTCTGCAGAAATCACAGTGTAGAAACAAAAATCACAACACATTACTACATTGCGGGATGCGGGATTTGGGTTGATTAAAATTAACACATATAAAAACTCTCCCGCATCCCGCAAATGAAAAGGTTTGCCGCACTCTGCACGTTGCGAGATGTTAAAAAAATCCAAACAAAAATTCATCATTATGCATTCAAAACAAAGAAATCAAACATAAATTTTTGGAAATTGAGTAAGTTAAAGTATCCCAATAATCAAATAAAATCGTAATAAAACCCTTTAAGTTTTACTAAGAGTCTTACCAAGTAATTTTCGTATTCAAAATTCGGGGTCCTGTGTCATAATGACATGGGATATGTTGTACTTACACATTGGTACTTATAAAACAGACACATTGTTTGTGCAACTGGAAGTATTCCTATTCAGAAATATTCAAAGTGCATCACATCAATTATTTCTTGCACACTTTATAATCCAAAATCGAAACCCCCAAAAAACTCAATTATAAATGTCTTAACCTAAAATTTCAAAACTCACTATTAATATGTACTCTTGCAAGGTAAAAATTAAAGGTTGGCTTGCGAAAAGACAGACTATTTTTACCCTTTCGGCGTTTTTTTGCACCTCTTGGTGCAAATGCTAGTTGTAATGTTATCATAACCCTTTTAATATTATTTTTAAAGCGTTTTTGTATATATATATTTTGTTTAAATTTGATTTATTTACAAAAACAGATTTTTATGTGCTTTTATGTATATAGATACTAATGTAAGTTTTATTATGTTAATGTGTTTTTTCTCTAACGTTTTTAATTGTTTTGTAATAAAAACAAAAAGAAATTGGAATAGAAATCAAAGTTTTTACATCCTCCTTTTACAAAGGTTAATGAATCTTCATGTAATGATTGAGCAACATAGAGAGAGGGTCGACCCTTTCAGTGGTCGACCCCTCTAAAAGCAGACAATCTTAATGATCTGGAATAGAGAAGAGTGTGCAAAATAAGTGATTTCTATGGTAAATTTGACAGCTTGAAATAAGCACCTACCTCCCCTGAACCGAAGATATGTTAGGTCCCACTATGCAAAAATAAAAATCAAGAAGAAAGCTTGACTGCAATAGCAGCTGCCTTCGATTTCAAAGACGCATATTAATTTTAGAACATTATTTTATGTTTTTCTTAGATTACTTTTTATGTTTATTTACCTATTGTTAATTTGTATTTATGTATATTTTTAATTTTTGTGTTATTTACAAAAAAAACCTTCTTTAAAAACAAGAAAACCAAATAAATATATATATATATATATATATATATATATTAGCATAGCATATATATAAACTAATGAAATTTTATTATTTTTTTTAGTGGTTTTTTTTAACTTTTAATTATTTTATGTTTTTTATTTTATTTTGATTTTTTTATAATAAAACAAAGCAAAGTTTTTATAATGTTTTTTTTTTTAAATAGTGTTAGTAAATTTATGTTAAAAATGAAATCCCGTAAATAAATTAACCATAAATAAATTAACCATATAAAATGATGAAAATAATAAATTAACTTAACAATTTGGGAGATAAAAATAATAAATGAATTTAACAACTTTTGTAGAAAAAAACTTGATTGCCATAAAGGATTAGCACAACTTTTATGAATTTGTCATATTATTATGTCTATTCGATTGATATTAAGAAATAATTTTCTCCATTACCATAATTGTTATAAAATAATATTGTTTATTATTTATAATAAATAAACAAAATTAACACTTACTTCTTATGCTAGTTAATATTTACCTCATATTGATTGGTTAATCAATCATACATTTAGTAAAAATTAATAAAAATAATATTACAAATTTGCAACTAAAAGTAAAAATACTATAACTATAATTATTAAATACATTTATATTAAGTTGTGTACTTTATATTCAAAAGATTATAGTATTTATCAATAAATTATTAAATACATTTATATTAAAAAGATATAGATATTATTAATATAAATTGATTTAATATTGTATTTTATAAAATTAAAATTAAAGTAACCCATGTTAAATAATAATGTCTTTAAAATTATAATATTCATAGTTAATAGTATTTACATCCCATAAATTTGATATCTTTAAATATAAAAACTTTATTACTATAAATATTTATATGCTATATAGTTTAAATATGAAAGAAGCTAATCATTTAAGAATTCTAAAACTTATTTCTTAAATAAACCAAAATCAAGCTTGTTTAAAAGTATACCTTGTTCTTTTGGAAACAAATGCCAAGTACCAGATGAGTAGGAGTTTATTACACAGAAGCAAAGGTAGCTATAGCATAGGTACAAGCATAACTATCGGCATCTAAGCAAGCAGCCATGGTTGAATTGAAACTAGTTTACCCATCAATATTGAAGGCAGAGGGCTAAGGGAGCTGGGGCAATAGGAAAGGCAAAAAAAAGGGAAACAAAGCACGTTATAGAGCCATTACCCATTTACCCAGAAGCAATCAATCGTGGTGCTTGGAATTCGAATAGATGGTAGTCCCGGGGCTAGGTGTCTGTGATTCAATATCTGTTCGATTTCGAAGTTTAGAATGGGTTGGTTTTAAATTAACCAGCTCAAAAACCCATGAAAATTGTACCTATGGGGTCTATTTTTCTAATGGGTAAGCTATTCCATTATTTTGCAGAGCTTAGAATACCATGAATACATTGTCTCTGAGGTGATTTGCAGTTTTCTCATCGATTTTGTGTAGTTAAATCAGTTCACTCTAAATTGTAGTGGCGTTATTGTAGTGGGTTTATTATCCTTCGTGTTAAAATCCTTTGATGGACCCAACGTACATACTTATGAACTACCATTACAACAGTTTCTTATAGGTAATAACTCTTCAAATGGATTTCAAGCCACACTTAATACTTAATCTGCCCTGATTAAATTAATAAGACCGGTGGCCCAGAAAGCTTACCTGGAGCTGCAACAACTCGACTCATGTGCAAACACATACTGGCGGGAGGTAACCAATAGGCAACCATCCGACCCTGATCAGAAGAAGGTGCAATCTTTCTTAGCTAGCGCTAGCATTTCTTTATTTTATTTTTTAAATTGAAATTTAACTGTATATTAAATTAAATATACATTATTTCCATTGGCGGAAAAGGAAGAATGGCTCATTCGACATTGGAAGGGTTAGGAAAAAAATGGCTTTTCCCTTTTTCGTTTTGAGACTCCGAGAGTTAGTTGAACCAATCATTTATCTCTTTTGCTAATGTTGGAATGATTAAGTTCTTATAAGCCATGTAAGGAAAGAAAGTCTTATTTAAATTACTTGACCATGCCATTTCGTAAAAAAAAAAAGGCATGTCGAAGTCAAATAGTGCATTTACAGGCTTAAATAGTATCTCACAAAACCTTGGCAGTCCCATACGCAGCTCCCATGCAAGAAAACATGTGCGCTGCTGCCGCCCTGAGGAAGTCGAAGAATGGAGCAGTCTCGACTCTCATCGTCACTGAATGCCTCCACCATTTTAATCAAGATATGGGACAAGCTTCTCCGTATGACTTTGCAAGTCTTTCAGAGCTTCGAAGACTCCAAAGGAATCAAAACCAGAACCTGCGAGTGCCTTGGCTGATCCAGATGCAATCACTGAGCATTGAGATCATTTAATTGATCACTTCGAGCTTGATGAAAGAGGCAAAAACATGGGGAGATTATTGGGACTTGGCGGGAATGGATGCTAGATGAGGAAGATCAAATCAGAACGGATGAAGTCTTTGATTTTAATGTGGGGATGCGGCCATCTTCAGGGTAGACGTGGACTAACAAGAATTCAGTTTAACAAGGATCTGGATGAATTCCTCTTTGGCAAACAGCCCACAAATCTCATACCACAACATCCCGTAACTACTGGCAGGAAATCGACATTCCTTCAGTCCATTCGTTGGATTGAGTGAGTTACGACTTTTATTTATTGTGGCATTTATATTCGGGATTGACAGTAACCAAAACCATCGTAAAGGATAAGTCTGGTGGGCGTCGTATCATGCATCAAACTGAAATCTTGATGACTTAGCGGTGTGATGATCTAAAAGGGTCTATGGCATTCATATTTCTTATTGATAGGCATTGTCATCGTTCAACATGTGTGCTTAGTCTCAAATTAAATGCACCAATCTTGGGTGTGGATCTTGGAATAAATAGACTTTGTCTTACGTGTTAACATGCAAGACTTGGAAAAACAGAAGACTTGGTAGACTCGACAAGCAATGAAGGAAGGTGGATCTATGGCACACTCCTACTCTATGAAAGTAAGGGCTGTGTAGTATATATATTTCAAAGGAATCCATGTAAAGTTCTTCGGTCTATACAGATCGAAAGATAGGTCGAAAGATGGGATTTTGTACAGATCAAAAGATAGGCTAAAGGATCGGTCGTTTGATTTGCTATTTCAATTTTTTTTATGATATATATATATATATTATAGTTTAATTTTGTTTAATGTTTTTTTTGTTTGAATTTGCAGGTGTCGATCAAAGGGTGAAATTTTAATTTTTATAATTTAAAAGATTAAAACAAATAAACAAGCATTTTAAAACAAAGAACTATATGTAGAAAAACTAAAACTAGTATATAGATTTATTTTTTTCTTTATTTGTTAATAGATTTAAAATAAACTAACTCACACTTCTTCTCAATTAGAATTTGTCAAAAAAAGAGCGCTGGTAGGCGATCTGCATGCATGCGACTGACCATACCAAGGACGTTGAGGCCGAGGGGATCTGTTTGCAACAGCTAGAAGCAGATCGAGAAGAATATCGAGGTAGCCAGAGGACCTTGCATCCTGTTGACCCTTCGCCCTAGCAGTTTATTGGGCTGGCCGATCTGTGGGAACGATCTGCCTTCTCGGAATCCATGGTTTGAAGCTGGCCCGGAAGCAGCAAGATGGTGGAGGAGGTAGGCGGATCACCGCCAAACCGATCGGAAGCATTTGACAGGCTAATCTCCAGCCACACCAAAAGATCAGGCACAAGATAAATTCCAAAGTTCGTGAAAATAATTGAAGATGTGCCGGAGGTAGCTCTCCCTCCGGAGGAAACGATCCGGGTTGCATTGTCACTGGCAGACAGAGGACTGATTGGGCAGTTTACAGGGCTATGGCCCTTGCCCAAAAACACGGACAGTTGGGTCCAACGGAACTGGCGGCCGCTAATAACAAAAAATGTTGCATCCTACTCCGTCGGAAAGGGCTATTTCCTCTTCGACTTCGAGTCTAAAGAGGACAAAGACCTGATCTTCAGGAATGGGCCCTACTTCATGGGGCCGCAGGGTCTCTACCTCAATGGTTGGTCTCCGGACTTTGACCCTGAAGCTGATACCCCTAAAGCCGTGCCGGTCTGGGTCAGACTGCCCAACCTGCCCATGCATTGTTGGAACACTAAATCTCTTCATGCTATTGGGAGTGCATTGGGAACATATATTGATATGGCCAGCCCAAAGGATCAATATGCCTGCGCTCGCATATGCATGGAAGTTGACCTTGAAGCTGGGCTGCCAGAAGCAATAAATCTCACGGTGGGGAACTGGTCTCATATCCAAAAGCTGGACTATGAACAACTCCCCTTCAAATGCAGAGGATGCCACGAGTACGGGCACTTCATCCGAAACTGTCCTAAGTCAACGGAAATCCAGCAGGAGAAGGGGGAAGGATGGAAGAGAGTGAATAGATCCAGATCTAAAACTCAAGCCGGAGGGGGGACTAAGAAAGGAGAGGGGAGGGGATCAATTCCTCCCGAAAAAACTCAAGAGGCTACAAGGTCTACAGATCCAGAAAAAGAAAGGGATGTACCTAATGAAATAGAAGATAGATCTAGTCAGGAAAAAAACAAAGAACCGGTAATAGTCTCCTCAGACCAAGGGAAAGATGATGTGGAAGAAGCAGCGGAAACTAAAGAAGGAGAAAGTCAGGAGAAAACTGATGAAGAGCCGGAATCGGAAGAGGAGGAGGAGGAAGAAGGGAAAATCGAAATAACAACTCCAAGAATGGCAAAAACTAAAGGAAGGAAATCTAGGAAAGAAGTCCGAGATCAAGCAACATACAAGGATAAGCTGCAAGGATCCCAGCCAACCTTGGAAAAGCTATTGAAAAATCCAAGAAATACTCGCCAATAGGGGCATGCCTCAAAAGGGATGCCCTCAGCCCACAAAAGTAAGTAATGAAGGTAATCTCCTGGAACTGCAGAGGGCTCGGAAGCAAATGCAAGGAGGAAACTATGCTAGATCTAATATCCCTCCATCAACCAGACATACTGCTGATCCAGGAAACAAAGTTGGAGGAAGCTGCATTCCTCCAAACCAGTAAAAAAATTTGGAAAAAAAAAGGCTCGGCCGCCCTAAGCTCTAGGGGAGCCTTTGGGGGGATAGGAACCCTTTGGGACGACAGAAAATATGAAGCTATGACCATCAAAAACAGCAGCCACTGGATCCTCACTGTGCTGAGACAAAAAAACAATGATACACTGGTAAGTATATTCAACATTTATGCCCCTAACTCTTATAATGAAAAATTAAAATGCTGGACTCTTCTCCGTGAAGAACAAAGTAATCTACAGGGAAAAGTTATTGTGGCTGGGGACTTGAATCTCACCCTCAGCCAAAATGAAAAAAGGGGGGGATCAATCTCCAGAGACCCCTTCAAAGACTTAGTGGAAGACATCATATCGGCCTGGGTGCTCGTTGACATCAAACCAACAACAGGGAAATATACCTGGAACAATAGGAGGTTCGGGCTTGGGCACATAGCGGCTAGACTCGACCGATTTTTGGTTCAGGATAATTTCCTCCTCCTAGGCCTGATAATATCATCCAAAATCCTCCCCTTTGGAGGATCTGATCATAAGCCCATTCTACTGGAAATGGAGCCTGGGAAAAACCTAGGGCCTATACCGTTCAGGTTTAACCCAATGTGGGCCAAGCAGAAGGATTTCTTAAATATTGTAGCAGAATCATGGGACCAATCGGTCACAGGCTCCCCCTTCTATATCTGGGAGCAGAAGCTGAGGACGCTCAAACAATCCCTGAAGAGTTGGGCCAAGCAACTACTGAATCCAAATAGCGCCAAGATTCAAGCTGCCCAAGCGCTGGAGCTGCACCAGATCGAAATGGAGGATAAGCCTGTGAATATCACTGACATAAAAAAAGAGACAGAGCTGCAATTGAACCTTCACGTGGCCTGCAGGCAGGTGGCTGAATGGTGGCGCCTCAAATCCCGGTGCAAATGGCTGAAGGAAGGCAATAAAAATTCAAGCTACTTCCATAAGTTGACAGAGAGCAGGAAAAGTTAGAACAGCGTCCAAGAAATTCTAGTAAATGACAGGGTAATAAATCAATTTGATGAAATAAAGAGGGAAGCCACCAATTTCTTCAGCGCGTTGTTCTCTGAACAACCCACCTCCAGCGACGCCCAGCTCCTGAATCTCGTGCCCAATTCAATAAAAAGCAAAGATAACATTCAATTGAATCAACCCATCATGATGGAAGAGCTCAAAGAAACCATCGATCTAATGGAGGAGGATAGAGCCCCCGGCCCAGACGGGTATAATGTAAATTTCATAAAAATCTGCTGGGATACTGTTAAAAAAGACTTACTAAAAATGGTCAGAAAGTCCCAGAACTGTAGCAAGATAGGAGGAAGTACGAATTTAGCCTTTCTGGCCCTCATCCCTAAGGAGAAAGAAGCTAAGACATTTGACAGGTTTAGGCCAATCTCCCTGTGCAACATAGGCTACAAAATCATCACGAAGATCCTGGCCACCAGATTAAAGCATATCCTGCCAGGCATTATCCCGGAGAACCAAGGCGGATTCATTAAAGGTAGGAAGATTTGGGATAATATCATTTTAGTGCAAGAAGCCATCCATTCGAGTCTGAAGAATGGAGACAAAGGAATGGCGGTGAAGCTAGATCTGGCAAATGCTTTTGACAGAGTTAGTCACCCATTCCTCCTCCAAGTAATGCTGAGATTCGGATTTGCTCCCAAATTTGTCTCCTGGGTCAAGGCCTGCATCAGCAAACCCTGGATTGCCCCTCTCATTAATGGACGAGCTGCCCCCTATTTTCAAGCTACGAGAGGGCTGAGTCAAGGCTGCCCGCTTTCCCCCCTTCTCTATGCCATTCAGGCCTCGGTACTCAGCTTCCAATTGGAAAAAGCCAGACTAGAGCAGGAGCTCCCAGGCATAAGGCTGGTCAGAGGAATCAAAGACATCAATCATGCTCAGTTCGTCGATGATACCATCCTAATGGGGGGTGCTAGCCAGATTATAGCTGGTCGTTTCAAGACTGAACTGAATCGCTACTACCAGGCCTCCGGAAGTAAAATCAATTATAGGAAGAGTCAAATCTTCGGATGGAACATTACTCCGAGGGAAATGATTGTTATATCCCGAAATCTGAATATAAAAGGAGTTGTAAGCTGGGACTCTTTCAACTACCTAGGGGTGCCTATCGCCAAAACCAAATCCAAGTCCTCGGACTGGAATCCCATAGTGGAAAAAATTAAGAGGAAAATTTTGGGTTGGGGGACTGCTTGGCTGAACCTGGCCGGGAAGGTTGTATTGATCAAAGTTGTCTTGAACAGCTACGTGCTCTACCAATGTTCCCTTCTCCTTGCACCTGTCAAAATCATAAATCAAATTGAAGGATTATTGAAAACATTTCTCTGGAATGGAGGGAACAACGGAGGGGGGAAAAAGTATGCTCTGGTAAGTTGGAAAACCATTAAGCAGCCAAGAGCAGAGAGAGGTCTTCAGCTGAGGGATCTTAAACTTCAAAATTTAGCCATTGGGGCTAAATTACTCTGGAATATGCTGGCTCCTAAGCCAACCTGGTGCAGTCTGGTTCTTAAAACCAAGTACTTTCCAGGCCCAAGGCTCAGATGCCTGGAAAGAGAACATGTGAAATCAAAAGGAACAAATATCTTCCTCCTCTGCAAGAAATCGCTGCCTTCATTTATAGGAAACTTATATTGGATACCGGGTAGCGGGAAAGACATTAAAATCTGGCAGGATCCGATATTAGGCAATTATTCTCCACACCTCCCTCGACTGCAAACTTGGATGGAAGCAAAAGGCACGCTCACGATCTGGAGCATCTCTGCGTGGGAGGAGGTCTATCCTTATCGCTGGAAAGCATGCAAACTGACACACTGCCCTGCCGAGCTGGAGATGGAAAAAACGCAGCTGCTCTTACACCTTGCATGGAGAGCCCCGATTTCTTCCAAGCTGAAGGATCGACGTGGCTGGGGTAAGAGATCAGGTAATTATTCAACTGCCGATGGGTACAGGGAGCTAGCAACAAACTTTAACGTGCCTGAGAACCCAGCGATCTGGAACAATAATTGGAACAACAGAACGTTGCCCAAAATTGATGTGTTTATCTGGACATTAATTCATCAAAGGCTGTTAACCGGAGAAAATCTGGAGAAAAGGGGGATAGCAGGTCCATTCTGCTGCCCCCTCTGTGCTGTAAATTCAGAAACCATTTCTCACCTTTTTTTTAAATTCCCATACTCCATATTAATCTGGAAGGAAGTAACGCAGGAAATAATGCAGAATGGGGGAGAGGGGCTTCAATGGAATGGAAGGAGTCAGGATTTCTTCATCAACTGGGAAAAATTGTATAAGGGAGATCTGGCTATGAAGAATGGTGTTAGAACCTGTTGGCTAAAACTACCTAAAATAGTCTGCTGGTGTATCTGGATTGAAAGAAATCAGAGAATTTTCCAGAACAATCCTCAACCAGCGTGGAAGGTAAATGCGAAAATCAAGGCTCTATTTGGGGAAGTGATAAGTAGTACCAAGATTACGGCCAATAAAGCCGAGTTGACCCTAAAAGAAAAGAGTTGGATGCTAAGCCTTAATATCCAGGAATTTAAAAGTATAGCTATTAATAAATTGGAGGATTGGGAAATTCGACTGGACAAATCTCAATTCGAGAATTGGTTAAGAGAGCGGAAGATTTTCAAACTATTTTTTGATGGAGCTTCAAAAGGAAATCCGGGAAAAGCGGGAGGAGGTGGAGTTGTCTTAAATTCCAATGGGAAAGTTGAAATCGAATACTCTTGGAGTATTGGTCATGAATCTAACAATATGGCAGAAGCTTATGGGCTTTGGCAAGGCCTTAAGCAGGTCCAACAAGTTGGAGCAGCAGATGTTGCGGTTATCAGAGACTCAAGACTGCTTATCCAAGCAATGAGAGGGGGAAGAAGAGCTAAAAGTGAGCGGATGGAAAGACTGTTACAAAGAATTAGATATATGGCTAAAAGGTTCAGGAAAATTGAATTCTTTCACGTTCTTAGGGAGCTCAATATGAGGGCGAATAGAGCAGCTAATAAATTCATAGATTTAGGGTGTTTTGATCTCAAGGTCAACTCGACAATAAGCATGGAAATTCCTCCATAATCTGCCCTCTGATTAAGGATGGGGAAACGTGGATTTCTGTAAACTCGTTCAGTACCTTTCTACTGATTCTTTCATTTTTAATATAACCGTTTTTGTAAAAAATAAAATAAATAAATAAACTAACTCTTAATGCATTTTTTTTTTGTTATTCCTAGAATGACTAAAAATTATTTAAAAAACAAAAAGTGAATGAAAAGAAATCAAGATTTCATATTTTTTAAATTTAAAAGATTAAAATTATGATTTTTTTTAATTCTTAATAAAATTAAAAAACAAAATAGTAATTAAGACAAAAATGAAAATTTTAGCAAATAAAATCATTAAAGAAAATTAAAGCATCCTACATGCTAATTTTAAATTGGAAATAAAACTAAAACCTACCTATTGTACTTTAAAAGATTATTTACATAAAATGAAATTTCCAATGTAACCATCTATCTAACAAAAGTAAACCAAGATTATCTTTTAATTCTAAAAAACTAAATCTAGAATATACAATAATACGAAAAATTAGATGTTGAAAATGTGAATTAATAAAATAGAAGTGAAAACAAAATCGATCTAACCTAATACTTACTTGGAAACATTGTTCGATGCAGCATTTGTTTGCATGATATTCTTCATGATTTTGATCACCCGAGATCCATTCTTCATCCTTCTCGATTTTCTTCTCACATAATTGATGTTCATATGATGTGCATAATTCTTCAAATGTCGATTCTTCTTTTACTTCAGGAGGAGTAGTAAATCTTTTAGCTACTATTAAGATCTCCTCTTCTTGAGAAGAGGATATCCCTGCTTCGGCTAGGATCTGGGTGAGCTGCTCTAGGTTTATGCTCATCCTAAAATCATTTTACTGACATCAAATCAAATGCTAAAAAAAAAACTGAAAAAAACGAGTACATGACAAATGCAAAAAAAACAATACGAAATGGGTTAGTACAAAATGAGTGCAAAAACATAAATAAAAAGTGCACAAAAATCTGTACAAAACAAAAAAAATGAACATATACAAAGTTAAAAGAAGGTAAGTATGAAATAAAGGCTAACCCAAAAATGAAAGCAATCCAAACTTTACACTACAAAGAACGAAAATTTGCATAAAAACAAACTTGCATTTGCAGGAAATGAAAGAACTCTTGCAGAAAAATAAACACACTTGTGGAAATAACAAGGCTTTGGGGTGACTCACTAAAGTGGATGCGTTTGGATGTTACATAACGGAAATTCTGTAGTGAAGTCGTCCTTACGTATTGTCGTTCCCCCTCCCCCTTGCTATCTACCTATCTAAACTCTGATCCCTTTTAGCACCTCCCCGTCAACAGCGCCAAAATGTTGGTGCAAAATATTAAACAATTTATAACATATATCCAACGATTTAATTGTCAACCCAGAGAGAGCGTAAACTTGTGAGGTACAGACAAAATATATGCAAGGGCAGAGTATTGCTAGCTTAATCTAATATTCTATGTGACTGAAATTAAAAATACATGCGACTGAAATTGAATTAAGCTTGCAAAAGCAGGAAATGACATGAAAAAAAATCTAATATAGAAAAGCAGAAAATTGCGTGAAATAAATCTAATCTAAGAAAGCATAAAATTACATGAAATAAACTGATATAAAACAATCAACATTAACTTGTGAGCTCACATAAAATCAATACTATCAATTCATAAGAAGGAAATCACTAAAATTCTATACTAACAATTCATAAGAAAGAAATCACTGAAATGCTATACTAACAACTCAAAAGAAAGAAACTCAAATTAACATGAGAGAGTAAAAGGATTTGCATTAAAGCATCATCTCCATTACATAACAATCAAAATCCACTTTATGACTAATTCTCAAAAGACATAAACTATTCTCTACTTCTACACCACTAGAGAGGCCTCTAACAAAATGAGGAGCGAACCCTCCTATTTATACATGAATTCAAGATAACTAATCATAATTACAATCCATTTTCTTCTCAACTTATCCCTCAAAATTCTCCAACACACTCATTTTTCTCTCAACTTATCCCTTCAAATCCTCCAACAAATATTGGATGAGATATTCTCTCCACATTTCCATGATCTTTTCCTTGAAATTAGCCCACATCTTAAAGATGAAATTCGAATTTGAGGCTAGGTGGTGACTTTTGAGCTTCTTAAAGTCTTCAAATATACCTGTAATCATCACCAAACTCACCCAACTTTGAGGTATAATGAAAATATGTTATTTTTCTTAATAATTAACCACAAATTTACTCAAAATACTGAAAAATAAATGATTTGGAAAATAATAAGGTCACCCATATTTATTCATGAAAATGGTGGATATTAATGGTCTTATGGAAGGATAAAATAGGAATAAGGTGACAAATAATATATGAAAGATGAATAAAAATGTGATATTTTTGCGACTCAACAGACCTCTGAAAAAATTGAGTTTGACTTCAAGCCTTTGCAACTTGGTTTGGGGCTAATGAGAGAAAGTGCAAGTTTCTTAGGAAAAAGTAGTAAACTAGTATTTCTTGATTTGGTTCCAAACACTATCGAACCTTTCAAAATTACTTATGGAAGGACCCTATGGGATTTAAAACATCCTAATAGACCTCAGACACTCAAAGGTTGAATCAGAAAACTCATTTTGATGATGATGATGTAGTTTCAGTATTTCTATACTGATGTTGATAAGATAGTTTTAGTATTTCTATACTGATGTTGATGAGATAGTTTCAGTATTTCTATACTAATGATGGTGAGGCAATTTCAGTATTTCTATAATGATATTGATGATGATGTTGCTTCAACATTTGTATGTTGATATTGATGATGTGGTTGTGTTCCCAACACCTTGTGTTGATGATGTTGATATGGTTGTGGTCCCAACACCCTGTGCTGATAATGTTGATGTGGTTGAAGTCACAACACTTTGTGTTGATGATGATGATGTTGTTTCAACATTTTTATGTTGATGATGATGATGATGTTGTTTCAACATTTTTATGTTGATGATGATGATGATGGTCGAGCATCTCTATGCTGATAATGTAGATGACGATTTAACATTGATTGATGATGTTGCTTTAGCACTAACATGCTAATGATGTTGTTGTTGTTTCAATATTCACATACTGATGATGCAGATGATGATGTTTCAGTATTTACATATTGATGATGCAGATGTTGATGTTTCAGTATTTACATACTGATAATGCAGATGATTATGTTTCAGTATTTACATATTGATGATGCAGATGATGATGTTTCAGTATTTACATACTGATGTTGTAGATGATGTTTCAGTATTCACATACTGATGTTGAAAAAGAAGATTCAGTATTCGCATATTGATGTGGTAGAAGCATATTTAGTATTCACACACTAATATTATAGAAGAAGGTTCAGAAGATGATTCAATATTCACATACTAATATTGAATAAGAAGATTCAGTATTCACATACTGGTGTGGTAGAAGAAGATTCAGTATTCACATACTGATGTTATAGAAGAAGGTTCGAAAGATGATTTAGTATTCATGTACTGATGTTACAGAAGAAGGTTCAGAAGATGATTTAGTATTCATATATTGACGTGATAGAAGATGATTCAGTATTCACATACTGATTCTACAGAAGATGATTCAGATGATTCAGTATCCACATACTGATACTATAGAAGATGATTCAGTATTTATATATTGATAGAAGATGATTCAACACATACAGAAGATGATTCAGTATTTCCATATTGATATTGCAAAAGATGATCCAGCTGAGATTGATGATGAAGATGTATGATGATGTTCCAAAACTTCCTATGAAATATAGAGATTTACCAGTCAGTTCTATAGTTGTGATGATGGTTGTTGTTGATGTACAATACTTTCCTAGTTAAGAGAGAGTATTAAAGTATTGTAAATTCAGAAGATATTATATTGTACTTTTGTTGTATTCTCCTTTGGATATGTTATTCCTCCATTTGGAGATGTCCTTGATGTAATTGGTCATGTAAATGTCATGAGGTAAACCCTATGTTGTAAGTCGGGGCAATAGTACCCACAAAAGTAATATATAAAATGTATTTTGAGTCTCCCAAGGTAGGTAGGCCCTAATTAGGGAACCTGGCCGACCTAGTCAGTTATTTGAGGCACTCATCTATTGAATATAAATAGGTGAGGTGCCTCTCTCTTTTATACACATCTCACACTCAAGTATTTCTTCGGAGAGAGAGAGAGAGAGAGAGAGAGAGAGAGAGAGAGTCTATTGTGGAAGATGAGCAACTATTCTTGTTGATGGGTTTTTACACTGTCTTGGTCGAATTCTATGTTGAGGAATTTTTGTGGGGTTTTCTCCCGTGGTTTACCCGAGGAAAATATTTGTGTTCTCGTTAGTTCTCTTGTGTTGCTGCATTTGTCTAGGCTTTCAGCGATCCTTTGCTTATGGTTACGATGTTATGATGCTAAATGTTTTTAGATCATGTATAACCATTAAAAATCTAACACAGAGAATATGGTCATGAAATTACAGGGTTATACATCATTTATGGCTTCCCCATCATCATCAAACCTAGATAAAATTCCTCATACAAATATGATATACAACTCTTTCACAATTGGAGCCAAATACATGAAAACTAGTCATTCAAGAGCATGGGAATGCAAGCCTTTCACACTAGGGTTTCTTGGATTTCAAGCTACATAGAATATCGTCATGAAATTACAGAGTTATACATTATTTATGGCTTCCCAATCATCATCAAACTCAGATAAAATTCCTCGTACAAATATGATATACAACTCTTTCACAATGGAAGCGAACTACATGAAAACTAGTCAATCAAGAGCATGGGAATGCAAGCCATTCACGGATGGATTTATGATATTTAGAATTACAAAGAATATGGAAATAAGAGTACGAAGACATACATGATATAACCAATATTGGGAATCAAATACACTCAGCAAAGTGCAAGCACCACTCCAACAAGTGCACCATCAACATGAGAGTGTGGGGAAATGGAGAAGAAGGAATGAGAGAATAGGGAGATCGACGAGAATTCAAACTGTATGGACCTTCAACCTACAAATAAAACACCTTTATTCAGATCCAATGAGAGATTTGAATGGACTCTCCATCAACCAACTTGGAAAGGAATCCAACTCCCTCAAAATTGGTTTACAAGCATGAAAAGTGAACACTCACTGTGCAATGGAGAAGCAAAAGCTCTCCAAAATGCCAAAGACCAATTAACAAATGATCAAATTCCATTCTCATTCCTCATGACATCCTTTTATTAAGTTCATGAGGCCTCCTAATGTCTAATTTTCCTCCATGGGATTCCTCCAACTCAGCTTAGTGGTTTAGTAACTCCTATGACACTTGTCCTCCTCTTTCATGCTCCAATTCTTTCCCCAATTCGAATGGTTGACTATAACTCCCAAATTCAACCTCTTGGTGGCTATTTTTAGCCCTATCATGTCATATTTGTCATAGGTCTGCAATCAAGTCTGAATTTGTCATAGAATTTTTCATCATTAATTGTCATAGAGTGCACAGAATCTCCTTTCAAGTGGCACACATTGTCTTCTAGTCTCTTCCTCTTCCATGGGAGTTACTCTCCTTTACTATTTCGAATTCCTTAGATCATGATATGCTACTTGACACCGCATCATCCTTCAATAACGTTACATTACCCATGGATTCGTATTTGGATGAAGATCATGCCAAGTGTGTGGGGAATCTAGTCACAAAAAGGCTCCACAAGCTTCCAAGTGTCTTCATGAACCAATGCCACCTTATTTTCTTAGCATTCATTATTTACATGACCCATTTAAATATGAATATGGTAAACTAAAGTCCTTTTGGGTCCTGTAGCCCCTTTATTACAAAATTTATGTCTCCATCTCAACCTAGGGAACTAGTAGGTTGGTGAAACATTCTTTGCAAGTAGTCTTATTTGAATGGGAACATGACATATTCAATGAACAAGCATAGATACTTTCTAGGCATGGTCTCTCTACGCCTAAGGATGTCATCCATGTGGAATTATCGGCAGAGAATGTCATGGTATCAGTTGAAAAGATGTTGATTTTCACCATGCCTTAACAAGCTCTATTTTGGTTCAAATTTCTTTGTCGTTGGTCAGGTGGTCAGTTCTAGTCTTTCCAGGTTCCTTCTTTAGTTTGGTTGCTTCTATAATTGAGTTGGCAGCTCTTCTTTTATGCATGTTTCCTTGTACTTTTTGGGTAGTTGTTGTTCTATGTTCTGGTGATTCCTATGTGTTGGCTTCTTGCGATTAGTGTTGTTGTAGCTAGTGATGGTTGGTGTTGTTGTTAGTTTGCTCAATAGTTGAGCTCTTAAAGCTTGTTGCTCCTCTCGACTCTATACATATACTTTTTATAGTTAAAGTATAGTAATTTTCATATGAAAACAAAAATAAAAAGCTTTTTAAAAGGATTAAACTTCATTGAATGACAATTCAATTTATAAGTTAATCTTAGGTTTAATCTCCTATAATTTTATTTCATTGTAGTATGTTGTACTGTACTGACAGGCTTCTCAAAATGATTAAAACTCATTAAATGACTATTCAATTTAGAAGTAGACTTCTCATACAAAGATTAACATTAAAAAAATAGCTTAATTTAAAAATTATAATTCTACATATTATATAAATATTTATGAAAGAAAATAAAACAAATATGCAAACAATAATAACAATATTTATTAATTTAGAGCCTAGATTATTAGCAATTAATTTAGAAGTTTCTAAGTTAATTTATGAGACCAAATTAATAATTAAAATAGTTATGTTGGATGCAATAATATGATTTTTTATTGGTTGTAGATGTATTTTTAATAATATTTTTAGAGTTTTCATTTTTAGTTTTTTAATATTTATTGTTTGATTTTCAAGTTTTTAAAGACAGGGACTAAGCTCCAAGCAACTCTGGTTAAGTTATCACATATTGCTTTACATATTTGTTTGTAAGCTAGTTAATACATCTATTAGTAATAAAGAAAAAGATTTAAAGATAGTCATAATATCAAGTTTGTACCCACAATCCTTCTCCCTTAAGAAAGTTTCACATAATTATATCTTCCCCATTACCACTGAAGAATGGATCATAACAAACATTAAATATGTTAGAAATGTTTCTCCAATATGGAGGGTTTTAATATTGGCCTTTGATTTAGTTGGGGATTGGCTTTTTTGGAAGGTTGATAATGGGCATAGGTTGCGGCTTGGCCAAGATCCTTGGATTGGTGATCATGGGATTCCTAGGCATATGATCAAATTTTTAGAGGAGCAGTGCCTTTTGTTTCTAATCCAGATCAATGATGTATATAATACTTTTGTGGTTAAACAAATTTGGATTAGTGCTACGTAGCTAGGTTTCTCCATTCAAGAGTTAGTCCTATGGAACAAATATTTATAGTGCCTTCAAGACTGTAATATTAGATTAGTGGATAAGGAGGAATTATTGATTTGGTCAAGGAATGAAGAGGGTGGTGTTTATACCCCAAGATTGGGATGCATAGTCTTAAGGGAAGAAGAAGACCTTCTCGAACAATCATGATTAAGGATTCCCATGACATTGAAGCTTAATTGTCCTCTAAACAAGCTATTTGTGCAGTTGGGTTTACATAACAAAGTCTCGATAAGGGACAATGTGATTAAGAGGTTTTGGGTAGATCTAGGTTGGTTTCCTTTATGCAAGGCAAAAAATGAATCCATGGAAGATCTTTTCATATACTGTCCATATACTAGAAGGATGTGGGAATATGTGACACAGGTCAAAGGATTTTTTTTTATCTGATATGGTAGGGATCTTGAAGATGCATTCCACATGTGGACAAATAATGGGGCATACACAGATCTAATGGATTTACCAGCATTACTGATGTGGGGATCCTGATGGGTAGGAACAATGTTATCTTCAATGAGGTGTACATAGCTCATGCCATATATGCATCTAGGAGTTTGGCTATTCTTGATATTTTCCCACATGATGTTAGACCACACATGATTCAAAGCGTGGTGGTGGAGGACATTGACAAACAAGGGAACTTGACATATTTTGATAGGGCATCACAAGGTAGGCCTCCTGTTAGTGAAGTTGGTGGAATCATTTACTTCTTTGAACATCACTAGATATAATTCTCTACAAGCATGGGGGAGAGAATGAAGAACTGAGATAAATTGATGGCTTTAAAACTAATTCTACTGCTTTCCCATTCAAAGGGTGTTCAAAATATTCAACTTTTGGTGATTCTAAGTTGGTGGTGGATTGGACAAGGCTTAACCAATCCCCCAAGAACATACATCTTCAGGCTTTATATGAGGAGTTGATCAGAATTGAGGGATTGTTTAAGAAGACCTCCTTTTAACACATTTTCAGAGAAATAAATTCAATGGCTAACAAGTTGTCCAAGGCCAGCTTACATGAAAGAGAAGGTTACTAGCACCCGTAGGAAAATGAAAATGATACCATTTTGGAATTTGATCCAGGACCATATCCTAGATGACAAAAGGACCCGTCATCTTTTTGTTTGTTTTTAGAACATTCCTATGGACTTATGCATAAGAATTAAAGATTATTAGTTATGTTTGGAGTGTCAATGAGTTGTTCATGAAAATTTTATGTTATGTTCGTTTTGGACTATGTACTGTATGTGATCATGTCACAATATGACGATACAAAACACATTTTGTGTTTATCTATGGAGATGTATCCATTTTGATATCATATCATTTGAAAATGTTTACTATTCCTCTGTAAAAGGTGATTTATTCAAATGAAATAAATTGCATTCTATTTTTTGAGGAAAAAATATCAAGTTTGTGGCCAAAATGAAGGAAACCCAAACCGCATGTTAAAGAAAATTTTGGCACTTTTACTTCTATCCAACGAATTAAGTCTATAAATAGCACTAAGATTAAACCTATATAAAGTTTCTATGTTTTGAACATATCCACTATAATAAGATAAAACAAATTTGAAGAACCTAGTATTTGTTTGTAACATAGTCCTCACGAGGGTGGTTGGATTGAGTCTTCTTTTCATTGGTACTTGGAGGTTCCTCATGGGAAAACCTCATCCTTGTAGTTTCCTTGTAGATGGCATTCAACTTGCTCTCTATCCTTCTCTTATAGGTTTGGATTTTATTATTCTACTCTTTAAATTCCTCCATTAGTAAGTTGAATTTATTGCATTCCTCTTTTGTATCTAGAAAGACCTTGTCTAGAAGGTTTTAATTTACCAATATAAGGCAATAGTCCTGAAGTGTTTCGTATCCCAGGTTCTAGTAGTCTCAACATCTAGGACAAAGGTGTTGGAGACATTTACCACCATACACACTCTTTGTGGTCAAATTGTCCTAGTTAAACCACTATCCTAAGTATAATAGACATTAATTGACATCAGTGGAGCATTAATTGCCATCATCCAGTCACACCCACGCCTACCTACAGTCAAGGAGGCTAAGTGGAGCACTCCGGGGGTGATTTGAGTGATATTAATGCACCTAATTACTAACTGGTGGTTACAATCAGTTCAACCAGTCAGTTAAGGGGCCTCCTCTCATTAACTATATTATTTAATGATTATTTATTATTATTTAATGATCTGGAGTCAACAGAGGCGCCTCCACCAACTTCTGATGATCAGTTCAGCTTCAGTTAACCTCATCAGGGTTCATTGAAGTCATGGAGCACTAGCACTTGATGGTTGGCTTGCTATGACATGTGTTTGATCTCCTTCAGTTGAGATTCAATCATTTATTGCACTCTAACTTCAGTTAGGGTTTGGTGAGTCAATTAGGGTTTTGGTCAAGTGGTTAACTGAGTGTGATTGAATGGCAGACTGTCAGTTAAGCCAGACTCACTCATGATTTCGAATTGCCTCCTTAGGTATTCGAATTTCTCATGGATTCAAGCTATTGCTTGACATTGGTATTGTAACCATTCATTGTTTATTAAATATACAGAGATGAAACCAATTCCGGTTTCGATTAACACCATTTCATGAGTTATTTGTTGATTATTCTTTGATGAGATTAATGCTTTATTCCTAAATCAATGTGAAAGAATAATAAAAGGCACCCATATTTTCCAGTATCTCATTTTCTCGAGGACATTCACACTGGATTTTGAGCAATTCCTCATTCTTTGCTAGCTCTGTTTGAATGTGGGTAGGGGTCAAGCGAAAATAGGAGGTCTTAAGTTCATCAATTTCTTTTTTGACCCTAAGGTTGTTGGTTGGGCCTTTGCCTTTGCGAGGGTTTTGGGGTTGAGGTAGGAGAGGTGAACTGAAAGGGAGTTTTAGATGTAGAATTAGAGGAAACTGGTTTGAGGCTAAAATTCAATGGGAAGGGAGACCAAGGATTAGGCATATGAGAGGATTGCTGCTTTACCCAGGTAAAAAAACAGAGGAGAGAGGATGCATATGAGTATGAACAGAGGCGTAGCCAGAGAGCTAACTCACCTTAATAAATCCATAAATCACCGTTATTTGAAACTAAACATGAAACTTAACAGAGTTCAGTAAACTGAGGCCGACCTGATTATTGTTTGCTTACGTCCTGGTTGCATGTGTCGTGCTTGTGTTGAATCCCTTGCTCTCTATTATCATTCTCATTAATGCTGAATTGATATTCCTATCGGCCCAATGATGGTGATTGTTAGTCTCTCCATATCTACAAGCTTATGGCATAATTATATCTACAAACCTTCGTTGGCCCAAACTAAACCCATGTGTGAACCCCATTAACGTCGAGTTGATATTCTTACCAGCCCAATGATGGTGATTATTAATCTCCCCACAACTACGAGCTTCTGGCATAATTATCTCTGAAACCTTCGTCGACCTAGATTGAACCGATGTGTGAAGCTCCATAGCGTTGAATTGATATCCCTATCGACCCAATAATGGCGATTGCTAATCTCACCATAGCTACGAGCTTATAGCGTAATTGCCTTCGTAAACCTCCATCAAACTTGACTGAACTCACGAGTGAACCTCAATTGTTTGTACCGACGATAGATCTTATTGCTAGGTGGTATCATCATTTAAGTGTCAAGTAAAGGTGGGGACTGCTAGAGGGTTGACTTCTGGCTTGCTAGATGTCACTTCGATAGGGCCAATCCCTGTCTTTTCATGCACATAGCTAGTAGACACCTTATCTAGGGTCCATATTACTTTGGAATGTATTCTCTCTCAATTTCTCTAAAATAACCAAGGATTATTTTATTTTATCCAAATACATTTAAATCAAATAAATCAAATATTTAATTTATTATTGAAGACTTTTATTTATTTATTTTTATAACAATACATTTTCATAAATTCACACATTATATTTTTAAATCAACCATAATAATATATTTCTAACATAAAAACCAACCTTCTTAGTTTAGTGGCAAAGTTAATAATGTACAATAGAAAAATCAAATTATAATATTATATTAAATATATTTTTCACAACCTATCATGCTAACAACAACACGTTAAAATAAACGAGGCTTATTTATTTTGTCCCAATATATTAAAATCAAAGCAATTGAATATTATAATGTACAGCATGAGTGGGCCTAATGGTTAAGAGCATGTGTTTCCTCTTAGGAGGTCACGGGTTCAAATCCAGAGGGGGGTAGTGTATGTACACCTCTGTAGACTTTAGCAGTTAAATCGCTGCACAGAGGGGGGTCTCTTGTCCCACAAACAAGGGGGTCTCATACACCAATTTGGTGTCTCGCTTAGATGATGATGATGATGATGATGATGATTATTATTATTTTATTTTTTTGACCAGAACATAGGAGTAGATTAGAATGGGGGCGGTAAAACAGCTACCGCGTGCTTTGACAAATAGTCAGTCCAAGATTCTGAGTCAAACTAGTCTCAAGAGTCCACTTCTTCTCAACGGTTTGATGATAACGGTAGCAAATGGCTTCATTGATTCCTAAGTAGCTAATATAAGGAGGACGCAGCCCCTTTTGAGCAAATTTAAACAGTAAACAACAGAGATAATCTCCAATATGGTAAGTAACAGGTGTCCACGTTTGCCAGTGACTTGGTGAATGCCTTCTCCAGCTCATTGAGAAGGTTCAAGTAGTTCTTCTTGGAGAAATCCACGCCGTTGGAGCTGGAATGAACATATTCTTTAAGTACTTCTGGGTTTTTTTATGTGCCTGATGTATTTTCTCATATCTTCCTGAAGACTTCATTGTGTAGGTTCCATCTTTCTTTTCTTGCTTGGAAGGACTCCTGCTAGCTTTGTTCTTACTTATTTGATCCATCTTGGGTGCAAGCCATCTCATTTTCAGACTCATCGTGCTTCTCCATAACTGACAGTTACAGGGCTGAAGAAATTTACTCTCGCTCCAAATACGATTCAGAGAGGGGAAATGACGGTTAGAGTGGCCATAGCAATGCCTGATAGCCACGATATCAGCCCACGAGAAGTCAAACCAGCGATGGTTTGGTGCAAAGACCAGTGAGGAGTTGAGAGAGCTGGCATAGCAAGGAGATAAATAGTGGAGAACATGAAGAATCTGGGAGTTGTGCAGAGTCTTATTGGCATAGACTGCTGGAACGAGAAATACTGTGTACTGAGGGGCAGAAACGCTGCTTGACAAGAAACAGCTCGAGCTAGAGATCATGGGGCTACACATATCAGGGGATGTCATTTCTCCTTTCAAGGCCATCAACTTCTAATATTCCTCTGTTCAAGAGGGCCCCTTTATTGGCCTCAATGTCTGCTAAATGGTTCAGACCACGGAGAATATGGTAGAAAGAGATGGATTGGAAACTTTGGCTTAATTGCAGTATTTTTTGATAGAGCAGAGCTAGTTTTAGCTGAGTTGGCTTCTTCTGGTTTATAATGGCTTGGATCAGCATCCTTGAGTCGTCGAAGACAACTAGGGAGGAGATCCCTTTGGAGCAGGCTATCCTTAGCCCTTGCAATAGATCGCAGAATTCAGCTATGTTGTTGGACTCAAAGCCTAGACCCCAGGCATAATGGCTGAGCATAGTTCCAGAGGCTGAGATTAACACTCCTCCTCCGCCAGCACATCCTGGATTGTTCTTAGAAGCTCCATCGAAAAATAGACAGACCTCGTTTAGAGATTCTCTCCAGCTGGTGAAGGCAGGTTCCTCAAGACGGATTTCCCAGTTAGCAGTGCTAGAGTGACCAGGCATAGAGTTGCTCTGAGATTTTGGGGCTATTTTAATTAACCACTGTGATTCTTCCGGGAGGAGCTGGGAGCTACCTTTCAGAGTAGAGTTCTGTTCAATGGCTTCCCCAAGGATTGCCCTTGCTTGATTGGCAACTTTGGAGGAGTGATTTTCTTTATCCCTGAAAATACGATTGTTTCTCTCGAGCCAGATCTTCCAGAGGATGGCTTTAGAGATCTAGCTCCAGGCAGTTTGAAGCAAGGTTTTCTTGGATAGCTGGATGGGGAGAGCTTCATCCATTCATCTAGAAGGCCATGGATGGTGCCTGGGAGAGTGATAATAGAGTTAATTTTCAGCGTTTCTTTCCAGACTTCTTTGGAGAAGGGGCAACCCAGCAAGAGGTGCTCAGACGTCTCTTCTTCTTTTTTGCAGAGAGGACAGCGAGAGGGGCCTTCCATTCCCCTTTTCTTCAGATTTTCGCCAGTGAGGATGCTTCTATGGGCCAGAGTCCAGCAGAAAAAATCAATTTTTGGGATGAAGGACCTTGACCAGACAAAATTCCAGATCGCTGGGTTTGGGGCGACATAGGGAATAGACTGGATATTCTCATAACCTTCTGAGACTGTATAATTGCCTGATTTGCTGCCCCACCCACGTTTATCTCTAGTCCCTTCTCTGAACGGGGATTTGCCTTGAAGGAGAACTGTAAGAGTAGTTGCTTCTGCTTCTAATTCCGGTGGCAGGTTACCAAGATTCCAGCCTATCCAATTGTTGTTTTCCCAGGCTGAGAGGTCCCATAGCGTTGTAGTTCCTTTTTCCAGCAGCCAACGTTTGATATTTCTCACTTCTTGGCATTGCCCTAGAGGGATGTCTCCCAAAATGGGATCTTCCCATATTCTTATTGTTTTCCCGTTTCCTGGAATCCAGTAGAGCCTATTTTTGAAGGAAGGCAGCGCTTTAATACAGAGTTTGAAGACCGGAGAGCCATTTCTATGCTGAGGAGTAGCATCGAGGCATCTTTTCCTTGAGCCTGGAAAGTATTTTTTGCGGAGCACTTGCTTGCTCCAGTAGTCCTTACCTGAGATCATTTGCCATAGCAACTTTGCTCCTAATGCTAGATTTTGGGAGGCTAAGCTCCTCACTTGCAGCCCTCCTTCTGCCCGCGGTTTTTGGATCTTTTCCCAGCTAACAAGGTGGAGTTTCTTCTCGTTTCCTTTCCCACCTTCCCAAATGAATTTTCTGAATAAGCTTTCTATCTTGCTGAGGACAGAGCATGGGGCGAGCAAGATTGAAGATTGATATATTGGCATGTTGTTCAGGACAGATTTAAGAAGGATCAATTTCCCTACAGGATTAAGCCAGTTGGCGCTCCAATTTTGTATTTTGCCTTTAATTTTATCCAAGACAGGCTCCCAATTTGCTATTTTGGAATTGGGTTTGCTGATGGGGACACCTAGGTACGTGAAGCCCTCCCAATCCAAGGTGCTCTCCATTCCAAGCAATCTAGCAATATCCCTCAACTCTTTGGGAGAGCAGTTCCAGCTGAAAATTTTACTTTTTTGGAAATTAATTTCGCTGCCAGATACTTCTTTGTAAAGAACCAGTTCTTGTTTAAAGTGATCAGCAGAGTGGACAGTTGCCCCACCTAGCAGCAAAGTATCATCAGCGAATTGAGCGTGGTTTATGTCACGGACATTATTCGCCATTAGGCAGCGTGTGGATTTCTTGGCAAAAATTAAGCTGGAAGCTAAGCACAGAAGCTTGGATGGCGTAGAGGAGAGGGGACAGCGGGCAGCCCTGCCTGAGCCCTCTAGAAGCTTGGAAGAAGCTTGAACAGTGGCCGTTGACCAAAGGGGCTATCCAAGGGCCACATACACAGCCTTTGATCCAACTTATAAAAGCGGGAGAGAAGCCAAATTTTGACATCACTGCAAACAGGAAATCATGCCTAACACGGTCAAATGCATTAGCTAAATCAAGTTTAATGATCATACCTTTCTCCTTCCGCTTACAGCTTGAGTGAATGGCTTCTTGAACAAGGATAATGTTATCGAGAATTTTTCTTCCTTTAATGAAGCCGCCTTGGTTTTCCGGGATGATCCGAGGGAGTATCCGTTTAAGCCTGGTGGCTATTATCTTGGTAATAAGCTTGTACCCGGTATTGCATAGAGAAATCGGCCTGAAACGATTGAAGCTGGCTGCGTCCTTTTCTTTCGGGATCAACGCTAGGAAGGAGGAATTGGTGCTTCCTCCTACCTTGTTGGTCTTTTGAGAGTACCTGATCATTTTAAGGAGATCTATCTTTATGATTGACCAGCAGCAAGAGAAGAACCTGGCTGTGAAGCCATCAGGACCAGGGGCGCTGTCTGGTTTCACAGCCTCTAAAGCGTTTTTAAGTTCACTCATTGTGACCGGGGTGGTGAGAAGGGAGTTTTCTTCAGGGTTGATCATCAAAGGGATGAGATCAAACGGGCTGGACATGATATCCAGTGGATCTTCATCCGGCGCCATGAATAATTCTTTAAAGGTGGAAACGGCAGCTTTCTTGATGTCCTCAAAGTCTTTAAGCACAGCGCCTTGGAAGTTGATTTCTGAGACAGCTTTAAAATTCTTCCGAGCTTCAGCCTGTTTGTGGAAGTAATTGGTGTTTTTATCCCTGCTCTTAAGCCAAAGAATTCTGGACTTTTGCCTCATATGCTCCTCTTCTAATCTGCAGGCAGTAAAATAGTCTTTCTGGAGGGCCCATTCTGTATGCAGTAGATTATCCGACAAAGGAGTATCTTCCATCTGTGCTTGATGGTTTTCCAGGGCAGCTTGTGCTTTTTTCCTTCTGATAATGGGGGAGGTGAAGAGTTTCGCCCAAGCTTTCAGGTCGTGCTTAAGCCTTTTTATTTTCCTTTCCCAGATGAAGGAAGGAGACCCTTTTATCTGAGTCTTCCAAGAATCTGACACAACTTGCAAAAAGTCTTCTTGCTGGATCCAAAGATGGCTGAAACGGAAGGGAATCGGGCCCAAGTCTTGATCTAGGGTGAGATCCAGCATAATGGGCTTATGATCAGAAGTACAGTGGGGTAATATTTTAGACGAGGCTAAGAGGCCAAAGGAGAGGAAGGAAGATTGAACAAGGAATCTGTTAAGTCGAGCCGCTATATGGCCAGGTCCAATCCTTTTATTGGTTCAGGTAAACTTCCCTTTAGCCGGCTTTATATCGATAAGGTCCCAGCCAAGGATGATGTCTTCAACCCATTCCCTTGCTGGGTCCCTAACAGGAGTTCCCCCTTTTTTTTCATTGGCAGCTAGAGTAATGTTCAGATCTCCTGCTATAATGATGTTGTCAGGCTGCTTCAGGTTGAGATACGATTCGAGGCTATTCCAGCAATCTTTTTTTTATGCATGCAGGACAGGAACATAAAGGTTGAAAAGACTTACAGTTCGTCCGAAGATTTTGTGGGTTAGCTTTGTGAAAACCCAATGCATGGAGCGGTCTTCAGCTTCAAGATCATAGAGGGATGTATCCCAAAAAGTAGCTACACCTCCGGAGGCTCCTCGGGAGTTGTTAGCAATGCCTGGGCCTTTTTCCCAAAACGATTTCCCAGCTTGGAGGAGTGAGGCTTCCTCCAGTTTCGTCTCCTGGACTAGCAGAATCTCAGGCTTATAAATTCGGACTAGATCTTTCAGAGCTTCTTCTTTTAAGGCGGATCCTAAGCCTCTGCAATTCCAGGAGATGTGCCGCATTAATTCCTATTGGGGGAGGGGTTGGCCCCTTTTGGGGTCGCGGCAGGTCCTTTCTTAGATCTGGTGTTCAGCATTCCTTTCAGGGTTTTTTGTCAGCCTTCGAGTACCGCCAGATATGATGCTTCCTCCCTTTTCTTTCTTGTGGATTTCCTTCCCCTTGAGTTTTTAAAAGGAATTGTGTGCATGCTACTTGAGGAGTCGCCTTCATCCGAATCCTCTCTTGGATCCGTTTCAAGGAGAAGAGGTTCCTCGTTTGTGCCCCTGGAGGTCTCGGAATGGAAAGCTACCTTCAGATTGCTTGGATCAGGGAGTGGGATTTCCCCAGGTTCCAAAGGCGCATGGGAATCTACCTCTCTATTGCTAGAATGTAATCCCAGTGGGATCTCTTCCACGCTTGCTGATGCTGGCTCTTCCCCAGATGGGGTGCTATCCTTTTGTGGATCCTTTGCTTTCTGGATCACCAATGGCGTCTCTTTGGAGGCTTCTTGGGGAGTTTTATTTGAGCTTGAAGGAGTATTGTTTTTCTGCATGTCCTCTGAGGTCTTTTTTTCTTGAGCTTTGGAGGTCGATTTCCCTTTCTTGACTCTTTGCCAGCCATCTCCCTCTTCTAGATCCTGCATTTTGGGACAGTTTCTTTGGAAGTGGCCGTGCTCATGGCAGAGGCGGCACTTAAATGGCAACTGTTCATAATCAAGCTTTTGGAAGTGGTGCCAGTCTCCTACTTTTAACTTAACTGCTTCAAGGAGCCCTGCTTCAAGGTCGACCTCAACACAAATCCTGGCGCAAGTGTACTGTCCTTTGTTTTCTGCTTTATCGATATATCTCCCGAGCACATTCCCCACTTTTTCCAGGGCTTGGATATTCCAGCAGTGTACCGGGAGGTTAGGAAGCCTGACCCATATTGGAACTTCCTTAGGGACATCAACTTCGGGATTGAAATCCGACGTCCATCTGTTAAGATAAAGGCCTTGGGTTCCCATGAAGTACGGGCCGCTTCTGAATATAAGATCCCGATCCTCTTTTGTTATGAATTCGAAGATGAAAAACCCTCGACCAACCGGATAGCACGTGACACTTTCCTTTATCAGAGGCCTCCAGTTCCTCTGGATCCAGTTGTCCGTTGTTTTTGCCGAAGGCCAGAGGCCCATGAATTGGCCAATCAGTCCTCTCTCTGCCAAGGCCAGAGCAACCTTGATGGGCTGTTCTGCAGGGAGATCAATTTCAGGTATGGATTCCAGTTTCTTGATGAATTTCGGGATGGCAGGGGCCACCGGCTTCTTCCCAGACGGCGATAATAACCTGCGAAAAACATCTAAGTCAGAGGGAGGGGGAGGCCCTCCCCCAGGCGCAGCCATGAGGCGGCCTGACAGCTCAGAAGGAGCAGCGATCTAGGGCAGCGTGGCAGGGGCGCAACAGCAGCTCGCGCGAGGAGGGAGAGCAATCTGCAGATATCTATTATTATTATTATTCAAGATATTTTTGATTTTTTTTTTATAACAATAACTTTTCATAAATTCACACATTATTATTTTAAATTAATCATAATAATATATTTCAAACATAGAAATCAACTTTTTTTAGTTTAATGAAAAAGTTAATAATATACAATTCAAAAATCAAATAATAATATTAAAGATATTTCTCACAACCCACATAAGTTGACCATAATACTAACACCAATGTTTATCCATATATATTAATTAAATAATATTTATCCATTATTTATTTTGTGAAATTTTATGATAATAATACTAACACCAATGTTTATCAATATATATTAATTTAATAATATTTATCCATTATTTATTTTGTGAAATTTTATGATAATGATGATGAACATTAATCAAAACCAATTTTGGTTTATCTTAAAAAATAAATACTTAATTTACTTTAAAATATTATTTTAAAGCTAAAAAGACTTGTCAATAAACTTTCCAAACTCATTATAACTTATTATAGTTTTGACAAATTAAAAAATTATAAAAATTTATATTATAACAAATACTATAAAACTATATATTTAACACTAATATTTATCAATATATATCAATTTAATAATATCTATCTATTATTTATTTCATTAAATTTTATATACATAATTAGAATATATATCCCAATACTTTAAATGTATTCGTTAAATCTTTAAACTACAAAAACTTTAAAACATTCTTAACTAATTTGTTACTGAATTATTAATATAACATTATGCCAAATGTATCCAACATACACCACTACTTTTCCAAATATGAGATTTTAATCAAATTTTACTACATTATTATTTTTAACATAACTTAATGTATAGAACACTATGCCACATGTATCCAACATATACCACTGCACTACTTGGTACATAATACTTTGGTCAATCTTTTAATTACCTTATGAGACTCTTATCAAATTTGTCACTACCTTATTAACTCAGTGTATAGAACACTATACCACATGGCCACGTGGAAACATCACTTCATTTACTTATTAAAATTTTTATATTTTTATTAAATTTCTTACTATATTATTAACTCACCTAATCAAATTTATTTAAAAATATACCAATTATATTTTTAAATCTATAAATAAATTTAACACCTTTTCTTTAATTTACTTACCTAATATATGCCTATACGCTACACTACTTCGTATATATAAAGCTTCCCCATTCATGCCTATACGCTACACTACTTAGTATATAGAATGCTTCCCCATTCTTTTCTATATTGCAGGTGGCCCAATCACAAATGAGTCAATCACGGGAGTTTAACAGATGATTCAGGTTTTATAAATCGCCGGACTCCGGATAGTTGGCAACTTGGCATAGCTCATCTTCCTCCCTCTCTTCGCAATCGACACGTGGAATGTGTGCGCTGTATAAAGCGGATTTCTGAATTTCCAAAACGGTAAACCGCACAACGCCGGGCCCAATTTGACACAGAGCTTGCGTTATGATATGAACGATGAGATCGCCATTACAAGGACCTGAGTACATATTGATCCTTTTCGCAGAGCACAGCAAAAGTGTACCCCTCGAATTTAACACGTTTCGATTCAATCCATTCATTCATGGGATACCTGAAAAGATGGGAGAGAGAGCTAAAGAGACTAATAATAGCAGCAGCACTGGCTGCTGCTGCCTGTTCACTGTACTACTCATGGGTAAACCCCCCCACCACTTCGCTCTGGTTCCCTTATTCATTCGCGCGTGCCCAGAGTTCGAGTTCAATCCCTCGCCCGGCCCCTTCCCCTCTACAGCTCAGTGAAATTCGCAATTTAGATACCCCTGCTCCTGCATCTGCTCCTGTCCCTGCTCCTGACTTTTCCACGTCTGCCGAATCAATCCTTGATGATAATGGGACATCAAGTGTGGCAAATTACAGTGCCAATTCTGGTATTGAAATGGTTAATCGATCGACTACAGATAGACCTGAGAATTCTTTTCAAAGAAATTCCAACAAAGGGCCCTCTCGTACAAAGGTGTGGATTTTTTACATTTTTTCTTCACACACACACATAGATTTTGTACGTTTTTTTCCTTATAACACATACATTTAGTTATTTTAGAACCTGTTGGGAGCCATGATGGCCATCTCGCGAACAAAGGGCCCTCTCGTACAAAGGTGTGGATTTTGTGCATTTTTTAATTTTAAAACCTGTTGGGAGCCATGAATGCCAACTCGCATCCCACTTTAACATAGGATGGATTCTAGGAGATTTGAATTCTGTACCTCAATCAGAAGAGATACATGTTTTTACCATCCAAGCATGGGATTATGCCCTTTTTTTGGTTTATATAGTTTGGAGTTATTTTCTTTGTCGGTGTCTTATTTATTTATCTAATGGTAGCGAAGCTGCTGGAAAAAATGTGCAAATTTTATTGTAACTCTTTGACTCCAATTTGAGGAACCCTACTGGGTCTCCCGAGGACATAAATACAACTCTCTTTATATAATTTTTGTCTTCACAGGATTATGGGGAGTTTGTGAAGCGTAATCAAGAACTTTTGTTAGCAAAGAAGGAGATTGAAAATAGTTGGGATGTTGTTGACGATCCCGACCTCTATGGGCCTCTGTATCATAATGTCTCTAAATTCAAAAAGTAAGTAGTCTCTTTACAGATAACCCGGTATGTTGTCATGATACAGTCTTCTTGCAGTGTATATATATATCTAGGTTGATTCTTTCGAGTATGACCAAGCTGTAGTTGGTTTCTCTTGAGGTGGTTGGTAGATTCTTAGGATGTCATTTGAAATTAGTCCCACGATCTAGTTAGTACTAGCAAAGGTATATATGAGCCCAATCTTTCTATTGGTTGCCTTCAATTTGATGCGAATTAGCATCCCTTAATAATTTCTTTTCACATCTAATAAGTTCTTTCACCTATTATCCTATCTTAGGCCAATAGAAACATTGTTGTATATTTCCATGATAAGTTACCTTAGAGTGGTGTGCTTCTTTGAGAAGTTATAGTCGTCGAGGTTGAGGCACACAATATTTTAGATAATGTAGAATTCCTCGCCCAAGTGGCAAATTTTGAACCCATTTCAAGCATTATGATAAAGTCCGAGTTTTTGGGTACAACTCTTTGAAACTAATGTACTCAACCAACCTTGTTTCCCATAAGCACTCAACGTCATAATCAACCGTAAAAAAGGAAGTCAACCACTTTGTGTTCTGCCCTTCTTGTATGGAGTGACTAAGTTTAATTATTGCATGTATGCAACCCACTTCAAGAATTAAGTTTGCAACAAGTTAGATTGCGTTTTTAAATGTCTGTAGTGGTTTGTGGTCAATATGGATACTATCTCCCTACTAATAGATAGCATCACCAGTTCTTGACAACTTATAAGATCGTCTACATCTTCTCGTAGTAGGTAGGATACTTGACAATTACATCACAGAGTCTCTAACTAGAATGCTACCTGTCTTTTAATGGAATGCTATTGATACTGATATTGGTTACCATTTCTCTTGGAGCATCCAAAGGTAATGTAATATGACCACAATCTTAATGGAACTTCTAAAATTTCTCTGTACTTAATGGTTTTAATATGACCGCAAGCTTACCTCCAATCTTAGAAAATGCTATTTTGAGTTTGTTCCTCCTGTTACAGATGTTTCAAGTTATAAAAGCGTGACAGTGTACTATGTGCTTTGTTCTTGCATGAAATGTGACATTTTTGAATTTTTCATCAACTGAATTACACTCTGATTACCATAGTACAATATCATTGATTTTTCTTGCACAACACTGATGTCTGCCAAAACTCTTATCAGCCACACTGATTTACATACCATTGTCATTGTACTTGTACCTTTGTGTTCTGCTTCCATTGAGGAAAACACCAAGATGCTTCTTACCAGTGTTGCAAACATCGGCGCGGCGAAAAAATCGGCAGGGTCCAGGAAACATCGTTTCGGGATATCTCGGCAAAACATCGGCAAACATCGGGAAAAAATCGGCAAACTTAAAAAATAGAAAAATATTCATTTTTTTTCAATTTTTTAAACATCTAAAGCAACAATAACATCAAATAAACACATTGCTACATGAATATGGAAAGAAAACCGATATATAAGATATATAAGATGTCTAGAGAATCGAGATACATCACACGTACAAAATGGATCATGTCCTTGCATCTTAAGTCATCAAAAATATAACAAATGTATCTCATGATCATCATCATGACTCACGAGTCATCTACAATGAAGTAAAGTAAATAAACTATTGATTCCCTCTACTCCTTTTACGGGAAAAGGTAATCGCTGTGCAAACGGCCTTTCCTCTAGAACTAGAAGTAGGTGCCCTTGAGGCTTGTGGGCCTCGTACTGGACTCTGACGTCCTCTAAAAGAAGACCCTGCAAAATGACGTCCTTTAGAAACTGGAGAAGGTGGCCGAAACTGATGTCCTGAAGAATGAGAAGGTCGAGGAGGTAGTCCTACAGCTCCTGCTCCTCTACTAGTACTAGTGCCTGTGCTACCACCAGGTCTATCTCCCTTTAGCTCTGACTGTGGCACACTCCCAGAATTGGTGTGAAACTCCTCTGGAACTGGAACATGCTCATCCAAATCCTCTGAGACTGTATGAGTCTCACCATGATCACTATCGGTAGCATGATCATCCTCTAGCCAATCAAGGGCTACCTCCATAACAGGCTCCTCACACTTTGCCCTCCATGCAGCGGTGGTGTCAATCTCATCCAATGAAATGGCCTTCGCATCAACTTTTCTCTGATACTGCTTCACCCACAACCTGAGATTGTAGTGGACGTAGACCAAATCATTAAGGCGCTGAGTATCCAACCTGGAGGAGGATCATAAATATTAAATATTAAAGTGGCATAAATCTATAAATTAGAATTTAATAATTTAAATTTTATATTATATAATGAATTTGAAAATTTGAAATTCTCTAACCTGTTGCGCTTTTTGGAGTGTACTTTTTCAAATACACTCCAGCTGCGCTCGCAACCAGAAGAGCTACATGTCTGGCCGAGCACTCGAATGGCAAGCTTCTGTAGAATAGGTACACAACCACCATAGTTCTCCCACCAAGTATCTACAATGAAATTATGAATAAAATAAACATGAGAA